>CM030373.1:6801475-7274459 GCA_003604175.2 Clonorchis sinensis
GCTTGGCAGTTGGATTGCAAACGTTTCATCACCAATCGAGGTGACATCATCAGTGCGGGTTGAGTGGGTGAATTCCTCCTCTTCTGCCTGTGCTTATATGGCTCCTAAAACAGCATCTGGTAGTTCTGAAGGGGGTCTTCGCCTAGTTTGATTGACCCTTGTGAATCTGACCTGGTGTCAATCTCTTGTGTCTGTTTGGTTCATTGGGCGTATTCAATTCAACAGTTTTGTGGGTGATTGTTCTGTTGTGATTCGGTCGTTTTCTTCTTGCTTTGAGGTCTGGTTGGTTTCCTTGATTGGTTGATTCAGTGGTCTTGTTTTTCGTGGGTTTCTTCCTTTGGGGCCATTTGTCCGCTGGTTGTCGTTAGGTTTCTTGATTGTCCATGTGGCCCAGAGTCCCGTGACCGTGTAGTTCTTTTGCTCGTAACGGCTGATAGACGGGGTCAATGTCGATGTGTTTATTGATCGACTTTTGTGTGGAGTACCACGCCTCGGCAAACTCTCGCTCCCGTTTTGTTCTTGCGTGAGCAAGTATTTGAACGTTGTTCCAATTGAACTTGTGTCCTTCTCTGTCTTCGTGGATTGACACAAGTGACATTGGGTCATGCCTTCTGCTGGCAAGCTTGTGTTCGTGTATTCTGGTAGCCAGTTTTCTTCCAGTTTGGCCAACATAGTGTTTGTCGCAGTCGTTGCACTTAAGTCTGTAGACCACGTTCGTTTTCTTCATTGCATCCAAACTTCCCTTTGGTTTCGAGAGAGTTCTTCTCAACGTGTTTGCAGGCTTGAAGGCGACTGTAATCCCATATTGCCGTAGATGTCGTGCAGTCATCTCCGCGACGTTTCTGATGTATGGCAGCGTAACCTTCTTCTGTTCTGATTGTGTTGGCAAATCCGTTTGGTGGTGGTTTCGTAAGCACCTCCGTATGAAATTCTTCGGGTAGCCGTTATTTCGGAATGTCTCGTAGAGTCTTTGTTCTTCTTTTTCTTCGCTTCTGTTGTGTTGCAATGAGTCTCGATCCGCTTGAATAGGGTTCGAACACAGCTCCGTTTGTGGCAGTTCGGATGGTTGCTGTAGTAGTTCAGAATCTGGTCTGTATGTGTTTCTTTCCTGTATACTTCAGTCTGCAGTTGGCCGTTTCTTTTCCTCGTGATCAGCACATCTAGGAACGCCAATTTGTTGTTTTCTTCCGTTTCCATTGTGAAGTGGATGTCGGGGAACACGTTGTTCAGCAGTTCATTCGCTCGTGTTAGTTCATTTTTCTTTACAATAGCAAATGTGTCGTCCACATATCGTACCCATATTTTCGGTTACAGACTATTGAACAGGGAGCGAAACTCTCATACATCTCGTTTACAAACCTGAATATCCACCCTCTACTTGAATGTGTCTTCCTGAACTTTTCTGGATATTCATTGACTGTTACTCAAATCCAGGCAAATGCTACAAAGAGACTCCACAAATTCCGTAACAGATCTCACTTTTCAAGAGACGCACAGCGGATTTACGAGAAGCCGTACTACTCACATGCCGCATCAGTAGTATCCACCGTAGTCAGTGAAGACAATTTACATAGTTATCTCACCGATAACTCAAAGCGTGTTGGCATGCGGATATTTTGCGAATAGATTTGAGGAGAGGGAGAAATCCCGTTTGTGACGAAAGTTTCAGAAACTCAGCATACTTTTAACTAATTACGATTAGGTGGACCGACTTCATGTTTATTAGCCCGGTCATTCAAAATTACTACTTGGTAAAACAAGTACATAGTAGGTTCATTTTTCATATAACGATGAGAAGAGCCAGCCTTCTTTGAGGTCAGTCAATTTCTGGCCTATCGTGTTGTAATTGATTCCGTCTAAAAGTTGAAATCCCCAGTGTTATATTTCCATCCAAGTCCGAATAAACGTAAACGGGGGACCAGTCGGGTAGAGTTTGCTTCCAATGCATTCCGCGCACTTCTCAAAAATTGCTTAAAGCCGTACTATGACTGTGGTTGGCACTTTTACTTGTAGTGCACCTGCCCAGTGTGATCAAACCACTATCCGTAAATGATCCAGTCCCAATGTACTATTCGGTAGCTGAAGACGTTTGATGGCATTTTATTGTACCGTTAGAAAGACAAACCACTGGTGGTAACGAAACCGGTTAATTCTTAATATTTATACAAACCGATGTGTACATTGAAAGGTTTTCCCTCTGTGAAGAATTGGAATGGAACCTTAAATAACAAGTTGAAGTGGTCCTCAATTGAACCCGTCTAAGTCAGTCTCATGTCCACTAATGAAACGTTTCATGCCACATGTTCATGTCCACTAGTTTGCAGGCAGTTTCGATGCTTTGTGTCTATTTCAGGAACCTTAGGACAGCAACTTCTAGAAGATTTGCATCAAATCAGACAAATAAAGGCATAAATGGCATAAAAGTGGTCTCACTTTCAAATCTTCAGTTAAATTGCTCAGACACAACTTGCTGCTACATCTTTCCGACAAGATGTTGCCAAAGACGCACACTTGTAGGATATTTGACAATGATAAGACGTTCGCCTACACTTCGAATCGTACACGACTACTTTATGGAGCGCGTATGAACTATGTGGGATGAACTTCAAACATAGCCGCAACCTGAGACGACAAGAAAGTCGTCAGCAAGTCGGTTAGTAAGCCAGGATGAAACGATTAGTGTTGTTGTACTTGCCATGCATCGCACAAAATTTCCGTAACCCTGGGACGATTTCTCATTCCACAGGAAAGCGCTGGATGCGTTGCCCCTGGGAATAAAACCCTGAAGGGCAATGAATTTTCAAGTCAGATTATGTCTTCTGAGGTAAACATCAACGAAAATGAGTGCACCATTTGTAATCGGTGGTTCAGATAGCACAAGTTAGAAGAGCATGCCGTTGTCCACTCTGACAAGCATCCTTATCGCTGTAAACTTTGTAACAAATCGTACGCGTATCCTGCATCGCTTGCGCGAAATCGACGTAAAAGACACCCGAATTAGTACAGGCGAATGAACTCAGTGAAGTGTTTCAAAGATTCTCTGAAAACACGGCATTCTTTACGAAGCACCTGTTTATCACTTCAGTGTGCACTACCCCTTGGATGCCAGCAAATCCAATATTTCGAAGTGGGTAGTGAGCATACATTTTTGCGGATGCAACTGTTCTTACGGGACAGTCAACCTCAGTACGCGATGCAGACGATACGTATTGGTTAATAGGTGGTTAAAACTTGTCGTAAATGCCATTTACAAAAAAATATGCTCTGCTATAGACTCGTAACGATTCATTGCGCATTTTTTCTTATCAATCTCAGCACATATTCAGATTTTCATTGTGTCGTCGAAATAAAGGTCTACAAAGCAAGTGATATTTGGATTTCGAAATAGCTGAAGCTTAATGGTGCAGACTTGATCTCACTTGTCAGAGAGGAACACCATCCGCAACGCATGACAAGGCGCCATAATAAATTGAGACAATGTTATCCTCCAAACCAGACAGAAGCTTTGTCGGTACCTGGACATTTTCGATGCAGGATAGATTCACGCAAAGAGTAAGTGACGCATTTTTATCAGAGGTGGCTACGTTATCTTGGCGGCAATCCAGACATAAGCGAATTCCGACCACGAACAGCTGAACCATACACTCCAGTCTTTCGAAAGAAGCCCACGCATCCTCAGAACGCATAAAAGGTATTTTTCTTAATGAAATTTCTTTTTTAAAAGTTGGATATGAATGTTTTCAAAAATTTGAATGATGAGTGGACAACAAACTAGAGAATATGATGAAGATTGTCGTATACTTGATTTTTCAGGACCTCTTGACTTTACTGACATGACCAAACATCGATTAGCCGAAAACGCCTAGACGCATCAGACTGTAGATTATTGCAGAACTCGTTGAACTTCGAAAAATTGCCATATTTCTATTTGAGCAGCTCGTGTCCACAAAGTGGTGGTCTCGCTGCTTTGATGGACGTCTCTTGGTCTGATCAACCTTACAATCTAGCGTCTCCGCACTTTGTGACTTCAAGTGAGTTGAAAATGCTGCTGGGCTGTTTACGTCCGACTATGCGCCAAGCAACTAGGCCATTTTAACTCAAAAATCGCATTTCATCGAAATTGTATTCCTCAGGCCACAAAGAGGCCTGTACGGTGAAGCTCTTTGAACTGCAGTAGACGGGAGGCATCCGTACCAAACTGTTAGGTGAACAACACAGAAAACGCTGCTGCCCTAATGAATTATTGACTGAGCAGATCTCGAACGCGCATAGACAAGCGCTCATATGGAAGAAAGGAAAGATATCACGTAGAATATATAGCAGCTACAATGAAGCCTCATAGTTCAAGCGTGCAATAATTAGGTTCTACAACGCCGAAGGGAAGAACCCGAAGTGCTTGCTTCCTCTTCGACTGGAGTTTGCCGTTATGTATGGAGACTAGCCGTCATTGAAACAGTTGTGTGCGGATTCCATTCTGGTCCATTCAAATATTATTCTAGCAGTTCCTAGGTAATTCATAGCCGTTCACTGTTCCGTTCGATGTTTCCAGCACGTGTAAGGCTATCTTTGGTTTACTTGCTTTGGGGACCAAAAAAGCACCACTGGAGAATTTCACCTACCTAATATCTTTTCCGTCAGAGATTCAAAGCACTGGCAACGTAGCAGTTAGCATGAGAAAGTACAGGAAGACGTGACGAAGAGAATATTAGAGGCGGTCTTCGTATCCCAAATTATTTGTTCCCTGAGCAGAACAAAGAACAGGAATAAAGACCCGAGGCAGGAAAATACTTCGATGGCGTTGACCATGTAACCTGGTATGCTTTAAGGCACCCACACTCCCTATTGCAGGTCGGACCTGTAGATATGATAGAACCTTGAAATTCCCACCCAGCGGCTTAACTGCTTTGTCAGTTGCGCTGTCTTTCTCACCACACTCTTCGTCAAGTTAAAAACAATTCTACTGAGCGAGCGTATTGGAGCAATAAGGCATGCTTTAAGCATTCACATCGTAGATATGATAGAACCTTGAAATTCTCACCCAGCGGCCTAACTGCTTTGTCAGTTGTGCTGTCTTTCTCCCATCACTCTTCGTCAAGGTAAAAACAATCCTACTGAGCGAGCGTATTGGAGCAATAAGGAATTTTCATTTCAACGCTCAAGCTATCGGTGTTCTTAGGCGAGCAAAAATGCTTGAGGTCAAACGAAATTTTGGCTTCACATACACCTAACACTTGCAAACCTGAAGCCCGCGCACTGAAGTGGTTTACTCTTGAACGCACAAGGAATCTTATTTAGAGAATAGCATGTGCGATAAAACGATACCTGTAGTGCAAATGTATAAACGCTCACTACTGATTTTCCGTGAGAAACACATATTCACCACCGGTTAGAGGACAACCAACTCAGAAGACCGAAAATTTGCCAAAAGGGGGCATCAAGTCCCCAAACTACTGAGTAAGTCAACTCAAAGATCGAACGTTCATTAAGTGAGCTGTTCAAGTATGAGAATTCAGATCCCATGCCTGAAAAGTCTTCAATGAATAAATCCCTCCATGTTTTAGGACCACCGTCAAAACCTAGTACTCCCCGCAGAGACCACCACGAAGGAAGAGAATCGTTTGGATCTTCTTAAAAGCGGGTCACATCCTGTAAATGTGACGCAATGGAATGGTAAGCCGCCAACAAATGAATGAAAAGTTGTTTTCTCTTAGACAGAACTTTTTTAATGTGGTAATCATTGTTTGGATCTTCTCCAAAGCGGGTGACATCCTGTAAATATGATGCAATGGAATGGTAAGTCGCCAACAAATGAATGAACAGTTGTTTTCTACTAGACAGAACTTTTTTAATGTGGTAATCATCGACCAAATTAGTCTGCAAAACCACTGTGATTAAGTTTGCACAGGAATTTTCTCGCCCTTAACTTAACTTGTTGGTGTGATTACTGGATTCCTGCATGTTTGTTTGTGATTTTTCGATACACCTGGCCACATGTCTTCAGATCCCTCCGAGTAGAATAATTGTCATAACTCGAATTGTTGTCACCTGACGCAGGATTTATTTGAGCAGGCAGTTAAGTGACTGGCAGGTCCATTCTTATGTTAAGCTGTTTCCAAATTCTCTCAGGCTTCCACCATTCTTCTTTGGTGTATAATTCCTCAAGCGGTATATTTTATCAAAAAGAGTCTTGTCATGTGATGACAGTGAATAAGTTTGCTCAGAAGGTGCGAATAATTACCCGTGTATCTACCAATTTCGCTGGCATCCGACATTTCATTCAGCAAACTAGCCGAATTATGTGGAATGGCTTTGACGTCAGCACCGCTGGTTGTGACGTAGGTAAAACAGGGGTCAGTGAAAAGAGATCTTATCTCGAATGTTCTCCTCCGTATGTTAGATCTCATGTGTGTTTCTAGCTTTGAAGTCACTACTCTCCTAAAAAGAAACCTTTGAACTGCTTAAAAAACCCTCTGTTTCTTTGGCTGCTGTCTCAGACTTGTGGGTTGATGTCTGGAACACTTATGCGTGTTTAGAAATAACTGGTTCTTCTATGTTGAGGAGGGTGTAATAAGTCAGCCTCGAAAAAGCTATTTATAAATCTCTAGGTCTATTAGAGTTGCACCCTTCAGAGAGATGGATTCCTTTGGAAAAATGGCGGTGGATGCTTTTAAGGATTACTAAATAGATGGTGATATGAACCGAGTTACATTCTAGAGGGCAAAGTTTGTGGTTAGGGTTGGGTGCTCACGGTTACTAGGTTAATAACCTAACGATTCACATTGGAACTTATCAACTTTGAGGCAGACCAAAATATGTTTACGAACAGTCGATACCCAACAACAGAGCTCTCAATTTTTAAACTATCATTCACAGCCTGAGTTGACGAATCAGCAAAGTGCCCCAGCCCAACACAGGGTTGAGTGTGTACTTTCACGCCTGTTTGCATATACAGGTTAACAACTGCTTCATATGGTAATTATCACAAAGTTTAGCATCACGTTCATGGGATGATCTGAAACACCTAGTGGGATAAATCAGGGCCTAAGATGAATCCTGTTGAGTTTCCTAGTAGAACCAAATTAGTGTGCAAATGAGTATAGCGCGTTCAATGTTGGTTCAAATAGGTCGTAACGTTGACAAAACCTAGTGGACTGCGCCAACCTGATGAGCTCTATGAAAGGAATAACAAGCCATAGGCTGCCAGATATTTCAGCAACCTTATGAGTAATGTTTTGTCGAGAATACTCGCCAAATAGTTCGCTTAATTTCTAGATGAACGCCTGTTTCAATTACATTAAGAAAATAACGTTTGCCGTCTGATGCAACAATATGGAGTACTATTCCAACTGAATCGATCGTATCAAACAAGTCTAGTGAGGGCTTCGTAATGAAGATGCCTAGCTGCACTCTACACAAGAGTGTGTGCATTCGGCTGTGAATTGTGGTTGACTGGAATGATTAAATTTGTGGAAAACAAGTGGCCCTTTGATGGGAAATTTTATGGTTTCTGGCATTAAAAAGGTACGTGCGACCTTGAAGTACAAATAATCTATCCGAGAAACCTCAGTATGCAAACGCTGTGTCCATATTTTTGGGGAGTCGACAAACTGCATGTGTACTTTGGCGAGATGTTCAACTGCAAATCAACCCGAACGATCAATGGAAAGAAATCCTGGGGCATCTTTGTTTTGTCCCATAGTCCTTACCACGACAGAAATACTACATGGTGTGTCAAGACAGTGGTGAGCCTTCCACACTGTGGTCACGCGCAATCAGCTCAAATAACCTCACCGAATTTCAACCGATTTCCAAGTTCATATCGTCAGTTGACGGATCGTTTAATCTTGGAATGCTCTTCGCAATGTGACGGGAAGTTGATCGCTCTGAAGGAGATTTGGTTAGTGAATCTTATCAATTTTGACTCATAAATCTATGCGAGATTGGCTGTGTGGCGTTTGATTTACGATAGAATTAAAGAGATCTATCATTTCACTGAAAACCTCAAAACGCAAAGCCCCAGTTGACATGAGAAGATCTTGAGACCGTTGTCTTACTGCTCAGATCACGTTTAGCCTCATACAACTCGTTCCAGGTGACAATACCAAGTTAACTTTGAACGTCGATCAGCTGGCAGTTTGTCTCTTTGATCATTCACCTCTGAACTACAATTTATCAGTTGGTAGCGCGATTTTATCAGCTTAACTTTCATTGATATGTGTGTATTTTTATTATATTGGACACAGCAGTACATAATTAATAGACTTCTGTTGTTTTTCTGACGATTTTTTATGTCATGTCACGTGAACGAGCATGCTGTCAAATACTAGCAATCTACCATCTGTTCGAGGACATTGAGTACTTTGCTGGTTGGTTACCATAGATGTGTCTGCCACAAGAATCTACGGTGCAAATGGACTGAACAAGCCGCAACCATTTCCCACAGACAGGTCGAATGTAGGCACTTGCGTATCACTCGTTGGTGCACAACATTCCATCTGAGGTTATTTATTATGGGAAAACGCCAAGATTCTACATGGGGCCGTGTGTGCGCATTGCGTCAACTCTCGGTTTACATACGCTAAGTGTGATTCGGTCAGTCATACAGAAGAATGCAAAATCAGAATTAATTTGGAACTAACTAATATATTTGTGTATTTGTATGAGTGGTCACTGTGGAGGTTTGCGGTATACAAAGAAAATATCGTACATATTGCTGGACCCAGTGAAACGGATTCGATTTAGTATACTATGTGAACTACATGTTAAAGCCCTGTTCAGACAAAACGAGAGTTACATGTGTCTGACACTCTTCGTCATCTACCGAATGCATTTACCGCAAACTGACATTTAACTGGATTTGCATTTAAGCCCCACCGCATGTGCAATCACAATCGGCGTTCTGTTCACTGTCCGGTTCTGTGAGTAATTCTTCAACGAGCGCACGGAGGTGACAGGTTTAAATTCTCCCAGATTTTCGTGAAATGCGCGCCGCTGGTACTTTATAACAAGAATGGAGCAGTTACACAATGCTTTCCGGATTCTTGCATAGACTGATCTCACATGCAGGATGAAACCCCTATCTAAATCACCAGATCCTCTCATTCTACCACCAGACTACAAGTACGCTGTCCAGAAAGAAAAACAGCTCACAAGTTGCATGAATCTTCTACACAAGTAGACGTTACTCGAAGAGCAGGTCGACAAAATACCACGTGGTGGAACTGGAGACTGAGTAAGAATACATCCCGTCTCTGTCAGTCGTGGGTTTAAATCTCTCACGGAATTCGTGTAATCCTCACTTTTGGGAGTCTCCAACAAGGATGAAAAAGCCGATATCACAGACTAATTTCACTAACACGGTAAAATCACGGTCAAGCTATAGACCGGTTTCTGGATTTTTACTCAAGATAGACACGACAGTCACACTGAAACTATTTCTACATGCATTCACGTTAAAATGTCAATGGAAAGCGGGACAATCCGTTGAAATTTCCGTTGGATCAAAAGTATTCAGGTTACTGAAAAGTTCTTTAGATCGCGCAAAATATTTTTCGCATTGTGCTTCGAGTCCTTCTACCAGAATAAAATATGTGCTAAACGGATGCAGGTGACAAGCTAAAACACACCTGAATATGTAGCTGCGTTACAAAATTTTTGAACGGGATTACCACAAACTTCTTCGAAAGAACATTAGCGTTCTTGGTCATTTGTAATGATTTCCGAAACTATCGTGGACCCTCATTCAGATATTATTGCAAATCAATGTTCCACTGCACAAAAAACACATAACTTCCAGTACGAGAAATAACTGATAAGCCTTCACTGATTAGGTCTGTCTGATGAGCTTCATGCATGTCTGAACCAACAGTTAGCTGTCCAAATGTTTTTATCAAACTGATCAGAGAAAAGTCGGACACATATTGGATATCGTCCCAAATGAAAAAAATAGGAATTTTGTGCACTCAGATGAATAGTATTGTAGACCATGGGTCCATTTGCAAGGATTGCATATCAGTCCAGAAAACCTAGGGTGTTGAACAAGACTTTCTTTAGGACAACAAGACTAATAGATCGCAATTTTCGATAAGAAGGTCATCTTATTTGGACTACCAGAAAGGGGTCAATAGCCTGAAATTCCAGTGTGTCCAGAAATTCAGGACATTGAGGAACTGAGTTCAAGAATTCCACTTTGGCAAAAGTTTTTCAGCGTGAATTTCAGCAGCGCTTAATCGGATTACGATTAAAATAACATAACGCATAAATAATAGTTTCAACCTTGCGGACTGCGGTCAAATGATGAGTAGAAGGCAATGTCGCGAAATGTCCCTTTTTATATATTACGTGAGTAGGTTCAACTAGGTCAAAGCCGACAACTCTTGAGTTGGATCCAAATTTTTCACGAATTCCCAAAGAGGTGTACTGTCAGGCAGATAACCAATATAAGATGTTAAGATGCTCAGCATAATCATGTGGACAGGTGAACAAAACTGATTGAGTTGTTCGGTCAGCCGCTCTGGTCTAAAACCAGCAACAATTTATAACCAGCTCAGGGTGAAAAACAATTCACAAGCGGAGTAAAGCATACGGCTTAAAGCTGTACATCAAGGGGCCAACCAACATGTGACCACATGATGCGAATCGCGTGACTGAATGATGATGACGTCACAGTCCGCCAAAGAGCGAGTTGATGTTAGTAGTCGTAGCCAAACATTTTGTACTACAGCCTTTCTCCGGTAGGTCACAGGTTCGAAACTTCCTGGTGACTTCGTGATATGTACACTCTTAGTGATTCCCAAAAGGGATGGAACAACTGTATAATGTTTTTCGCGTTTTCAGAACAGGACGAACTCACCTAATGGAGGAAACCTCAATTAAAAAATCAATGATGAGCTACCTGAACGTCCATCTTGGTGGTCGAGCTTAGAGCTGAGTTAATGGGGGCCTTATTAACTTGGCTTATTTGACAATCCATTTACATGGCAACACTGGACTGCTCAAATGTTTTACTCAACATCACACATGATGCCATGTCAGGGATCTTGCACAGGTGTCGCAATTTCGTGAACTTTCAAAGCGTCATGGAACCGAAATGAAGCAATGTTGTTGCAGTGGTGCACAGGGCTATTCACAGTCAACGGTTCAGGAATTTCGGAAGTTGAGAAAGCTTAGGTTAATTGATCGAGAATGATTTGGGGATCGATTATTAGCGTTATCGAAAAGATTGCAAGCAAACCGTAAGATCCACTTATTGTTGCAAGTGAAAGCGCCATTAACCGTTATTTGGATATTTATCTAAGCTTTTCAGGTCTCTCTCACAAATAACTCCTCAACTACTTGACAGTTTATATAGTCAGTACCATCTATTATCTTTGATCAAAGGCATGTATTACTCACAAATCTCTCCTCAACTACTTGACAGTTTATACAGTCAGTACTATCTATTATCTTTGATCAAAGGCATGTATTTTATACCCTATGCATTACACAGTGTTTCTCAATGGGAAGCGAAAATACATGCCGGCATGAACGGAGAAATTTTTTAAAGACAAGCTGGAAATGGCGACTTTTCGATTGCCGGACAAATGCTGCAGCAAATGAGCTCCCGAGGAAGTTTGCTCTCTAACAAGCTAATGTAGCTGTGCCTTACAGTGGAGTCGACTGCGTCTTCTATATCTCAGGCGGTAGGAACCGTTTCTGTATGCGAGGCATCGTCGGTTCGGGACAGTTCCGTGCCACGAATACTCTGACCTTATCTTAAGATCCACGAAATTTCCTTTTATCTTACGATGACATATTGGTCTCATTTGTCAAAGTTCCTCCCCAAGCATAGCGCTTTGCAACTTAGATTTCGGTTTGAAAACAGTCCTGGTTTGGGTCAGAGCATCTAGCTCCAAAGAGAATTTGTTATTTTACCCATGTTTTTGTGGATGTCAAAATACTCCCAGCTTTTGGACGGGTAGACAGATCAGGTTTACATTAAATCGGGTTTGTCTTTGAATATGCAGTTTCGATTACCGAAAGAAAGAGATTTTGTAGAATTTAAACTGTATTAGTTATTTTATTCTGAATTGTCGGACTCTTGTCAAGATAGGCATGAAAGACCATAATTTTCTAATACTGAATTCATTCTAATAAGCTTGCTCAGTATTACAAGGATAGTAATCACTGCTGACCGTTTTCTGTAATGTCTTTTTAGCTAGACACCATGTGTGCAGCGGCTTGTAGGTGTTTGTCAATCGAGTACCAAGCACAATTCCTCTAAAACTAACCATGTTTTCCCGTTTGAACACGTGTTTTCTGATAACCTTCTGCGAACCAGGTGGTTCTGACAAGGAGCATCATTGAAGACGGAGATCTCAGTGCTATTTTCGGGCACTCATAACCCGAACAGTCAGGTCATTGGGCTAATAAAGCCTACCAGGGAAACATACTCCTACTGGTTATCAAACATAAATCAGCTTTGGATTATGCGCATCAGTTTGTGACCCCCGCTGAAACAGGTCTGTTTTAGTCTAACTGCATAATCTGTGGCATCTTTCTTAACTAAGAGTAAACTAATTCAGGATTGTGCTTTGCAACAGAAACCCCAGTTACTTGTTCTGTATGAAGCATTTCTAACCAAAGCCCAACAATCAGCAAAACACTCAAACGTCTTCCATTCCTAAAGGGAACTGAAGTTAAAATGGTGTGTTTTTCTGTGTCAAATTTACTTAGATGTATCAAGCCAGAAAATTTTCTGCTTACTCACTTTTTCTCACCTTTTAGATGGAACTCCTATGAATTATGATTTTTTTTGTGCGCTGTTGCTATATTCGTGAACGTGGATGACATTTCATCAGATAAAACGACAAACACCATTCAAAAATCGTGCTTTTACTTAGTGAGATCTTTGCGCACGATGTGTCACAGCAACGATTCGACCTGAAGCATAATTGGAGGCGTATTCAATGTTCACACCCACGGTGAAAAAACCAACTACAAAATTATATTATAATGCATTGTTCTTCTTAAGTTAAAAAAAATAGTTTGACGACGTTTGATTATGTATGATACGTGTATTTTCCTGAATTTCGTCACTTTCCTTGATGAGGTCCTGAAAAAGTCGAAATGTGGAGGCGGTGAACAGTTATCACTAAAGTGGTCTGGGTTCAAAAGTACAAAAAATTCAAGCAGAGTAAGATCCACCTAACCATTTGCCCGACCCTAATCCAATTGTCCCGACACCGCTCGAAGCACAAAGACGAACAAAATCTGTGGACGACTTCTAAGAGGAATACAGCATGAAGGTGTCCCAAACCGGGAAAGCCAGGCCGTAAAATCTGGATTCAACATCAAGACAACCCAATCTATCAAACTTCAGACGAGCACTTTAGACAAACACTTTCAGCCAATCAAAAGAAATCTCACGAACTGGTTTCCTGACTGCCTTAAAACCCGATCATTCTGATAACTTTGTCACTTGACCTCACGAAGATTTGTGTTAAAAGCGAAACTTGGCTCAGCGACACATCCGACGATTGGTTAACAAACCTCACTAGAACGATGACTACCCAATCGGTCCAGTCATTTTCCAACTGATCGAAAACTCTAATAGCTATTTGTCTTTTAAGTGTTTAAGGCAACAAACTGTCTAACGCGAGCCAACCGACCCAAACATTCTTCATTCCGATTAGTTTGGTTGTCTTTGTACACTACAGCGGTACCTCATTTTATTGTTATCGACTTGGTATGAACTATGTACAGTGCAACACCCATGTGCCAAGTCCTGAAAATGCAACCAATTGTTGCGTCTCGATTTTTCTTCTGTGCTCCAAGGTATCCTAACTGGCATTCCCTGCCATCCAAATAAGTAAGGTAACTAACTAAGCACCTAACCAAGTGAGCAACTAAGCTCACTTTGTCATGTTTGCTTGGGTGAGTCTACCCATCCCAGCCATCGGTTCAAACGTGAGAGAAGTTGTACTTATGCAAGGGTAAAGGGCCTGTTATTTAAATTTTTACCGGTTTGACAAATTCATCTACATCGGGACAACTCAGGTGCCTTCGTCGTGCATTTTGGAAGCGGAGATCACCACTGGGACTTAGTTTTTGCGTTAAGCAAAATATCGTAAACATAACAGCTCATTATTCTTAACCATTTACACAAATACTTTGGTGGTGAGGTGGAAATTTTGCCCGTCGCTCCCCTGAAAGTCGATTCCGGGAATACTAACTACGAGTACAAGGTTTTATGGGCACCCCGTGGAAATAAAAATGTAGCGAGTTACGTCTACCTAAAACTACAACTGCAAGCTTAGTTGATGCAGAAATTCCATGAATCATGATCCGGAGAAAGTAATCTGTCTTTGAAAAGTATGAAGGAGCCCACAAATTCTTTTCATGAGGTATCCAAGTTCATCCATTGTAAACAAAATGGAGTAAGCAGAACCTGCTTGTACTTCCTGTTTCAAGTTCTATCGAAAACCCTTCTGAGTTCTAACGGCATCTTCTTGTGTAACATAACTCTCGGTCCAGGGATAGGGAAGTGTTGGGGTATGAATTTGCGCTTCAGAACTCACTGGGTTTTTTTGCGTAAGTGACATTTCTCTAATTCTTCCTTTGAGTAGGCGTCTCAACAGTGCTATATTTGAGTGATTTCGACCCCCCTTAAAGCTAAAATGTTATTAGGTAGCTAGCGCATCACGCATTTCTGCCTGACTATTTTCGCCTGTTGCCTGATTCTCTCACGTGATCAATCAGCTGAAATTCAACTTTCGTGAAAAGTGCAGCTAACTGGAAGTAAAATGCATTTTGGATCTGAATTCAGACAATGATATCTAACCATTTCACATAACGGTAATTTTAGGAGACGATATCAGACGGAACAGTGGCACACCGTGTACTTCACCAAATTTTCGTGTGACTCCAAGAAGCCGGTGTACTCACAAATAAACCCTAGCGAGTCTCAGACAGACCATCATTCTAGAAGCTAATCAAAATCTGTTGAGAGATTTTAAGAAGAGGTGATCTTTATTTTCTTGGCTGCAAAATGTGAACAAAAACGATGAAGCATCGAGTGTCTCTAGTGTTATGTTAGATATGAGTTACAATGTACACTAAGTAAAGCCTAAGATGAGAGATTCGGCACCCAGTAACGTGACACTGAAGGAGAGTGAGCGAGATCATACACACTAACAAACAATGATACAACCAGGTTAGGAGAAATACCGCGTAAAAACCGTTTTACCGCTAGTAGTTAGATGCCAAGAAGCCTAACCCGCATGTGGTATGCCAGAACATCTGGCCACTTGCCGGTCCAGCTTCAAGGCGCGCACTGGTTGGCAGAAAATGCGGACCCAAAATCATGATTCAGTATCCGCATAATACGGCTGCCAATGCCACGTCCAGAATGCATCGGATTTTCCAGGATGTTATCGCCCCATACATTCTAAATACGACGCCCCGCATATATTTTTGTTCTGATTTTGGGTGTTTAATACATTTTGTGTGACTTTGGTGGTGCTTTTACAGGAAACGCTAGCTTAGGTAAATCAGCCCGAGAACTGAGCTCAGGCATTACCGCTATTACCGAACTCTTGAGAATTGCACATATTGTGCTGTGATCCTTGTCTTTTCGGAAATGCTAACAACAAGCAAGGGTGAAGTTGTGACTAAACTATGTAGCAATGTAAGTTTATACCGAACCTGTATTTCGCTTTTCCTTAGCACTTATTCTGAACCTTTCAAAGGAGAA
This sequence comes from Clonorchis sinensis, assembly GCA_003604175.2. Lineage (NCBI taxonomy): Eukaryota > Metazoa > Platyhelminthes > Trematoda > Opisthorchiida > Opisthorchiidae > Clonorchis > Clonorchis sinensis. Next base: position 6,817,209 of record CM030373.1, read on the forward strand.
AATTCAAGGCAAGCCTGTTTTTTAGGAAATAGCTTTCCATTGAAATCCTTGTAGAAGTGCACTGTATCCTAAAGAAGCCTTCACCAAGGTACCAGAACAAACCACAACTGAGCATAAAAAGCCTGTAGAAAAGGCTAAACAAACAGTTACCGGATACACGTGGAGAACGTTAAGAAATATATTAATAGGGTTAGTAGCACCGACTGTGCCGTTGTTTACGCCGGCCAAATAAGTCGCCCAACAAACGCGCGTATCAGTGAACAGCGATTAAAACCACGATTATCACCCCATACTGAAGCCGAAACAAGGCGACTTGAAAACAACTCACAGTCGCTCTTCATGCCTTAGCCGAGAATCCCACAAGTAGCTGTGGGGAACCGCTGCCATTGCAACAATCTTTTCGAGGGATCTCTCGTCGCAGGCCAGCAAACCGAATACAGCTCCTATCTTCCTTCTAAATGAATGGCACTCATCCACTAATGGCCACGGCTACATAACCTGTACACCAGACCAAACAGCCGTTCAGTCTTGGAACCGGCTTCTGACACTAACCGGAATGACTTGACCTCATCTGGCCATGCGTGCTCTGTTCTTTTATCACACCTTTCAGTATGAGATCATCATGTTGATTCAGTACAGATATTGCCACGATGGCATACACAGAAACTCATGATCTGTTTGAAGTCGGGGACCCGATTTTGGTGACATACGATGGATCTCTAACTAGTAACTGTACAACGAGGGACACAAGGAAAGGAAGGTAACGCATCAAATAGGTAAGAATTCTGTCATATTGGGTCACGGTATAACAAATCATGTGGGTTTTTTGTTCTGAAATAAGAAAACTACTCTTATATGATGAAAAATGTACTAAGGTTATAATGTAGACAGCATCTCATCTCCACAGTTGAAATTATAAGGCACACGTTTTGTCTAGAATTCCCGTAGCGGCAATACATTTCTGGCTGGCTTTTTCCTAGTGCTAAACCGACTAGGAAAACTAAAAAACAATGAGTTCGCTTGATTGCTAGCAACAAACAGATAGCACAAACAATATGAGCCTAGTAAGTTGATCAAATTTGTATCGGTACCTCAGCAGAGGTTTCGGTTTGTTGATCAAACCAGTTCCTACTGGGTAATGATCTCTAACCGACAAGGGGGAGGTACTGCGGTCTGTCACCGTAGTGGTCTTTGTCTTGAGGGTCGATGGTTGGGGACCCACCGTAGTACGTGAGCGTGATTTTGAAATATGTCAACTGCGAAGTAAGCTCTGATCCTCGTCAAGCTGCGTACCCAGTTTACTGTGCTGATGCTGTAAAGCCGGTCCGGTCGCAGTAGAACACCTAAACGCTGACCCACGTTTGACAGATGGTAATCTAGTAACAAACCGTTCCACATCAGTACCAAGTGCACAGCCAACATCGCCAAAAACTTGCTGCAATATTTGCAGTCGTTAAAACCTTTATAAGGTACCGGTGATTTAAGTTTTCCAACAACTTCCACCTCTCGCGTCTCTTTTCAACTAACCTTCTTCCAAAATTAAAAAACACAGAAGATAAAGTGAACCAGAAGCGGGACAAGTTTGGGCGTTGAGTATAGACTTTTGAAATTACTGAAGTTACTCAAGCCATCTGCATAGATTTGATACAACGAGCCTATTTTCCCCAGTTGGATAGCGCATCCTTTCAAATTTGAGGTTGGGGAAGACCTGAGTATCAGTTCGAGTCTTATTGTTGAGTACGGTGCTTCGCACCAGTTTTGTTCACTTCATCCTCCCTTTGGCAACAACAGGATCAACTAACCCTGCAGATCCCGGTAGGCACTGAACGCGATGTCGCAGCCACCGGAACTAAGATTGCTACCCAGCAAGAATTGAAGTGGTTAGTGTACGATTTTTATTCTGGTGTCACTTTTCCAAGGTCGTCATACAGAGGACCACGCGTCAACCATATCACCCGCATTTGTTTCCTTACAACTTCTGTCCACGTGACTTTTTTTTACCACTTTCTGGACACTCCAACAACTAGGCCACGAGAATGTGACCTTGTTTTCCACCATCCTTTGTCGACTTCGTTGGACTGATCTGGGTGTGCTTTTCGCCAACACCACGAAACAGTCTTTGTTTGCCCAGCTGTAGGAAATAGGCGGGCGTCAATGTAGCGTAAGCAGCAACGATAACAGAATGCGTGATGTTCGTCAAACGCTATGGCCCATTTTCACTTCGGACAAACGAGCAATTCAGTGGCACCATTAAAAATGCCTCATATGTTCAACAAATTTTTGAATATAAATGAGGCTTGAAGTTTGTATCATTCATAGGAAAGTTAGACCGAAATATAACGACTGTGGTTTGATGAACTTTGAAAATATTTGATGTGCACTGTGTATTCGAAACAAAATGTCAATCATTGTCGCTGAATACGTTCTCAGGCTAACAGAACATACTGTCTGGACGATGCGAAATTCCGCTACTGAACTGCTGCCTTGTTCAAAACAACCTGCAAAAAATGCAAAATGACATTTGTCCCTTTTTTCAAAAGCAACTGTGAACCGAGGTTAGAAGAGTAAGACAGCGTCCATTACCGTATCCGATTCAAAAATGAAACGGTTTGCCAAATGGGATTGATAAAACGAACCTTAGCTAATGCGAACCTGACCATATTTAGGAACTCAAATTCATACAATACCAGTGAGTGTGACTCGAACCCATGGCTTTTGGCCCAGTTATCGGACAGCTTCATCCTAGGCCCACTGAACGTTACGTAACCGTCCCACAAAAACATCACTCAATATTGGCTCTCACGCGGGACTCATTTGAATCGATTTTTTTGCCGCCGAATCAAAATTAATGGTTGAAATGGCGTCATCAAGCTGGTTCTTTGAAACCTACGGGTGGGCTTGGTTTTTCATAGGCGCGGTCTAAACAACTCAAGCTCAAATAGTGTTTAACCCTAATAGACAGGCACTGCCTAACAATAAATATTCAAGTGGATTCCAGGTCTTCGATTAAGGCGAGTGGTTCACATCTTGGCCGTACAATGTTTTTGTCAAACACTCACCTGTCGATAATTTGTCACACTTTTGAAAAGTGCTTTTTCCGAATTGTTAAAGCACTTCAAAATGAGACAGTGTGTAGGCACAAGGAAGAGTTTGTCAAGTGTATGTGCCCTGATGTTACGTAAATTTTGATTTAATCGTCACCGGCATTTTGTCTAGTTCCGTGAGGTTCTTTTAAAAACGCTCACACTACTGTGTTGGGTGGACCAGCAGATGGACCTGGACCTCTGGCTCTATGTCCACGGCAGAATGAAAGGTAAAAGAGAATTTGACATGGGTGCCTTGCCTGAGCTATAAACCGATGTTGGATTAGATGGAATTTCTCATGGAAATTCCTTGTCGTGTTGAAGTGTCCAGAAACACCGCACTTTACAGAAAATACCAGCACGCAGTTGTATCATCATCATCATCATCATCATCACCATCATCATCATCATCATCATGATCATCGACAGCACGGCATCAGTGTTCAACACTGATGCTTTGCTGCCATATCGCAAGCTGAGCCGCTCGTTCCACAGAAATGTGAAGTTGACCCAGTAGTACTATTCAAAGCTAGAAGAATTCTACTGGTAAAATCGATTCCACTCATGCGCAGCGTTCCATGGGATTTGTTTCAACTCTAAGAAACTGGTTCTGACCAGCTCGGTAAAGTAGCAATGCATTATTTGTAAATACTAGTGAGTGGTATTTAAAACTGCACGATTCGTGTTTACACTTGCCCACAGGACTGTCTCGTCCTTCCTTGCCACAGTACATCTACCCCTTTGGTGTGGACTCACCAGAACGATTGCGCCTGCACAGGAGGACGACTGTTCAAACGACGATGATGGGAGCGTGTATCCCGAAACCACCCACAACTTAACGGTGTGGTCTGCTCAAAACACACTTGTTGGTGACGTCAGTTGACGGAACAAAAAATACACTAGTAGATACAACTCAGGTCCCAACGGATCGACTGCAAAGTGGCCAGGCCTACTGAGGTACTGTCGACAGGAACGCGTGTTAAAACTAGGCTTTCCTTCTTGTTCTCAGTTCATTATCCACTCTTGGGAATCAGCGATGAAGACCATGCATAAATGTGCCTGCTGTTGTTATCAAACAGACAAACTGACGTACCGGGCACTAAAAATCGGCGACCGAAGGTAACACTTTATAGGCATCTCAACGAAGGTTGGTACTTTGTATTCTGACAAACTGAATTTCCAAGACGGGGTGACAATAAGTACGAATAACAGGAATGGCTCCAAGTAAATGCCAAAACCGGCTTTGGCGTTACCTCCAGATATTATTTTCTTTTCTGGGGTGATTTTTGAACAAAGTTCCATTTGATTGGCGAAATACACTCACTGGCAAACAAATTTGGTTTTGAGTAGCGCATTACAAATGTACATGTATCGCGATATCTCGAATATTGGAGCAACTAAAACATGAGGCGGCCTGGTGCAGCATATCCAGTTGCCTGGAGACATCACAAACGAGAGATTCAGCTGGGTTCCAGGTGACTTTCTCGAAAAACCAAGTTTGTTTGCAAATGAGTGTTTTTCGATAATTTCGTGCAATTTAGGTTCAAGTAGAACATAAATTTGATGGAAACTCGGGGACTGCGCCTGCCTGATGAGCCCCAAGAAGGGCAAAACCGGTCGCGGGCTGTCCAAGAATTTTCAGCAACCTTATGAGTAGTGCATTACGAATATACTATTTGACTGCTTGAGATTGTACTTTTAGACGAGGTGAAACACTTAGTATCGGAAAGAATAATGTTTTCCTTCATTAGTCACTTTTGTCCCCCAAAACCTTTTTCACGTTGGGCCTCACAAGAAAAAAACAAAATTTTCTTGGACTTCAGAAAATTCTCAGGTGTTGATATAGTACCATTTGTGAAAAGCATGCAAACCGGTTTATTAGCTCAGCACCAGGGTCAAAATATTTCCCACTAGAATGTCAACTATTGCTCTTGTTATAGTTGTTTTTTTGCAAACATTGCTATGCGTCCCGAAGAGAGTAGACTACGTTTGCAGCTGTTAAAACTAGTCATTCTGAGGATCAGCAAAACGTTCTCTTTCCGAATAAATGGACAGCAACTAGCAGCATGACGGTTTTATTGGTTACTTCCACAAGACCCATTTCTGAGCTCAAAACTGTTTGATAGCCACCGGAGGTTTACATTGATCCATTTAAACAAACGAACCTTACTTAGTACGGTGGTTTAAAACCCCATCTTATGCTTACCGTTGGTACACCCTATTGTGTTTTGTGGTTAATCGCAAACCTCATCACTGTAATTAGGACAACGCTTGGTTTATAGCCTCTCCTAGGAAAGTTTGCGCAAGCAAATCCACCCCCCCCCTCTACTCTGTTCTTGTCAACTTATCTGTACAATGTTTTCAAATAAGCATATAATTGTCTGAAAAATACGTATGATATATCAGTTTGTGACTGAAAACTTGAATTAATTTTCAGTATAAACGGTGGAACACACGAGTAATGACACAACGCGTGAAGCTGGCGTAAAGTTGCGCAAATTCAGACTGGCTTCTTGTTATGTAACCCACACTGGAGGATCGGATATGACCCAGGATTACCAGTGTTCCAAGGGGAAGGTTCATACTGACAACGCCTAATATGGAAATATGGTATGCGTACTGTTTTCCAAAATATGGACGTAAAAACTACAATATAATTTACCGATCTTACCATTTTCGGCCTGTCGGATGCAGCAGAAATCGCAAGGATTCATCCCAGTTAAGTTTGGTATAAAACTTGAAGTCTGCAAATGTAGAGAGGTGTTTTTCCTTACTCGGAAGTGACTTGTTTTAAAGGGCTATGCAAAACAGGTTGTGACCAAGGGGTGACCATTTGGGAGAATTCTTCTAAATATCACTCTCGTGTAGTATAGTCAAGCTGTAGTGCACAAATTCACCATAAGAGCTTTTTCCTCTCGTCTATTATGCTCCCATCGAAATGGCTGAAATGATATACCCCAACCGATGATATATCTACTGTGGGATCCACTGATTTGTGGATCCATCGCAGGCAGAAAATCGAAAACGTAACGGAGAGGTCATGTACTGTTATGCGTTTTGGTTATCAGGGTTGAGGTACGTGACCCTGCCTAATGTGGCCCCAACTCTAACATGATGGAGACAGCTCGTATTCCGTGAATTAGTAAAAGACAACGCGGCTCGCGGAATCTGAATTACATCTATCGGACATCACGAAGGTGTAACTCCATAGTTAAGATTGAGAAAGCGCGACTGCTAGTTTCAGCGTCGAATAATGTGGCCAATGTCAAGGACATTTGCTTTTTGTTGTCTATGGGACTGACACCTTGCGAAATCTGCGGGGCTTAAGGAAAGGAAGTTGGCTCCGCTTAATTCAAATTCGCGCAATGTCAGTACAGTATATCTCCCATGCCAAACAATAAAATAGTGGAAAAGTTCAATCTAGTAAACCAATTGGCTTTATTATAGGGAAACCATAGTACCGTTTTGCGCTGCAGTGTTTTTTGGAAGGATCAGCCAATGCTTCATTATGATGCGTCCATATCCCACTTGTAATTTCAGCTCCTCAAGTACCCTCAAGTCCGAGACGTACCGGGGAAGGAAAACCACCTGGCTGAATGACTGTCAGGATCAAAGTCTGGAGGTGAAGCCCCTAAGATCATGATTGGTGTCAATAACCTCGTCGTCGAACGGGATCCCGAAAGGTTGATGCAACTCCAGTGGCGGGATCCTGTCTTATGAAAGGTTGCAGCCTTTTTGTTGGATGAAAGGAGTATTGAGAACAGAGAGGGAAACGAGGAATTGGAAACGTTCCAGATTCACTTCGACAGGCAGAGTCTGAGTGAAGCTGACATAATATCCTGGAACGCCACCAATTCTGATGTTGCGCAGCCTGTACTGCCTCGCGTCTTGAGACGGAAGCTGATCGTCGAACGCCACGAGATGGCACACACAGGGTGTACCTAAGGCTTAATTCGGCAGAGGGCCTGCTGGTCCAGGATGAGAAGTGAGGTAATTGATTATATGGTGTCCTGTAAACGGTGCCAATTGACGAAAGCGGATACAACAGGGGCAACCCATCCCACGGCACACATCCGTGTATCAGAGATTGGCGAGTTATGAGCCGTCGATTCACGGGCCTCTTCCCGGTGACAATCAGCGGAAATCAATTTCTCATAATAATGACAGAACACCTGTCGCGGTGGTACCAAATCAACGGGCGACGACAGTCAGTGGAGTGGTAATGCATCACATCGTGGCCAACCACGGCGTGCCAAAATGATCCTCTCAGACTGAATCCTACACCTGCTGTACAAACTTGTAAGTATTTGCAGAACAAAACCGTACTTGTGATGCCGTCCAAAAGGCCTGATAGCCACATCGGGTGCAAAACATTTACACTGTTCAAGTACCTCAGGTATATTCCGCTTTCTACCATGAAGAATAGATTACTGAGAATCCGTATGGGATTCATTCGAAGTAGTTTTGCTGATAAAGAGCCAGATATTTGGATAACCTGTTGGTTTTCACAGAGGGGCATTCAACTTATCTCTAATGCGCAAATGAGCAGGGTGAAGTCGAAGGTTATTTGCATGCCACCCCAACTGCTAGTGAAAATTTAGACCACATATTTTCACAAGATACAAGGCATAATGTAAGAGATCACGCCGAACGGGCGTTTAAAGACTTGTAAAAGGATGACGACACAAGGAAACCGGTGAACGCACTCCCGCTGACGGATAAAAACACTCGGCGGCATGGTTGCACAGGTAGCCATCCAATGCTCTCATACATGTAATAGCTGGAATACACATGTACAACAGCTCTTCGGTCCACGACCCAGGTCGCCACTTCACAGCTACCGTGGCTGTTTGACAGATCTTCAATGTGAATTCCGCTGCTGTGTCTTAATGTGTATGTTTTTCAGGTCCCTCGCTGGGATCACATGTGTCTTCGCTCACTTCTTGATAAGATCTCTTCGATATCCTGTCTGACTGACTCACCGAATGAGAGTATAACTACCTACATAAGCCCCCCACGAGCTCACTTAACTGCTATCCCAGAAAACAGTACAACGGGTACATGAAACAATAGTATATGGTTCGTAAGTCTATCACCTTAGCTATAGGTTTTCCTGCTCACATAACTGACAGAACAATCGAACAAATTACCTGATCACTTATGACTCAGATTCCTGAACGAGTCGCGCATGATGGATGGTTGTTTGGTGAACTGTTCCACCATTCCTTCAACAGCATTCTATTTTTCTCACCCCATTTTGATTCGCGAATAACAGTGGTATGCACATTCCTCCACACATTTTCTCCAGTGTCAATGAAGATCGAAGCGGTAGGCCTCTGTAGAACAAACTATGGCTGCGACCAAAAAAAGTACAATCAAATACCAGAAAGGTATTTGCAGAGTGTTTGTCAATCAGTGGTATCGGTGACTCATCTAGCGCTAAATATATACAAATGAAGCCTAACATCCCATACAATCATAGTTTAGATGTGTTTTATAGTAGGATGACTGAAGACTTAGAACACCATTGGATCGGCAAATTCGGTTAAATCGAGAGACTTTTGGGGTTTGCTTTGAACAGAGGAATTGAGCCTTTTAGGGATAGTCATGTTTTCATTCGGGCTGCAGCTTCACGCACATCGGGAACCAGAAGCCATAGCAGAGTGTCTTCACTAAAAAGGTGTTATTCGGCTTTTCGTTAAGCAATGATCTACCAATCAGTACTGTCCAAGTAAACGTGATAGAGGATTTCGCGAAATACACTCATTTGCATACATATTTTGTTTTAGTGGGCGACGCAAATGAATCTAAGTCGAATCTCTCGTTTATGTCATTCTCCCACTGAATGTGCTGCACAAATGTCGTCTCTTGTTTCAGATGGTGCGAAATTTTGAGATGTCGCACTGTATTTTTTTTTAGTGGAGCTAGTCACAAGGTTTCTGAAAGCTCTTCGCCAGCCCACCATCGGTTTGGCCCTTTTTGGAGCTCATCAGAAACCCCATGAAAAGAAAATAGAGTGCGATATCTTGAATATGGTACCAACTGAAACAAATCGATACTTGTCCAGCAAATCCAGTTGAAGAGAGTTTCATCTGCGATTCAGCTGAGCCTCCAATTAAAATCGATTTGGTGTTTAAATGAGTGTAACTGGCGAATTTCGCACAATTTTGGTTTAAGCAAAACACAGAGACGATAGAAAGTGGAGGGCTGAGCCGTAAAAACGGCAAAACAAGTCGTGGGCTGTCGAAGAGTTGTCCACAAACTTGTATATAGCTCCACTCAACAGGACATAGGTGGATTTCCTGTCACAAATACCAAATATCTCCGTTCTCTGACCACAAATTTCCCCACAGGAAAATGATCGATTTCCCGCATAAGTTGGCCTTGCGAAAGGTGAGTTACGAACGAGCTATACCCTTTCGTTTCATATAACGTATGCCCATAACGCTATGACTAAATTTGATCCACTTACTGGCAAAACATGCAGACTAACATGCTATGAAGAGTGGGCAGCATGGCAGGTTGTTAGTAGTTTTCTCCACTACCCTGGGATATGTACTTATCGACCCGTGACACACTGTGTCAAAAGCTCCAAGGTCATTTTCCTAATATTCACAGCTATATCGCAGTTGGAAGCTGGTTAAATTCCGGTAGTTGGATGAATGATAAGAGTACATAGTACTGCAACTATCGGCTTATATACGGGTGCTGGGCAAGGGCTTTGGTGCATGAAATTTGAGGGCATGCACATCGATAATTGGTTTATGAGACCGAATAACAGTGCCGATATTTGGTCCGTTCACGTGATTGCAAATTACGAAGATTAGTCGATCGCAAAGCGGCTAGTTTCATTCCGATAGTAGTTCTTTACTGATTTAGGTACTGGTTTAGGTACCTAGCTGACTAACCTAAATATTGCTGACGAACCCAGAAACCGGACAATAACCAATACTCATGCTTGCAATGAACAACATCATTTTTGGGACGTTTTGGATTTTTGCAGGCTGACTTTTTTGAATGGAATTTTAGGCTGTATCAAATGATACCTACTAAGTGAAGATTCATTGACCATTATTCCATAGTAATAGTAGTAATCGTTAACTGTAACACCCTTTCCGTGCTTAGATTCCACAGCCCCCCGAACAAAGAACGAAAGGCTGAGATACTGTCAGGCTGACCAAACCTTGACAGAGCATTCAAGGCGTCGAGGTTAGGTTCGAACCACGAACCTCTCGGCAAGTACATTCGCGCCTTATTCACTGAGCTGTCCCATGCTTATTGGTTTATTGCAAAACAACCTGTCAATTTTTTTGGAAGGCTGAAATAAAATACCCTTGATTGTTAGTCTGTTCGCCGAGCTTGGCAGTTGGATTGCAAACGTTTCATCACCAATCGAGGTGACATCATCAGTGCGGGGTTGAGTGGGACCCACTCAACCCCGCACTGATGATGTCACCTCGATTGGTGATGAAACGTTTGCAATCCAACTGCCAAGCTCGGCGAACAGACCAACAATCAATCAGCGCACCCGAGCTACCTATATTCCACAACATTGCCGATAAAATATCCTCTCATAAAGACAAACTGACTTTTAGATTTACAGTATGGCTCTGTGTATTTCAGTCTGATACAAATTCAATCCAACCGGCCGTCGGATAGATGCAAAGTATGAAACATATTTAAAAAATCGAGTCTCTTTTATTTACTTTGTGAAGACAAACAAAATATAAAGTTTTGCCAAATGATGCACTATCCTATACCATATATATTTGCAAGCGAACAACATTCTAGATTATACAGCGAGGTCGAAACTGACAGTTGTAAATCGAGCGCTTATTAAGTGTGTACTATCAGCCACATAACCAAATCAAAGCATTTCAATCACAAATAAGACTTGGAAGCAGTTTGTGGGAAGAAAACACACAGACGCCTCGTCTTGGATGACGCTGTGTTTTGGTTTGATGTTCGACCTGTGCAGTTTGTTTGCATCAACCATCTAGAGGTTTATTCAGACGCTCAACAGGATGGATGTCGTGTTCTGTAAACGTTTGTCAGTGTAACTGCGCGTGAACTCGAAGACAACATGGCCATCGCATTGACCCCACAAACCGAATACAATTATTGTTCTGAAAGCTGAAGTCCAGGTTGCTGGTAATTGCTGAGGCCATAATAATTTTGACTTACCAGCCACAACCATGTATACAAAAGGTTCTAACTGATAACTCATAAGGTTGCTGAAAACTCTTCGACAGCCGACGAACGGTTTCGCCCTTCTTGGGGCTCATCAGGTAGGCGCAGTCCCCGAGATTCCGTCAACCTTATGTTCTACTTGAACCCAAATTGGGTAGTCCATTACGAATATACATGTATCGCGATATCTCGAATATCGTAGCAACTGGAACATGAGGCGGCCTGGTGCAGCACATTCAGTTGCCTGAAATCATCACAAACGAGAGATTCAGCTGGGTTCCAGGTGAGTCTCTCGCAAAAACCAAATTGATATGCAAATGAGTGTATTCATTGAAAACACTGATAACTTGTGGTTTTAAAATGACACTGATCATCACGCGAACATCATTGATTTTACACAGGCTATAATTGTCCGTTCTACAGTTGTGGTTTTTCGTCCTTCTACGACTTACGTCAGTGATTGAATACAATTAAAAATGACAACATACTAATAATAACGGTATTATTAATAATCATTCAGCCGTAACACCCTTTCGGTGGTTAGCTTCCATGCCACCCAAGGGGGGCACGTGAGCTGAGATACTGCCAGGTCACCCAAGCCTAGAAAAGAGAAGTCTAGATGCAGAGGTCGGGTTCGAACCACCGTGCCACCTCGCGCTCAACATACATACAACGTATCGTGCCATTCACCTTCTGTCTGCGTTGGCAGGAATCCCACACGTAGTCATCCTTTCATCCATCTACCTACTGTTCGCCACCCAGAACATCTGAATCTAAACTGTACAGTTAGGCCGAGTTGCTGCCGAAAATTGAATCACATGTCAATCAGAAGACTGACAAACTTAGGGTGTAAGCATGACAAATCGTAATCTCAAAGTGTCACTAACTAGTGCTTACAAGATACTAAGTAGCTCTATCGGAATAAGCAATTGCGTGATAGAAACATGGGTGTTTTACCAAAGAACACTGTGCGGATTGTCGTATTGTGTTTTTACAGAGACTATCTTTGTGCCTATTTTGCGTGTTTATCTGCCCTAATACGAAAACTATTAATGGGTTTCCGAGAGGACAGAACAAAATTTGCTAACCGTAACTGCTTGAAATGGTCTTTAACAAAAGATGTTTGTTTCATATTGTTCTGGCCTAAATATAGTGGTGGGTAGAAATGAGTTTCACTATGAATAATTTCGTACCGCGCTGACTGATGGTCGTTCACACACATCGACATTGTCTTGTGACAAGCGGTATATGGTAGTTGGAATATGTGATGCGACGGTGATGACTGCGCGGCCTTGAAATTCCGTCGCAGATTACATCAACGTGAGAGCTTTGGTCGCCACACGTGATGGATCGCGCCACAGCACTGCTATCTCGACGTGGATAACGCAACTGACGCTGCCCAACATTCTTGATGGAGAGACAGAAACTAACGTTGCTCTGGTGCAGAAACCGATTGACATTTTGATTTGTGAGCCTGTATACATGTCAAACAGTGGTTTACGCGGAGACCGACGACACGCCGTCAACAACTGTCTTGGACTTGAGTGAATGACGTAAGTTAACGAGGGAAAATGACATGTGTTTTCCGTAGTTCTGTTCCCCGATAAAGTTGACATGGCCGGATGTAACACTCAGAATCGATTCACCGGTCAAGACCACTGCTTCGCCTGCCGGAACATGCCAATATTGCTTTCTCTCTGTAATAGAGACAGCTTCGTAGTTGTGATGTAACCTTTATTGCAACAGTTACGATGTTTGATGCGAAGATGCTAGAGCACATTTTAATTTCTCCAGACTTATGGGTATTGGGCAACCAGGTTAAATGAAATGAATGTGGGAAAGATCTTGTTAGACAAGACAGTAAACACGGCTGCGCTCTCTGTATATGTGTAAGTATGTTTCTTAGGTTTATTAGCTACACAGTGCAAACTACTACCTCTTGTACGTGAGATGGGAATCAGTATTTTTGTGTTATACTGTCGACAAAGTGTTGCTGCGACTTCCATTCCGCTGCTCGCGAAGTCCGGGCATCAGGAATCAGAATGTATGCGCGATTCGTTCGTCCAAGTTTCACATATGGTCACTCAGCGGGTATTGTTAGACTAACACCAGACCTGTCTAAGTAACCGAAGAGGTTGTCACTCGCTGACGAAATACAATCATTTGCGAACTAATTTGAGGACTGAGCATAATCTCTCAGCAATGGTATCATCTCACTGAATGTGTATGTGAATGAACGTCCTCTCATGTTTCAGGTGACACAAAATTCGAAGTATCAAAGTATTCCCGCGTATATCTGTTTATATGAGCATTACTTGCGTTAAGAAAATGAACTTTGATACCCAGAACATCATACCAAGTAAAACACACGGTCGACTCTATGCAACACATGAACGGGAGGCTCAGCCAAGATTCATTTGAGTTGTTCGTTAACAGTAAATTATTTTGAAAATAAAAAGTTTTCAGTGTTATTGTGAGTCGTAGTTTGTTCCAACTTTGATGCTCTCTAGAATGCAATATTTGTTGAGAGTGTGTGACAATAAACATCGGTTTCCTTCAAAGCCAAAGATGATCAAATATGGACCTAGTTGCTCGGCTAAATCGTGTGATTCTCGGGTAAGAGAAGCAAATGTGGTTGCATTTGTTTTACGGATTGTCAGTGTGTTATTCAACATAGGGCGAAATTAGCTCCTCTGAAACCTTGTTAAGATCGAGGGTCCAACGATGACCTCACTGTTATCAAACGACATACTAGAATACCATCACCGACAGATTCACTCTCTTTCTCTTAGGGATTTTTCACGGTAGAACTCCTCACCAACAATTACAGCTTCAAAATTTTTAGCCGCAAAACTTCCTTGCCAACATTTCCGCAGGGAGCACACAAGGACGTCTTGTTGGTTGGCACTGAAAATCAAAATACCTCTTGCACCTAGACATAATAACACAAACTGACAAATTTTAAGTCGAAATGTTTCCAAAAAGAACGTCCCGATGTTTTCATGGATTGCAAAATCACTTATATGATTTGTAACGGATCAGTGGACATCAGTTTCAAAGTGCTATATTTTAATATTTTTTCAACACGTTTGAAAATGCGTCGTTCTACTTTCAGGTGAGGCTCATTCAAAGTTGTTGTACCAGTCCCACTGATTGAACTTTTTACATGACAGATCGAAAAGCCTTGTGTACTTGAGGATGTGCTCCGAGATGAGAATAAGTGCGATTTGCTTCTGAGGCAGAGGCAGATCCAAAAAATTAAGAACCGTGGCCAATTTTTCACAGCAATTAAGGGCAAAAATGTTGGCTTGCAAAAGCCAAAGGGTAGTCACTAAACACGGCGGTCATGCGAGGAAAATCTTTTTTTCAGGATGTGTTGCTTATCAAATCTAATCCCCCAACATCTTACTGGTAAATTTATCTTCTCGAGGCGACTTGTCTTACGAAGCGGCCTGACAAATGCACATACTGGCGTATATCGCCACGTTCAAGTGACACGTCTACTCAAGGTGTTGTGAATGAAAACGGGAATGTCCAGCGCAGTCAGCAACAATGGTCTGGCGAATAAAAATTCAGTCCTGAATTTCTAATACCACAGATTAACACTGAGTGGTTCTACACACACCGATTCTCAGAAAAAAATTATAGTGTATTCACAAAATTGACAATAATGACATAACTATATTTGCTGCCTAAACAAATAGTGGTGACCTTAAACCAACAGCAATTGCTAACCCTAATCGAATTATCCCGACCTCCCATCATGAAGATCGATGCCACAAAGGATTTGTTTTCATGTCCTTTTTACACAGCCAGTTCGGCTTCGTTCAGGTGTATCGATCGTTTAATCGAATATGCTGCCTCGGACGAATGAAGACTACCGTTTCAAAGAAAACCAAACAATGTATCTTCAAAAATATGAACTGTTCATTCTGATTTCATCGGTTTCCGTCTATGTGACTTCTCCTATCAACGTACCGTCACTAGAGAAAACAACTGGATCACGTGAGTCCTCAAGGCTTACTGAGCTACTTACTGAATGGGTGGATGAATTTTGTGCAACCCAGCGTCACCAGTCCGTCGCCGTGAAACCAGCATAGGATTTTTCCTCCCAGTACCAATGAACCCGTAATAAATAACAGGAATCCGTATTGCAGACCGGATGGGCGTCTCATCAGGTTCATACATCACGCACAAAACTTACCTCGAAATAAAGCGTATTGGACCAGACCTGTACGTACAGACCCCACTCTAAGATCGTTTAATTTTGTTTGCAAGCTTTCTGACAATCGGCCATGCCCGGTTGTGATTTTATCGTCCAGGTACTCTCGTTAGAAAGATTTAATTTGCCTTCACTTCTACTGAGCCGTATTTTTCAGTTTTAGAAAGGGAGTCGACAATTTCCTGAACATCGGCTAATTTTACTGCTTAATTAACGAACATCTCTGCAAGCTTGGAAGGTGCGTCCTGTTTAAGTTTTCTAAATTATTTGTTCTCTCTTTTAGAAAGTTTGTACTCCAGATGTCCCTCTCCGGAGAAATTACTTGGGGTTTCGGTCCATATTTTTTCTCCACAGGTTTATATTCGCGAAAACTCGAGTGAAGGCAACCAGAGGAAAACATGACTAACTTCTTCCTGTGTGCAGATCTTCCCTTAATGTCCTGTGGGTCATCTGCAATTCGTGGAAGTCATGTGCTCTTTACAACTGCGAACTGCTCTCCTGTGTTTATCGAAATTATACCGGTGTAACGGTGGATAATACTGATGAGGCATGTGAGTAGTACGGCTTCTCGTAAATCCGCTTTGCGTCTCTTGAAAAGTGAGATCTGTTACGGAATTGGCAGAGTCTCTTTGTAGCATTCGCCTGGATTTGAGTAACAGTCGATGAATATCCGGAAAAGTTCAGGAAGACGCGTTCAAGGAGAAGGTGGATATTCGGCTTTGTAAACGAGATGCATATGAGAGTTTTACTCCCCTGTTCAATAGTCTGTACCTGTTAAGTTGGTGTTCTCAAATAGACAACTCCGCGTCGAACGCCTTCTTCCTTTCACCAGTATAATTCCGAAATCGCACGCCATGCACTGCGTTAAAAAATCGTAGAGATGCAGGGTTTAAATTGATCCCATCCACTTTACCGATCAGAGAATACCAACTAAGTCCGGGTGACTTCCAGCTGGACAGCTGAAATAAGCGACTGCGCTCCCATATCCCAAAGGTGATTTCAGAAACAGTTTTGCCGTTGAACTAAGAGTTTTCCATTCTGCTGAGCCATGTTGGTTGTGGTCTTTAAGGAATGCAAGTTTTTGGGAAATCAGATATGACAAAATCTCTCAAACTGAGAGACGTTCTGTAAAGGATTCTCATTTAAAATACCAGCTCAAACGAATCGAACATAGATTGTTTCCGATGGAACACTACTCACAAATTTCCTGAAAACCCACAACCGGTTTCGGTATTCTTCTGGCTCATCAGGTGGGACCGGTTCCTGAGTTTTCGTTAAACCCACGCTATAACCGAACCCCAATTGGAAGCAAAACGCAAACTACACTCATTTGCACTCTAGTGAGAGATTCAGCTGGGATATTTCCGAATCTCTTGTTAAAAACAGATTAGTATCTAAATTAATAGATTTCGTAAAAACTGACTATGCTTCGGCGGGATTCATTCTGCGGATCCCTTTTCTAGGTAAATACAGTAAGTTGTTTGATCAGTTCCATGTAGTTTTGCCCATAATTTAGTTAATGTTTGTCGTATCCCAGGGATGGACGACGCCTAACAGAATGCAACACCAAGCGTCTGAAGGTTACAAAGGGTATTGTTTGAAATTACGCTATCTCACATCATTCTGGTCCGGAAAAAACGAATGCAGAGCCAGTTTATTCAACTCGCAATAATGGACGCCAATAATTGGAACCACAACCCTTAAGCAATCAGAAGAATGGAGTCTAAATAGACCGAAATGTTTCCGAGAAAGGTCTTGGCTTTTTGGAGCGATAGTCGTGCAGCGTGAGTTTTCACGGTCTATATATACTGTTTCCGGCAGATATATATTTTTAAACTGGACGTTTACTGTTTCTCTCATTGTGCATATTAAATACACAGCTAACGCAGAACACTCCAAGTATTCACCACGGAAAAATTTGCCCTATGTTTCCGCCTTCGTAAACCTCTTCTTAAACACAGATTGTATGAACATCAAGTGCCAACATAAAGCTAAAAAATACCTAATGCCACAACATTCTTGAATGTGCCCTGTCCCTATCCAGCGAAGAAAAGAACGGTAATTTTTATAAGGTAAATTTTTTTGGACGCCACCATACGGTTGGCAGGATTCCCATTTGACTCGCACCAGAATTTCCTGCTAAATCGTTCAGCTGTAACACCCTTGTGGTGCCTAGCTGCTACCCGTAGGAGGCACGAGAGCTGGGATAGTGCCAGATTGCCCTAGCCTAGACAGGGAAAGTCGAGATGCACAAGTCGGGTTCGAACCACGGACCTTCCGGTCAGTAACTTTGCGCTCTAACCACTGAGCCATCTCGCCCCCAGAATTTCCGGGTAACTCACTATTGAACTAATTAAACATTGGTAGACAGTGGCAGCCAAATAAAATGTCAGTTTCTGTGAGGTAAATCTTCATCCACTTGCATTTTGCCGTCTAGTTGGGTTCATTCGTCTTGACTGTTGCGCACTGGACTTCTGTGGGGGACTATAACGATGAACACTTAAATGACGATATTCTAGAATAGCTCCATATAGGAACCTTGCTGAGTCATCAACATTATCGTCAGACAAACAGTAAACTCCCTCTATTCATGGTGAAATTCATTTAGATGTGACAAAAAAATCGCTTTCAATCTCTCCCTCATCTTTATCCGTGTCATTGGCCATGTTGATGACAACGCGCTTTACTTCCCGTGGTGCACGTTCTATTTCTAAACAGTGCGCAGGCTTTTTTGCTGGCTGTTTCATTCAGTTATCACGATAAACTGAAGCAAATCCACTGCGCAGTTCGTTTGAGCTGACCAGAAGTAGAAATGTAGAAGTCAAGATTTTGTGTTCAAACAAACAGAAATTCACGCACTGCGCAGTACATCGGACATCCAGAAGGAACTTAGCTACTGAAGCACCCCCACAAAGCTGGAATGTAGAACATATAGCCAAGGTCTGCGATTCTACGGGGTGAAAGTTTGAGTTAAATTCCGCTCTGGTTACCCGATTTACAATGGCAGAGTCGTCGATTCCATGCTCAGCTTGAGCCAGTTCCGTCCACAGCCTGGAACCTCTGAGCGGTCAAGCAAAAGTGATTCAAGAATAACAACAATTGCAAGAATTCAACCGAATCAGACAAAAGAGGTGTGGAAAGGGATTGACAAACACTATATATGTTCGGCAACAGATGAAGGCACATTCTGACAAGTTAGTTGCCTAACGTACAGAGAAAAAACTGGCAGACATATAATAATCCGGGTTCCTTAACTCAGGAAACTGTGAGGTCTGGTTCTAAGTGTGCTTCAGAAAAGTCCTCACACTGTCAACCTGAAGTTTGGTATTTTTTAAAAAGAGATGAATCTAGTCTGATGATTTATCAGTAATATGTAACTGTGGTAATCTGAATCGAGGACTTGTTTTTACTTACCAAACTTTATAATGTTTGGAAAATTTATTGAAGTTACCAATCTGGGCAATCCCTGTAAAGCGTCTGAGTGGCGCTCAGCACTGTCTGAATGACTAGACTCCGCTCACTGAAGACGCAATCAAGAACTAAGGACAAGTCTGAGAACAGACTTGCAATCAGTCCAAATCAAATTCATACATTTTCAAAGATCCTCATGCCAGGACTTTTCATATGCCTTGACAAAGACCGCATGCCCATCAAAAGTTCGTCTGCTCAAGTGATTGTGAATTCTTCCGGGCGTGGCACAGAAATTCAGTGCTTCATTAGGTCTCACAAAAATAACCCAAATTAAAATCCGTCCAAGTTTTTTCTTTCTCCCGACCTAGTCCATTCAAACTGCTTTCTGTCTGTAGACTAAATAATAATACACTGGATGAACGTGCACTTCGGTTCCGTCAATCTCTTGACACTAAGCTTGGCGTAATAAATTCAGCTTGATTCCTCTCCAATTAATTTGCGGAACCTACCTTGCACCAGCCAAACTAATTGGTCGCTCCAGGGTGTGCTCACGATTAGTGAAGCATAGTTCTCTGAACGTTGAACTCTCTACCACGAATGTCCGGATTTTACATAAGCAATTTGCAGTGGAAATGCCCACGTCCTGTTTTTTTTTTGTTTCAGAAACTAAGCACCTGTTTCAACGCCTTTCTGTCTCGAGTTTCTTATTAGTGCATAATTTGTCCGTACTTACGAGTAAAGCTGCATTTCTCTAGTACGTATTCCCCGAAACCCAAAAGTAATGTTCTCCGTATTTGGCTAGTTGGCTGGAACCCTAACAGCGAATACAGTGAGTTCATCTTGCTGAAACAGTTGGTGCTCGTTCTAATCTTTTCGATACACCAGTTCCTAGGTTCTACGGAAATTCAGTTTTCGCGAAACGGATGAGTTTTGGAAACTAGAGTAGGTTGTTGTCTTCCTGAGACGTAATAACGCATTTGTATGCAAACGGTCAGAAGATTACAGCCCAGTGAGCTATGCCTAATGAGCTGGAATTTGCCATATAGCTCGTTTTGAGAGGTGAGCTTATTCGCAAAAAACTTTACAGTAAAATACGACTGACTTCGGATGTTTTTGTGGCCTTTTAATGAAGTTGACTCTAGTTGATAAGGGTACCCCTAAAGTTTAGTCTCCCAAAAAATACTTTTGATTGTCACCCATTCTCCTAGTTACTACGTTCAAATATACAAACCACTCGCTACCCTTGTAAAGAGAAAGAGCTGTAAATACATTTGAACTGTGAAAACTGTAGAAACACTTACGTCTTTTCAGGTTACTTTTAGGATATGTACTCTGTGGATCAGATGTGGACAAAGGTATCAGCAATTGCAGCATTCAGCAGACTGCCAGTTTTTTACACTTCAAATGTGCGCCCAAGAAAAAGCCAGGTTCAACGAGATATACCGCAAGATGCATGAACCAAAGACATTATACAAGCTAGCAATTTATCTTAGCAACGTGTCGGATAATTGGTAGTTTGGGTGTGTCTGTTGACTGTCAATCAGCTGGTAGCTGTCCCGTTCTCTGAGTTTGGCAACTAAGCTGCAGAAGTTCCGTCATCATAAAGACAGACGTTGTTTTGCGGGCGGGTGGATATCTCCTGGACGAACACCAGCCTGCTGCCAAGTGTCACGATCGATTCTCGCTCGCTTTCACATATTATATTCAAGGGGGTAACCAGTTAGACTGAAACCAAGTGTATATACTAGCCCAAACAACAACAGAGAAGATAAATGAAGACTTTACACCTGACGGCTAGAGCAGTCAATAGATATATCCAGACTGACCCAATATGTCAATCTGCTTATAAGAAAGAACTACGGGAACAAAAATCTCACCACTGTAGAAATTAACTAAAGGGACAAAGAGAACGCAAAGCCCATCAGATGAAATAAAACTCACAGTAATTTTCGGCCAACGAAAACACAAAGCACTAAACCGGAAGATTAAAAAAACAGCAACGCAAGTTCTGAACTGGTCGGAAGACATAAATTCAAACCACAACGGACCGAATGTTGTGAATGAACAAATAAGCTGGCAGAACGAAAACTGCGAAAGATCAAATGGCAGGTAAGCGTTAAAAAAGCAGCTTACAGCTATGGTGGATAGGCGGATCGGAAAATTGAACATCGCCACTAAAATGAAGGGCCACTCAAATGCATCAGTCTGAGCGGAAAAATTTCGAACGTACCGGTCAAATGACGCACGCTTAGCCGGATGGTTTAGTGTTTAAAATGACAGCCGGGTTCCAGGGGGAGCGGTGGTGGTTTCGAAACTCCCTGGACTTTCGCAAAGTACGCGCTGCTGCACAGTGTTTCTCGGCTTTTCAAGATAGATGGCTTCATTTACGGGGCGAAATATCTATTTACACTTGCGTGCAGCCACCCCTGGTAAGTTTTCCAAATATACCAGAAAAACAGTATCAGCGTGAACCGTAACGTTTACCTCTGACTCGTTTATTTTTCCAAGCATTTACCATGTAACGACACATATTAATTGATTTTTTCGAGCATGGAAATTTTCAGTTTCAATTGTTCCGCCCAGAGATGTTTCTTGCTATACAGACAATACATTATACTACATATATATGTATATTTCATATACAGTCTCCAGTTGTCTCATATATGCGCCATCAATTCTAGTCATACAAGCCCGATGTCCGACTGTGAGTGCAAAGTCCACCACTTCACTATCGATTATCTGAACCACTGTTGTTTTCCTGGCAGTTCCTTAACTGAGATACCCGGCTGTGTAGAACCTGTTTCCCCTGTTGATGTAGGAGAATCCGGAAAGGATGTGGCCGCAATTTGAAGAGCTCTGTGAGTTTAGTAATTCCATTAAACTTGACAGGCAAAACTCGAGCAGCACTGACATTCAATTCGTGAAACAAAACGGAACTAAAATAAAAGGGCAAGAATTGGTAAAGAAGACTGTATTACATCACCTACATACTCTCATGGTTTGAACAAAAACACAGTGGAGGAAATCAATGTTTTCGGGATCTCTTCTTCAGGTCGGTGAATACCTAATTGTCAAAATAGGCGAAAATAATAAAGCAACCAGGTAAAAAAATGGTTACGAGGTTGGAAAACATGGACGACCGGTTCTCAGCGGAATCCAAGCAGCATCTAACTGGACGTTGAGAGCGACTGATTAAGCAACTGGGTCGATCGATTCGTGTAACGCGACCCAGACAGACTCAGTGCTTGATGAATCGTACCGAATTTTTCAATCGTATTGCGACTGCTTCGGCTAAAGTCAGGCAACGCCATTGGATCTATAACTGACGGTCTGTTAGGTATTTGGTAGATGACCGACGTGAAACGACTCGTTCGGATTAATCACGTGACCGGTGCCAATTATGTGCGACACGATCCAGTTTTCGACTGACCGTTGAGTCTAGTAGGCTATGGTAAGAGAGATGTCCTAGCAAGCTGCCATGTCGTGCACCCTATACATTCCACTAAACAACAGCAAGAGAATGAATACAAAATCATATTCTGAGTGAGAACTGTTATCTATCCTTTACTGTTGAAGGGAGAGTCGGTTGTAAACGAAGATCGCGGATTTGCAGCCGGAAATGTACTTCAAAGGAAGTGAAGCCGTATCAAACTACATCCTCCAATATCGATACTACCATTAGTTTCGATCTTTAGTAAGCCTTCACTATCAGAGATGACAGTAGCCCTACTGGTTGCAGAAATCCTACCCAACTATGGACGATGATATTCACTACATATCAAGCCAATTTTAGAGGCTCAGATATGCTCGATCCATGAGTTAACATTCTACAAAACTTTTACAAGTAAAATAAAATGCAACACATTAAAAAGCCTGAATAAAATATTAAATGATTTAGACTTTGAACTTGACCAACCATACGTGCTGTAGATTGGGACCGGTCCTTCAGCTGAAAAAGATTCGGAAGTTACCAAAAGAATCGTCACGAAGATCGTTCGACTCGATTTATGGAACCAGTGGGAATTCATCCTCTTGACATCCATACATTGAATGAACTCACACTTGCGTACAGATGGTCTCACTAAGGTCGAAATTGGTGTTGCCCTCCGGAAACCCGTCTGAGGTCTTATCCAGAATTTTCTCCCATGGATATATCTGAAATAACAATGGTTGTGGTGTCGGTGATCTTACCTGCTGACAGTCCAGTTACATTTCCCAGGTACAGGTTTTACACAACAGAAACTTCTTGATGGCAAGAAAATACCACTTAGCGTAGAAAAATGAAAGACGAGCGTGTTCGATCGATCAACACATGGTCGTATGCGTGGGCCAGAAATTTGAAGTGAGATAGATTGGAGGTGGAAATAAACCAGCGCAGGTGTAGCAAGAATATAAATCATAGAATAAAATACAATCACTATTAATTGGAAATATTGCTTTACTAGGGCACAGTACAAATGCAGGACAGATGGACTGCCAGGCTAGCGCGACACTGTTCACATAGATGGGTGCTAAATCCGTTGAGAATCATCCGAAGCATGTGCTGACGCTTGGAAATACTGAGAAGGACGGAAACATCTGTGACGTGGTCCGTGTCCAAGGGACGTTTGGTTCATGTGATTCCTGCTTAGTCAGAACCAAATCTGTGTGGACACATGGAAGGTCTTCACGGACTGGTGGTCCAAGATACTTAATCATTCGGCCAGCGTAGCTGAATCCGCAGCTCCATGCAAATTGATAAATCAGGTTTGCCGTGGCTTGGCTAAACAATAGATTCTTCTTTCGTGGTGTTGGTACTCACGGTATAGCTTCAAAGGACAATAATTCGTCATCTTTGGTCATTTGTTTGAGCGCTGAATTCAAAATGTCTTCCACAGAAGACATTACCACCCCATTCATGGTAATCCTAACAATGAAACTCTAAGATTTTCTTAGAATGCAATCACTGATCAACAGTACGGTTTCAAAGGCATCCTGTGGGGCACCCTCTGAAGCCTATCTGGGTCGATAAACACGCTATTCACATAAATGGATCAGGTTCTGCAGTTTGAACTATATTTTCTCTGGGTTCCGCGCATTTTTGAACTAAGCAGGCAATCTCAAGGTTATGGTTCATCGATGAATCTACCACAAAGTGTTCTATCACACAAAATTGGGTCAGAACATTGCTCAGCCCGATAATAAAACGATACACTTCAAATGGGATCACGTGATGTCACGCCGCTGTGCGCTTTCTGCCCCCAGACTGACAAATCAACCTCGCATTTTGAAGTTATCTGTTGTTCGACCCGAGGGTAAATAAACTCGAGGTGTCATTACAGTCAAACCACTGCGTAGATCAGGATGAGTCCAGAGACAGAGGGGACTGTGTTTGGACAGGCCGACTGTTCATCTGCAAGGAAGACAATTCTGAATGTTGATCTGGTGACTCCTAGATTGGCAGTTAGCTTGCAAACGTTTCTTCACTGAACGAGTAAACAGCTTCACTGCGTGGTTGGGTAGGTTTTTACCAACTTTAGATTAAGCGTGGTAAACAGGCGTAGTAAACAGTGAGCCAATCGAATAGAACCTTTTATATTTGCTATCGATTATTTACATGTATGGTGATCATTTGCCCGTGCAACATAACATACATATCTAGTTTATGATGTTCTTCGTGTGAATTTGCCGCACCAGTCCGCTTCATGTTTCAGTTGGTACAATATTCGAGATATCGAGATTTATTTTATAGACGTCATACGCTACTAATGAGGTTGTTCAAAACTCCTCGACAGCCCACGACCGGTTTCGTCTTTCTTGGGACTCATCATGTAGGCTCAGTCAGCGAGTTTCCGTCAACCTTATGTCCTACTTGAACCCAAATTGGACAGATTGTGACAAACACACTCATTGGCATGTAAATTTCGTTTTGACGGGGGACTCACTTGGAAACCGGCTGAATCTCTCGTTTGTGTTTATCTTCAATAACTGAATGTGCTGCACCAAACCGCCTCATGTTTCAGTTGGTACAGTATTCGAGATATCGCAATACATTTTATAGGCGTAATACATCACTCACAAGGTTGTTGAAAACTCTTCGAAAGCCCTCGACCCGTTTCGCCTTGCTTGGGGCTCATCGTCCACACGCAGTCCCAGAGTTTCCGGCAACCTTATGTTCTACTTGAACCCTGATTGCAAGAAATTCAACTAATACACTCATGCATATCAAATTGGTTTCACGTTCAAATAAAACGTAAGCTTGGCAGAAACTCGGGAGTGTGCTCAGCTGATGAGCCCCAAGAAGGACACAACTGGTCGCGGTCTGTCGAAGAGTTTTCATCAAGTTTGTGAGTAGTCATTACGTCCGAGACAGACTAATCTTTTTCAAGGCGCACACAATCTGTTGAGCAGCTCATCATCTTGAAGGCCAGTGACCTTCGCTCCGACTGAGAGCCTAATAAACATCGCCTTCGAAACCCAAGAATTGCTGTTTGAAATAACTTCCTACCAGGGCCTTCATCAATCAGAACTATTGCGCTCTCACGTGTTCTGGACGAGTCGCTTTTCCGTCCCCCCCCCCACACACACACACCAAAGCACCCCGTATGATATTATCACCGTCTGCGCTAAAAATGACATCTTGGTTTGCTCTTCCATGCTCAGGATTCAAAATACAAAAGAGGGAAAATGCGTGGTTACATCTTGTTTGCGTAAACAACCTTATCTATCAAGGATGTCATGTGAAAAGAGTCAGATATCAAAGTCAGAACAAGCCTAAACGGAGCTACAAAAAGGACCGCGTGGAATTCACCCATTTTCACACTGAGGATGTGGTCAAGCTTGACAAGCTGTTTCTTCTTTGGGCAAATGAGGTGCGTTTACAAGGGTCAGGAACACGACTTCTCACTAAAACTTTCAAGTCAGTACCCGTCGGATCAGTCCGGCAGGTTCAGATTCTGTTGTACTGTCTCATAACTACGAATCCACGGTCTTAAAATTTGCAATTTACGATGCTTTTTAAACCCGACTACTTTCACCATTTCAAACCACGGTTGTATGATCAGCACGTATACGGTGTCATACTTATTTAAGTACAACTGTGCGGATGTGGACTGATTCCCAAAGAGAAGAACTTGGGTTGGTTCCCTTCGGGAAGAAACCTTTTCTAGCAAAGAGTAAAACCCTAAAAGGAAATTTGAGAGAATAAACTGAAGGAACTTCTTCTCTGAGGTGTGGTGCCTTCTGAATGCCTTCTCTTCTGAAAGGAAAAACCTATCATGTTTAGTTTTCGTAGCTCTAAAACGCAACAATGGATAGAAATGCCGGTCAATCAATTGGATGCATATGATTCAGGCCCCTTGTACTGCCGCGCTCATTCAGACAGCATCCGATTGTTACCTCTCCTGAGTTGATCAGATCTGCCCTCATCTACCTGTTTGACCTCACCAGGTGACAAAAGCTAGTAGCTGTCCATTCAGAACAATTACACTCACCAGGAAGCTTTGGAAGGGCCGAAACGTGGTAATAAATTCCAAATTAATCAGATACTGTTGGCACGATGCGAACTTACTTGATATGACGCAAATTGATCGCGGCACTTCCATAGATTTATTCTGCCACTGGTATGTGTTCCCTTACTTTTCCTCTTTTGTCACTGCAAACTAATGTTCATCTCGCAATCTTGAACATGGTCGTCTATGCGTTTTCTCAGGCCCGTCAACAACGCAGAAATAAAAGCATGTTGTCATCCTGGCAGTCGGCTGTTTTCGCGACCTGAGTGATCTAATTTCCTGTCCGTCACATAGGCCCAGGTTCCTATTTCACGATTTTAATTTTTATGAAGACTTGCTCTTTAAAACAACGGAACAAGAACGCCACCCAGCAAAATTAGGATCCATTTCTTTTAGGAATAGAAGAATGAAAGATTGAAGTCGCCAGGTGTTCGGAGAAAGAAACCTCGGGTAGAAGCCAAAGCATTGCTGTCTCCCTATTTCTCCGTAGCCCTCTTCCTTTTGAAAAAAAAATTTGTCATATACAACTCCATCTTTACTTACGTACAGAAATACAAAGTTTAACGTCAAACGAGCATCAGTAACGTCAGTCTGCTGTCTGGTTTCCATAGTAAAAAAAGGCTTATCAGACTCCACTCACGTGAACAATAACAGTTTTAGGAAATAAAGATACACTTTTTTTTGGGGGGGGGGTAAAAACAGTCCGTCTGTCTACGTACCAATCCAACATAGTTCACTTACGTCACTTCTCCTAGAGCCAAGCTAGGAGAATTTTGCGTGACACACAAACGTTCCTAAAATCCGAAATATTTGGTTGATCACAATGTTTTCTGACTGAAAAATCACTGCTTGTTCCCATTTGTTAATGAAATAAGAAGGACACGCTACAGCAGAAATCCACATCCCTGTGCACGTGTATAACCGGATGACTACACATTTCTCTCCGTCTCACTTCAACGCAACTCACAACAGCTCGGACGTCAGACAAGGAGACAGAAGCAGAAGAAACTCATTCACAAGGATTTAGTTTTTGAAGGTACGAAAGAGGCGGAGCAGCCCGGCAGCAGGTGTCAATTTACCAAGCGAAGGCGGCGCGAATACCTGTCCAACTAATGCGAACAGGCCGTTCTGGTTTGAACAGTATTCAAATTTGCTAAAATTCATGTTCTCAAACAGAAAATTGTACGAATTACAGAACAGGACAGGGAGTGCCAGTTCTTCACGAACTATTCA
Source organism: Clonorchis sinensis (assembly GCA_003604175.2). NCBI lineage: Eukaryota > Metazoa > Platyhelminthes > Trematoda > Opisthorchiida > Opisthorchiidae > Clonorchis > Clonorchis sinensis. The sequence goes on from CM030373.1 coordinate 6,844,838, forward strand.
GAAATGAAGTTTACAATTTATCACCAATGGATATTCTATGATTTTTAGTGGACATAGCATCAGGCCAACCCCAAACTCACCATAGTATACGGTTAGAACCAGTCGATACGGTGCCAGCAGTTGCAGTTCAGAAGTTAGGTCGACTCAGAGTTCAAGAAGCCCTATCATGTGTATCAATGAGGGTTTTAAAAGAAAAAACACCAAGGGAAATGGTGTAACCGCGCAATTCAAAGTGTCTATGCGGTTTAGTTACCTCAAGACCAATCTGAGGGAGGACAAAACGTTAATATATACGCTTTTCGTTCTACAAATCTTGGAGGATATCCACGGGGGCCTGTACGTATGAGGACGTTGACAACATGACCTCAGTGTTCAGCGCAGACGCTTCGTTGGCGTACAACCGTAATAGATTTTGTAAAGAAAAGAATAAAAGCGGGTGTGAAAGGGATCTCGTTCTAGCCTGTCACCATAATTCCGAGGTACATACACCTCCAGATAATCTGGATAGAGTAAAGACTGAGCGACATTCAAATTAGGGCAGTTTTTTAACTGGCTGATATGAAAAATCTAGACTTTTGACAAATGCGCCAATGAAATGTGCGTAACGACATGGAGAACATTCAGCGAAAAAACTGGATGAAGACAGTTTCCCGATAAAACATGCTGAGAACCTCAGTATTTAGTCTTGTATCACTTCTTAAGGTGATTGTAATAAAGTCTAACCCAACTTATCTGCTAAGATCTGATGCGACGGTTTCAGATCGGTTAAATTTAAAGCAATGCATCATTCTAGTTCTCGCAGTAAAATTAGATGCCTCATTCTGTGAAGCACCTGACGGAAACAAAGATAGCCAATGTTATTCTTTCCAACAGGATTATTCAGGATTCAAACTTTTCCTCGATATTGGTTGCAAGATCGTTGTGTTGCATGAATGTTGCATAACAATGTCGGACTGAAAAGTAACCAGAAATGAATTTCTGAAAATCTTATAGCTAAGTACCCGGATTCTACCTTGTTTCAGGCATACTGGGCCTCAATAAACTGTCTAGTCGAGATTCTCTGTGGATTGAAATAACTGTAGACACCCGGGCAGCGTCCGTGGGGTCGCGATTCAGACAGTACAAGTCAAACACTAGGATAGACCAAGATGCAATCAACTAAAAGTCTGTTAATCGATCACTAGTTCCGAATGATAGATTTATCGTCAAATCAAGGAGACTTGTCCAGTGTGAACTGGGGATTGCCACAGAATGCAAGAGACGGAAGACTAAATTAATCCTTGCGAGCATTACACTTCTAGGAATTAGTATTTAGTATTTTTAATTCATCAGGGTGACAGCTGTGCACAGCCTCGTAATCTCTCCAGATGACACCCCGTCAAATTAGCGTAGTTTGTTTCTAGACATGGTGTTCTGTTTCGCTGACCAGATGGGCTTCAGACTACTTGAATTTTCTGGAAACTGGGCGTGTGTCTCCTGACATTTTTCTCTAGCTGATTTCTGGTGTCCCAGAACATATGTTTTCTAGTTAGACGAATGAAAGCAAAACTTGAGTGTTTCTATCTCGGGACTGTTTTGTCCTTTCACTCTAGGATGAAGAATTTTCAATTCTAGGACTTCTAACTAAGCTGAATCTAGAAAATTCAACTATCTCTATGGTCCTTGAAAAACTTTCAAACAATTTTCCTAAAACAGGAATCTGAAAGTTGTCAGTTAAATCAGACATTGCATTTATCCACACATTACCGGCGATACCGATCCCGAAAGTTGGGGTGCGTGCGTTCTGCCTACTCAGGTTATAGAGTTTAGATTAGAGTCTGAGTTGCTCAAATGTTCGTGAGTAGTCTTGGGTTACACAATAAGCTTGCACAGAATTGTTTGCACGACCACGCTCTTCGAAGCCCAATTAGGGCATCAACGTCTGATTCTGAGGTTGATTGGTTCTAGGCCCGATGAGGGGCCATACCATGCTTCTTGCGTGTCATGAGTTGATGCAACAAAATTCGAACCCAGTAGAGGGATAACTGTTACCTGTGATGAGACAAGCTTAACGATACTCAAAGCCAGTGCGACTAAATCACCATATCCGCATGTAGATCTATGCTTCTTGTTGGTTGAAGACAGCAGACCTCTGTAGGACTATGCAATTGTGTGTTATTTCGGAAGTCATCAGAAACACATGCCAGTGTGTGTTATTTCGGAAGTCATCAGAAACACTTGGACTTCAGCAACCAAATGTGGCTCATCTGATTATATATCTAGTTGTTTGCACATCTGATTGGGTGTGAATGGCAAAGGTTGCCATCACGACCGGAATCCGTGGGCGATGTAAGGTCTTCTGGCTAAGAATCAACGTATTATAAAAAAAATAGCTCAGGACGATGACAAATCGTCACAGTCCACCTAGCCTTGTCCCACATATTTCATGATATGTTCCTTGTAAAAATATTATGCCCCAGAGTTCCGGCATTGTTGGGTTCGTTTTCGATTCAGCTGAGCCGTTACTGAATGGAAGACGTAAGCCCGAGCCGAAATCATCTTTGGACTGCGACGTCATATGTTCGTCAGTCCATTCCTTTGGTGGAGGTTACGTAAGCCTCAGTAAGTGATTTCCGTCGTTTGTCTGACTATCCGCCTTCCTGTTTGACGAAAAACAGCCTGGTGTGAATTTCGGGGAGAGGTGTTGCGTGGCACGATGCACTGTTGGTTGCGTTTTCTAATCTGCTAACCTCTCCGTCTTTTCACTAAGCTTCACTTCGTTAAAAGATGTTTCAGTAGTTTGTTTCTATTAATCTGATTGCCTGATCGGAATTTCTTAAGTCCATTCACCCTGTTTCACCTCTTCTGCAGACTGCCAAGTTCCTAGCCTACTACCATTTGCTGCGCCTCTGAATTTTCACGGTTTCCTTATGCGGATCGATACTCTATGAGACCTGTTGGTTTCTAATTTCTGGGTTTCTGTTTCAAGCCTACTATCTCGACAGTTAACGTTAGCTGCACACAACACCGACCTCTGTACTTATCTCATTTCTGGTTCAACACCGACTTTGATTCAAGTGCAGTAAAGCACAGGGACAAACGAAAATTTGTGATCAAATTTTACTCTGATTATTGGGTTGACTTCAAACCCACTTACAGCTCATCAATCTGCAGTGGCTACGTTTCGACAATGACCCTTCTCTGGGTGTTGGTCTGTTCGCCGAGATTGGCAGTTGGATTGCAAACGTCTCATCACCAATCTAGGTGACATCGTCAGTGCGCAATTGAGTGGTGGTCACCTCGATTGGTGATAAAACGTTTGCAATCCAACGGCCAAGCTCGGCGAACAGACCAACACCCAGAGAAGGGTCATTGTCGAAACGTAGCCACTGCAGATTGATGAGCTGTAAGTGGGTTTGAAGTCAACCCAATAATCAGAGTAAAATTTGATCACAAATTTTCGTTTGTCCCTGTGCTTTACTGCACTTGAATCAAAGTCGGTGTTGAACCAGAAATGAGATAAGTACAGAGGTCGGTGTTGTGTGCAGCTAACGTTAACTGTCGAGATAGTAGGCTTGAAACAGAAACCCAGAAATTAGAAACCAACAGGTCTCATAGAGTATCGATCCGCATAAGGAAACCGTGAAAATTCAGAGGCGCAGCAAATGGTAGTAGGCTAGGAACTTGGCAGTCTGCAGAAGAGGTGAAACAGGGTGAATGGACTTAAGAAATTCCGATCAGGCAATCAGATTAATAGAAACAAACTACTGAAACATCTTTTAACATAACACTTCTCTCTCGACCATCGCGAAGAGAGTGGACCTTGTTGTGGTGCGATGGGTTGCGCATCTCAGTAGATTTTTTAGCTATACTGGGGTCTGTCCTACTTGGCTGATCAATAGATCGAGGTCGGCTAGATACCGATCCTTGGCCATTCATCTGGGCTCAGTGTACACCGTCTGTGGCAGGCTCCTGGTGGCTTAACCACTCCCGGTTGGCAAATCCGATTCAACTTCTAGCTATTCAGACTGTGCCTCTTTCTTGGACAATTTTTCCTCCTTTTGACGTAGTCGGGAAAGTTCGAGATAAAGGTTCACAGAATTCATTGATCAGTACCTGCACCAACGTCCAGACAGTCAAATAACTGTCTGGTTTCTTGTTAGGTGCAAGTACCTCATTTTGTGTGCATTGCCGGAAAATCGAATCCCCAGTCTAATGGGCTAGCACATCGGAGTAGCACCACGTACAGAACGTCTGCGACGCTACATTGTTATTAGGATACAGACAGACTGGATCGCGAATGATTTACAGACTTACGGAATCCAGTCGAGACGGTACAGTATTCCAGTGGTCCAAAGCAAACAGTATCTTGGTGTGTTATGATCCACTATGAGTATCATTACTGTACTGGTGTTAGGTTTCGTGTTTCCGAGGCCTATCATTCTGACCGCAGGATAAGCGACCTTTGGGTAACCGATAAAGAACCAAGATCCACTGTAGATGAAGTATCCAAGCACAGAAGCGGAGAACAGATTTCTTCTGCATAGAATGTGTAGTTTTCTTAGGATTCTGCCTAATAGGAAGCGGTGAGTGCACACACAAAACTAGATAGTGAGTTAGAATTCAGGACGATCGCATTATTCTTTCATGGGCATCTTTCACTCTGCCTTCCATCATGCTTCTTTTGTATACCTGCAGACGTGATTTTCCGTTTTATCTGTTCACCAAGTTTCAATGTTTCAGATGTAAAATTACGTGACCGGTTCCGCCTTGCGCTGCAGAAAAAGTTTAACAAAATAGTCATCGAGGGTTATAAAACCATCGAGTTTCGCTCGATGGTTTCTTCCCCTTATTATGACATAACTTTTTAATGAAAGAACCAAGCACATGTGCCATTATGAAAGAAACACATCTGCGGGTGGATTCGGTCCACGGACTCACGGCTCAGCCGCCACGTTGATAGACTCCACAATCGGGTATTCTAGGGTCAGTGTTTCTGTTCCACCCCACGTTTATCTCTCCGTTCATGCTGCATTGCTGCTATTTTGCAAACTTACAGTGGTCTGTGCTGTCAACAATTTTGTGCATGAAATGAAACGTTTCAAACTTTGATCATTTGCTTCCATTTGTCTGCATGCTAATTCGACCGAAAGGTCAAAGTGTCTAGGTGTCCGTGTAAAATATCTCCCGAACAGGTCTCAGTGGCGTGTGTTTGAAAATAGGCCCCGTCAAGCAAGGCCACCAGGCTCAACAAACATGGTTTGCGAGTTTTTCTAAGCCCTGCTCCACTGTTCGCCGCGCTGTAAATTGCTGCTTTTTTTCTTCCACTGCTAATTCATGTGTCCCTGATTATCCGATGCTTTTATTGGCCAATGTCCACGTGACCTTTCAATTCGAATCTTGGTTTCTCTCTCTAACGTTTGAGACAGACTAAGTAGTCTAATCGAATTTTGGGGGCTAACATGTTGAATTATTGGCAGCTCAGCTGCATCCAATGCTTAATGGTTAGGTGGTTGCTCATGTGTTTGCCCAAACTAACAAAATGTTTGCAAATGGTCCATCATCATTCTTGGGCATATCGTCGTTTGCTGGTTGTCTGTATATGTGCTCCTATCTGACTGGCCACTTCAGGAAAACAGCTTCCTTCCCCGTTTGCAAGTCGCATTCGGGACTGTCTCCGTTGCATTCCGTTGATTTGTCCGACATCATCAATTTCACTGGTCTTTTTCCTTGATTTCAATGACCTATGCTTCATTGCTACACAAGGAAGATACCTCCCCGATTTATAACAAGTTCTATGCAGGGGGAATCACAAGTTTGGTGGAAAGATAAACCAAACGATGATAAACAGTCAACGAACTGGTAGGCGATAGTACGAAGATAATATCGCGGTAGACCTCTTTCAGAGCAGGCTTTTAAGAAATCTGTTGTCAATATATATATATATATATATATATATATATATGCGCTTTTGTTCAAGCTATATATACACACATAACCTTCGTCTTACAAAAACTACAGTCCGTGGATCATGTGCCTGAATGTCATGTCGCACGTTTTCGGCAAAAATCATTTCCAATTATTCCCCGAAGGATTCGTTACGGCCGATTATACAGGTGTACAACACAAGTCGGTCTTAGCGAAATGCACTCATTTGCAAACAACTTTGGTTTTCTGGGAAGCTCACCTGGAACCAAGCTGAATCTCTCGTTTATGATGATTTTAAGCAACTGAATGTGCTGACTCCTGTCCAGTTTCGGCTGATACGATTTTTGAGACATCGCGATACGCGTATAGACGTGATACACTACTGTCGAAGAATTTTCAGCAACCTTATGAGTAGTGTAATACGTCTATTCAAGTCGGTTTAGCTGGGTGATATAAAATCTACACAATGGTAGATTGCTAAACTACTCTTATAGGTTTGCAAAGATTTCGTTCCAATTTAAGGAGACATTGTTGAAGCATGTGGTAAACGCGATTTTGAGAGCCGATAGGTGTTACACGGAATCTTCATATACGATCAGTAAATCCAGGTTTTGTGGGAGAGGGACCATAGAAGTCACGTGCGATGGTCGTAAAAATGTGAAACGTTTCAGAATACTTACGGTGTGGAAACACACAATGCAAATAAACGTCCCAGCCGGGTTTTAATACTTGGTGATCCACCAAGGCATACAAGTTTGTGGTGCACCGTTCAACACCAGAACAGTGTAACCACCAGCCCAATGAGAAACCTCTGCTCGATCTAATTTAAACTGTCCCGAACTTTCGTGTGTGCAACCGGTGTTTTATTCCATTTGACATTTGTCCAGTGGGGATTCGCCAAACTTTAATGAGTTAGCTTGCCTCCTCTAAGCACACAAGTAGACTTTACACACGTCAAAGTTGAAGTCGTCGACTGAAATATGTGTACCAATTGAGTGACTGGAATAGTGCTTGAGGCACAAATCTGCAGCCTACGAAAACCGCTAGGATCAAATTAGTCCCTCGATCTCATCGGCATTCGGGTGCATGAGAAAAGTAACGGGGAAATCAACCCATTGTTTGTCTAGCTTTCTCGCGTTCTACAGATGTTATTGTTGGTAGGTAAGCTCGCTGTGTTTTGTCACCGGCCTATAGAAGTTCACTTATCTAACGCAATTCAAAACGCCTAAAGGACATAACGCATTCGGTTTGACTTTATCATGCCACCAAGTACGAAGGTCAGACAAATCATGTGTGTCCTATGCGTCTATGATTCTGTGCTGATTTGCACAGCACACTAAATGTGCATAGGCTGACCAAATGCGTAAACAGTCGGGCGGTGATGACTGCAGTTCACATGATAGTTGAGTGTTTTCATTGTGTATTAGATTCGTCTGCACGAAACCTACAGCTGTTCGCAGAAACAGAAAGTGTGTATTTTACCAGACTGTTTAAATCGCAACCATCTGGGCTTTTTCGTGAGCCGAGAATGTTACGGGTAACCTCCTTACCGACTGATTGAAGAAGGCCGCTGAAGTGAGGAGAAGATGGTTGCAACTTACTCGTGCACGACTGTTTTCCTGAAGGATTGTTTGGTGACGCGTGAACTATGAGAGGAAAGGGGATGCACAAGGCCGTTTAGTTATCTTTAACACATAGACGTCAGTGATATAACGCAGCTCGCTAAGAGCATGTGGATTACCAGTGACTCCATTTCCAGACTGGTACGAAATATGCCGATTTTACGGATAATGGTGCCTTTTGCCCTAATTTTCTGAAACAGGCGTTAAATCTGGTACTCTCCATAATCTAGTAGGCCTCTCCTCAAACCTATATGATAGTGGAGACCTTTAACATTTCGTCGCACAAATTTTCGACACAGTCCAAACGTTTTGAGAAACAACCAAGATTCTGTCCACGGTGCAACAAATAAACTGACAGATTCAGGAAACTCGGGGAAGCTGAACGTCAAACATCTCAATTCGGAAATCATCTGTGAAATTTTCATCAGCTGCCTACATTCAAACAACACTGAAGTGTCACTAAACTTTGAAATGAGCCTCTGCTATGGGTAAGTAGATTGTAAATTCCCCTATGCTCAAGTTGTACTAGTAACGGGCGGAGTCAGTCGGGTCGCCAAAATGGAACTCGTTATCAATCAACTGGAAAGTGTTTGGGACGGAACTCGTTGTTCTTTCCTTCATTGGTGATTCCGAAAAAAATGTAATCACCTGCTCGACTGATTCGGTGTTTCATTCCCTACATTTGTGCCCCTCAAATGTCACTATCATCAGAGACAGTATCGTCAGTGTTCACACTGATGCTTCACTGCCGAACAACCACATAGTCTATCAAATTATCGGAGTAGACACATTTGCAAGCAAGTTTGGTTTTGCGGGAGACTCACCTGTAACCCAGCTGAATCTCTCGTTTATGATGCTTTCAAGCAACTGAATGTGCTGCACCAGGCCGCCGCATGTTTCAGTCGCCACGATATTCGGGATATCGCGATACACGTTTAGATGTAATACACTACTCATAAGGTTGCTAAAAATTCTTCGACAGTAGTGTGTTACGTCTAAACATGTATCGCGATATCTCGAATTCGTACCAACTGAAACATGAGGCGGTTTGGTGCAGCACATTCAGTTGCTTCAGAAAATCATAAGCAAGAGATTCAGCTGGGTTTCAGGTGAGTCTCCCGAAAAACCGCATTTGTTTTCCGATGAGTGCATTTCGCTAATGTCGTTTAATTTGGGTTCAAGTAGAACATAAGTTTGACGGAGACTCAGGGACTGTGCCTACCTGATGAGCCCCATAAAGGGCAAAACCAGCCGTGGGCTGCCAAAGATTTTTGAGCAGCCTTATGAGATGTACTACGTCTATCAAATTATATTTTAAGTCTTAGAGCGAAAAGAATGGAGAAGAGATGGTGAGAAAGGGGACCTGGTGCTGGTCTGTCGCACACATTCCAAGGTGCTTACACCTCCAAGCGTTCGAGTAGACATTCTGGAAAGAAACTGACAATCACTAACATCGATCACCCGCTCTTTCATTTAATGTATCCAGCCAAGCGCAGGGGAGGTCACGAGGACCTCATCCTGGAAGGCTAACGCACCAACAACACCCAAAATCTTCATAATGTCTTTCACACCCTTCCACCAAATAATAAGTTGTCCACTTCACGGTTTGTGCAACTCTGAAGTACACACAGACAACAACACTCGTCTCGGTAGACGGTGTTTCGACATCCATAGCACGTGGCTGATCCATCGTAATCGATTGTGTTGGATGTTTCCGCGATTGAAGTACCTGCTGCACAACCAAATACCCGTTGTCTAATCACTTGGTTACGAATTTGTCGACGCCATTTGATACCAGTAACAATTCTGAGTTATCGGTGGTCAAAACCTGAAGACGCCTCATCTCATATGCCGCAGCGGTCAGGTTTCGCAACCATACAACAATAAAGCCCGTACTTTAAGACCGTTTTGATGTCACAAGTGACACAAGTAAACCAACGTGATTCGAACTTTTGCGGTTCGTACACTGACTGACAAGTCCGTCAGAGCTAATATCACTACCGAGATGCGGAAAAGGGGCGTGTCCAGAGGTTGCACATTCCGAAGTATGAGTTTTCACTTTGAAGGTGTTAGACGCATGCCGTCTCAAGTCTACAGTCCCTCAAGGCATTTATTGAGCATGCCTGGTGCTCAAGTGCAAATTGATAGATCCATTCTGATGCTCGTTCTCCGATCGGATACAGCCTAAGTTAGCTCCGCTTACATGTATGTAAGAATGGTAGAGGGATTTGTGAGAAGTAGGCCCAAATGTAACCTACCAATTCAGCAATTCTTTGCGAGCGGTTTTCGCCCAGTCGCATCTCCCGTTTGGTTTTGGTTGAACTTGACGCAACTCGTCGAACAACACTCACATGCACGCAGTCCCCCAATGAATCTAACTAAACTGCGAGTTCCATCGAACCACGAATATGGCTGTTAACCATGCGATCAAGAACATTTCACTTGCAGACCTCAGGCAGCATCGGTCAACTGTGAGCATTTACAGTTCCACTGACAGTCAGTAAACGACTAGACAAATGAAAGAAGCAACCTGATTGTCGCTTCGCGTGGCTTATAGAAAACGACCTGTTGTTTCTTGACTTTTATGGGCATAAAAATAGAATTTGTCGAGCATTACTATGGAGGCTGTTGTGTATGTAAACTGTAAATGTCTTCAGTCGAACACACAACACGCTATGTTTCCCGGAGTTAGTAATTACCGACCACTTGTCAATCCAATCAACACACCATTCACCCTCCATGGACGGAGCTACCTATAACATCCACTGTATAATTTACAAACACCTCAAGTTTGAAAGACAGTCCTGAACCACGTCTCGGTGGAGAAGTACAGCATTCGTACAGACTAGGGTCGTTATTCTATGAATACAACTAGAGCGGCACCATCTCCTTAGAAAACCTAGCCTCGACCACCCTGCCGTGAACTTCAGCATCAGCTTCGGACGCCATTTTGATGAGTTGTATGCACGCTAGTTTACCACCTGGTTGTTAGTTCACTCTAAAAGAGTGGCAATTGGTAGGTAAACGTTTTTCACGAACATCGTAAGTGCCAAATGAATGGGTGCATCCTCCCTTAAAGAGCTTCTGAAATTTTCACTATTCTGACTGTGTCCTTACTGAATCAGGCACTGTCAAATTCTCCTCAATTGGGATGATTGCCATGTCTCACGAATAGATCAATAAGCACCCTGGCAACCACTGAACCCTGCTTCCGGAGCTGCCTTTTTTCACAAAGCAGGTTAGTTGAAAGTGGGCTGTCCAGATTCAATCAATCAACAACCGACAAACGCATCCGACCTGGCAGTTGTCAGCAAACTGTAAAGAAACATGTAAGGACACTTAGCTAATTCGAGTTTTTCAACGGTTGCACCAGTGCTCCATGTTAAATTCTTTTCTTCAGCTGCAAAGCAATTGTCTTACTAGATAGATTTTCCTCGTTCCTTTCCAAGTTCGGACCGTTTATTTTCAGCTAAGGGGGAGTCACCATCAGCTGGTAGTCGGATGATGTCCACTTCAGTCATCATTGTGTGCTAGAACTAAGCAAACACCATATACAATCGCCAGTGAGTAGGGTAGAAAAAATCGAAATTTTCGAACGTCATGATATTGAGCAATTTCTAGTCTCGAGCGATTCTGTTCAAGCGACACCACCACTCAGATTTCTACCCGTAGTGTGTCAGTTTGAATGCTTAGGTTTTATGTGGTACAGTTTGTATGAATCAATATGAGACTGACTAAAGTGGAATGACGGTTACCCTCCTTTTGACGTAGTCCATAATTTACCATCCAAAACGTATTGATGTTTGTCAGTCCAGACACCCAGTGGTTCCTGACGATTCCAAATATCTAGCAGTTTAGAATCTCACTTTCGCACTTTCGGAGGATATAAGTTGCGAGATGTGAATACTTCAAGTTGTTCGCTTCAGTTGCAGACATTCAACGGTTCTAGAAAATGAAGATAGTTAACTAAAATGAGTTTATTACTCTGACAGAAGTATTGCTCTGAGTGAGTACATGGTTTGAGTTAAGTTCCACGGTAGACAGACGGCTTGAATCAGTTGGTTAGTTGCGGTCTTATCAACATAAAGACTTATCAGATAAAGATGACATATTCTTGGTTCGATTGCGTAACAGCATGAGCAGGGTTTGTATGGTCATCCGATTCAGAGATAATTTCGGCAATCAATAAACTCCAGTTCAACCTGGCTGTTGTCTGTGTTGAATGGTTGTGTCGCACGGTTTGTAGCAAGTAATTTGTAATATGTCACGAGATGCTTTGAGAAAGTCGTCGATCGAGACTGAGCGTAGAGGGTTCACCATACCCGCAAGTGAACTTGTAGGCGACATACGAAGCAGAATGTCCACGCATACTATTTTGAAACATAATGCTCAGGAACAATTAAGTTGCTCTATAAGCGCGGTTCGGTGCTTGGTGCCATTCGAAGTAAGGTCGTCTCCAAATTGTATACGCATTACTAAATCCTTCTTACTGGCCATTGCCCAACAGAGTCCCTTTCAGGTAATCTTCTTCTCTCGGTAGATGGTTGATTGAACCGATAAGTCTTGTCAGACAACTAGTACTCGCTTGTGCGCTATTGAACCGACGATAATGACGACTCCATAGAGCTCTACGATGAACAGTACGTCCAAAACCTAACCCCAACGTCGGATCAGGGAAAGCCGAACAGTCATTTGCTCCACTCTCTCGAAATACGGACAAATTAGGGTGGATAGTACTTGAACTATTAAGAAATAAACCAAAATTCCTATAAGATTTAAAAATCCAAACATGGATTTTATGGTGAGGCACTCTAATTAGTATCCCAGATATGGGTTTCTATGTGGAGAGTTCGTCCTGGAAGTGAAGCCAGTCTATGCTGAAAAGCCGAGAAGCACTGTACAGCTGTTTCATCCTTATTGGGAATCATCAGCAGTGCGCATCTCACGAAACTCCGCAGAGTCACGAATTAGCGACCTCCCGGCTAGTAGTTTGAACACTTGACCGTTCGGCCACAGGCGGCTGATCCGCAATGGGATTAACTCGTACTTGGACAGGATATAGCGCTGCTCGTCCTTCAATCACGGGATCCACATCACGTGGTCACAGGTGTTGACTAGCTCCTCGAGCAACAACTTCTCAGATGGAGGTTTCACTCATCGGGTAAAGTTTATTGTTGGTACCAAGTAGCTCACCGGAGGAAGAGGAAGTGGAGTTCACGGGTTCGAAACTCCCCGAAGTTTCGTGAGATGCGCACTGCTGATGATTCCCAATAAGGATGAAACAGCTGTACAGTGCCTCTCGGCTTTTCAGCATAGATTGGCTTCACTTACAGGAGGAAATTTCCACAAAAATTCCAAAATCTCCTCACACCACCAAAATAAAGTTGTTCCGCGGACAAAAGATAAGATTCATAAGCAACTCAACGGGACTGGGCGAGAAGAGGTGAATCGTAATGATGTAGTGACACAAACAGTCGACTGCATCACCTAGTAACACATTAGTAAATAAGGTGGAAAAACAACTCTGAAAGACTTACCATATACGTTAGAACAGCTCATCGAAATCAACTTAATATGCAGATGGTGACTTCTGTCCAGTTTGGATTTAGGTAGTATGTTTGATGGAATCTGAAGGATTGGGCCTACCCGATGAGCTTCAAGAAGGGTGAAACAGGTCGCGAGCTGTCGAAGACACCATGTTCTTTTCATCTGCTTCAACACTGTGCTTAACAGAAGACAACAAATTTGATACTCCCTCCCAGTCCGTTCCTCCCGTTTGGCGATTTCAACGCATGTGTCCGTAAAGATCATGTCCTATTGCCATGCGTTTTCAGACGCCATGGTGTACGAACGGTAACCAACTTCTAATGTTATTCCGGAATGCAGCTCGTGCATCGGCGTAGTAGACTTCTTTCCCGTGTATACTGTTTGCACACAAGCATGATGAGTTGCAGTGCATAACGGAGAAGGTAGCAACCGGCACCAAGCAGTTTGGCTGATGGGTCGACCCGAATAGGACATTCTTCATGCATCGCCAAATGACTTCGTCGAGATGGAGTCTCTAGCGTTCCTCCACCCATCAAGACTGAAAAGGAGTTTATTCGTCGCTCTGTATACTTTTGCTGCATCGTAAGTACGGCATTGGTCTGAAATGTGCTGTGAAGCACCTTTGCTCTGTCAAGGCAAACCGCAGAGTACACATCCCTAAAACCGGCGGTCAGACCATACACGGCTAAAGATACCCAACAAACAGCAAAACCGCTTGTGCTGCATAGAAAACAGGTACACTTTAAGCCAACTTATTCGGTCGTTACAATGCATATCACTCGTGTAACCGTGCACACCAGTTGGTCAGTTGGATCTTCAATGGTGAACTAAAAGCGAGAGCAATAAAGGCGTCATGGACGCCTTTTAAGTGTTTTGGTTTGATTTCACTTGGTGAGCACGCGGTCGTATTCAGTCTTATTTTGTTACGTATTTTACTAGGAATTTACAACATCTAGGAAATAGAAAGACCTTTACATGCTGATGACTTAATGTAATCAGTGCCTCGGTGTTCATAACAAGACTGAAGTGACAAAAAAATCCTAGCAACAAAATTGTTGTATGCCCATTCTGATCACCTTGAGGAATGTGTGTGATCTTAACCAGAGAACACTGCTATTCAAGAGATAGCTAAATACATCACAGATCCGGCTACGCTTTCACCTTCGATAGACAGCAATCGGAAAGAGTGCGAGAAACGACCATCAAAATTCACATGACACTGATTGCTGACGGATCGACCAACCAAACTGAAAATCGACTAGAGCGAAAAAGAACAGTTTAGACGAACCTCCAAACGACTTGTTTATTGAAGACCGTCAAAGTTACATACGTCCTACTGCTGAATCCACAGACATTGGGGATAGTTAAATTCTTGTCACTTGTACTGATTTGAGAACAGACCCTAATGGCGTGGAACATTCTACAGCTGTTGAGCTACATCACGTGACAAGGAGGTAACCACTCCTTTATTTGGCCGCAACGTGATAAGATTTCTTCTCTGTAAGTTTCCAATTGGGATGGGGTACACCCGCTCTTTTTCAGATCCAATACACTTGCTGTTTCTACTGTTGATCATCAGACTGAATAATGAGAATTTGACGAGAATTTTAGTGAAAATTTGATAAGATTAGTGAATTCTCAATATCATTTGGCCCGATGATGAACAGCTTACAACCACCCTGGCCACTTCAACGGATAAACTAGCTGCCATCTAAACAGCCAAAGCTACTAGGGCTATTAAATACATCTTCCTGGGGTAAACTCCGATGGTGTCAATTTGTCGAAATATAGGTAGCTCGGGTGTGTTTACTGGTGGTTGATCAGATGGCAGTTGATCTGTTCGCCGAGCTTGGCAACTGGCTTGCAAACGTTTCGTCACCAGTCGAGGAGACATCGTCAGTGCGCAGTTGACGATGCACTTATGCATCTAACATGGAGAGTAAGTCGATGGCGAGGTATACTTCAGTAAGCGGTGAACTGGAAGAACTAGGTCTTGCGAGGACTACGCTGGAAATGACGAGATCCGAGTTCCATGGACACAGGTGAGCACCGGGAGCACCCGGGATGCCTAGGTAAAACAGGTAAGCTCAAACTATTGCTGAGAGAATACGCAAAGATCGACTTCCAACGGAGATACACAAATGTAGGCATGCTTTGAGTTGATGGCCATAATACGACCTCAGATGGGTGACTTAATTAGGAAACAGAACGCAAAATCGCGGGATGACTGACTAAAGCTGGCGATGGGCACATTTAGGTATTCTGGAAGGCGTGCCAATTGAAAGCAACGGTTTTCTGGCGAGAAAAATTCGCTTAGTGCCTTCGATAAAGTAGCGAACATGATAAATGACTGCTGGTGTGTTTCAAACACCATAAGAATGCACAATCCAGCTTCACGTACACATTCATCGGGAGTAGCATACAAGCATTTTTTCGAGAACGGCGGAGACGGGACTGGGGATAACATAAAATTTCGCGAGTAACCTTTGTCACTGCTTTCATTTGCATTCATTTTTAAGCTTCTTGGCAGGTAGGTCCTGACGGGCAGTTCAACTGATCGACACTGCCAGGACAGTTACTGCGTCGTCGCTTTTGGAGTGGACTCACCAGAGTAATTGCGTCAGGACAGGAAGGCGACTGTTCAAACGAGAGTGATTTGAACGCAACCCACAACCATCTACAACTAACATTTATAATCCGTTTCTAGCTTGTCCTGTACCGATCAACAAATTTTTATTGTTCCATAATTAAAACCTGGAAAGCTTGATTTTGTCAGTTTGCCCAAGTTTTGAAGACTTCACCACCCTCCGACAAACCGCAAATAAAAGTGATCCCTTGTTGGTCGAATGTGGGACTGATTCCAAGAGATTCTCCCACCTGACAGAGGTGTTACCTCCCATGAGATCAGATGGACGACTTAGCGAAAAATTTCACGCCTTCGCTTTATCTACTTGTCACTGACTCATTTCGTCGGCGGCTAACTCTGTTGGTTCACTGTTTGTGCCATATTTGGGACAAAAAACAACCGGTGGTGTAAGAAAAAGTCCATAGCACGGCTGTTCCCAAGCCAAAGCTAAAAGTACACGTAGGAACTATAACGTTCCCGACCTGGACGTTGAGTGACACGTGCTCCTAACGTTCCCAAGCCAACAGAACACCTGGCATAATAGATTCAACACGATACTACTAAACAGATACTACTAAATAGAACATTATGCAAACAGGCAACAACCTCAGTTCTTACTAACTCCAGAGGACTGGAGTACACCAGATAACGGGGTCGGGAATTCCGCCGCTGGCGAGCTGGAACGAAAGACAACCGGCCCACGTCTCATCGTATTGGATGCGGCTGTAAGTCGCTCAAACGGGGGACGCGCGATTCATCTGTCTATAAGATCGATACAGGTAGGGTTGGAAAGAAAGGACACGAACCGGGTTATTACACTGTCTGGCGGAATAACCGGTCTGATGTGCACGTGAAATGTCAGCTAAACATTCTGGGGCGGGTTATTAAATACCTGAGTGGATGATTAGTTGTGAAATAGAGCGGATATTGCACCCAGTTTGTGTTTATTGTTCCCTTAGACGAAGCCAGCGCATGTAGGTATGGTAACACCTAGCGTACCTTGTCATGTCTTTAACAGGGGAGAGGAAATTTCCACTGGACAAATCTTTTACGTTGTTTGGCGCAGCAGGTGATTTTACTTTTGCGATAATGCTAGATGAACTTTCCGATCCAAGAAACATCGGACCTCACCTCCTGGATTCCCGCGTGAAAAACAAACCTCACCACTTCGGAGACTAAAAAGATACAGCCCGAGTTTTTGTGGTAGAGACTGCACTCGTCATGACAACGATTGTTCGTCACATTCTCACCCCAATAAAATGTTAGTCCCAGTTTTTTTTTCATCACTCTAACGACAAAAACGTAGTTACGAAAGCGTCCTGACACAGATAGACAGCCGGGCGCTGGTCGCTCGTGTTACCGGGACGGACGCTAGACTGGTCATCATGTGACGATCACGTGCTACTTTTTGTCCTAACTTGTCTGTGCGAACGTGCTCGCCGGCTAGCCGCAGCTGCGATTGGCGCCCACTCTACCTCGTGATCTATTGCCGAACAGTTTTTAAACTTTCTCGTTGTCACAGGCATTTCATTGATGTATTGAACGCTGAAAAATCATTTGAATTTCGACAAATGGCTTAACTAAACAGCATAAGAGCGGTGAGGCAGCTGTTACACTTTTTTTAAAATTTTGTTAACCGTCTGTCGAATTTGACAATCAATTAACCAAAGCCCGTCGAGA
Organism: Clonorchis sinensis; assembly: GCA_003604175.2. NCBI lineage: Eukaryota > Metazoa > Platyhelminthes > Trematoda > Opisthorchiida > Opisthorchiidae > Clonorchis > Clonorchis sinensis. Next base: position 6,862,220 of record CM030373.1, read on the forward strand.
CCTTAACGTTATTCTTTTCGGGAAAAACAGCTTTAAACGAAAAGAGTATCATCTGAAAGCCATATCCCCGAGCAGAAAAACTTTAATAAAACGGGTGAGATTTTTTTAGGATTATGGAACAGCTCAAATCATCATTCCCCTTTTCAAAAAGCATGAACACCGAGATACCACTACAGCATTTCATCTATATAAGAAGCCGCCGGCCAAAGAATATCTTGAAAAAAGTCAATTTTCCACTCGGAATTGTTCTCAAGATAAATTCTCCGTAGTGGCAAACTCCTTCGGCAGTTGAGCGGGAAACGTTTTACCTCCGTTAAGAAAATCTCAAAATCCGGAACTCGTCCTCAGCCGTGTTTAAAAAACCGAACAACCATCCCAGTAGGGGAAGGACAGAGTTCTCTCCGTGACCATGACCTAATTACTCTCATTTAATGGAATTAAATGAAGAGACTCACGTCCACCCAAAACCCGCTAGGACACGAGAATTGATTCTGGGTTGATGTTGGAAAAATGCTATGTTGTAACGTAGAACTGTCCAGCCATCTTCCAAGAGGCAGGTTGTGGGACTTACCAGGTGGTTATCTCTGGGTGGATTGCCGGTTTTGTTTCAGTTTTACGAAGTAGGTAAGTTTATTGTCTTCAAAATTAGAGTGAATGCTTGTTGAGCATTTGTCGATGACCAGTGGCTGTCCAAACACTAAAAAGACAATCGTCCAGCTGTAACATCCTTTCGGCGCCTAGCTGCCATTCCACCCGAAGGAAGCACGAAGGCTGAGATACTGCCAGGTTGTCCAAGCCTAGACAGGTGAAGTCGAGAGACAGCAGTTGGACCATCTGATCAACAAATTCGCACTCTAACCACTGAGTCCTTCCAAACACTATGGGGAATCTGAGGGATGATGGAGAATGACTGAATGGCTCATTGTGACTATCGAAGTACTATGTGTAATGTATATGCTATTTTGCGATGGCTTAGTTATCCAGACGTACTTGAACAAATCAGCATACTTCATTGTTCATTAAAGCAATTGCGAGTTGGAGTAAACACATAAGCAGAACTGCGTTGCAGGTTTCAACCTTTTGGTGCGAACCACGTAATCTGCATCTCCGAACTTCAATCATTATTTCCTCTCACTTGAACCGATCATTTACTAAATAAAACGTTCATTTGTATACTGAGTCAGTATTTAAGAAAGGTTGAAACAAACACTATATGAGTTTTGCTACGACCTACTTTACAGGGGGACACGTAGGTACAAACAGGCATCAGTTGGGCAGCATATTTCAAATTTGTTCACATTCCACACCACTCGTTTGAACGGTCGCCCTCCTGTCCTGGCGTAATTATTCCGGTGAGTCCACACCAAAGGAAAGCACTGGACTCGAGTTTCGCTCTTATTAGAGCTCATCCATATCCAAAGGCCGTGCCGGGATTTGAACTCCGGACATGACATGCGAGGCGAGCGTGTTACCACTACTCCACCAACGTACGTCTGAAAAGCGATGTGATTGGTGTGTCCGACCCATTGGCCCTTCATCCTACACAAACGACGGAGTAACCTTGGTCAGGTAATTAGGCCAAAGTCACGTGCCCTCCATTGCGGCCAGCCACATGCCACCCAATACCCTACGGAAACAAATGCTAAACAAATGCTTAATACAAGATCTAGGTATGCTCCACTTTAAAAAGCCACTTACGTTCCACGTCACCAGGTTGTCATTTGCCCGTCTTGAACATTCACAATGGAGAACGACAGATTGTGCCAACCAAGGTTTACGGAGGATCAGACAGCAAATGGATTTGTCCACGGGTTTCGACCGCATGCGAAGTCACCCAAAGGTGAATCCATTCATAACTAAGATTGTCACACATCTGCGTGAGTAGCCTTGACGCTGATGGAAACCGACCAACCAAGCTCGGTCGCATGTTTTTCAATACAGAAGCGGTATCCTTACAAACACAATAGATGCCAGTGCTTTGAATGATCGATTCTCATTGGGCTCCACGTAGTTCGGGACAACCTAATGACCCCTCCAAATTCTACCCCAGAAAACAAACCCCCCACCCGAAAAAATCACACTGTCCAGCCCGTGGCAGAATGAAAAAACGGACTGGAAAATCCCGGCGATTCCGGTTCTGCTAACCGGACTACATTACAGACGACACCAACTAAAAAATATGAAAATACAGACAAACGAAGCATCTCTTATGAACCTAAATAGCTGACTTTGATGTGCTACAAGCTCTACACAAAGCTGGCGATTTCGTTGACCGTTCGAATGAGAGGAACTATGTGACCAGATCCCACGGGTGATAGCTATTAGGATCCACTGTGTGACGGTTGAAAGTATCCGCCTTCCATCGAATAGACTTGATTTTAAGCAAAGTATTCGCAGAAAAGCCCCTCATATGAGGGTAAACCAAGAACCTTGGCTGATTGTGACGCTAACTCATGAAGTTGTGTATGACCGTTCATTTTTTTCATCACGCCGTTTGACGGGAGTGAAATGAGAAATGAAGCCTCCATCCATCAAAGTCGAACTAGTATTCAGGGTTGCTGAAAATTTTTCGTCAGCAACCTTATGAGTAGCGCATTCCGAGTATACACCTCGAATATAGTAGCAACCAAAACATGAGGCGGCCTGGTGCAGCACATTCAGTTGCCTGGAAACATCACAAACGAGAGATTCAGCTGGGTCCAGGCGAGTCTCTCGCAAAACCAAATTTGTTTGCAAATGAGTGTATTTCGCTAGTATTCAGGGTGTTTGCTGTTAGGGAGCCACCAGACATGAATGGTGAGCCATTCCAAGGTGGCTAGTGAACCCGAACGAGTCAGACTAAATTACCTGGGAAGTCATCCTAGAGTCTGGGCGCTGGTTGGCATTTTTGTCTTTCGACGCATACCAACAAAAAAATCCATCGAAAAGCATGAATCCTCGAAAGGGAATAGAACTCAGTGACTCGGAAAGCCATTGCATCCAGCACCATAGAAAGCCTTGGATCGCAAGGACGACACATTTATGTCCAGGGGAAAAGCAACCGGTTAACCGAGCAAATCGGTTGAACGGCACAAACCCTTCAAGACCACCTACCGCCATTGAACTGCTTCACGTATACTCAGGGCACAGTGCACAAACAGGTGGTTAGTCCGTCATCCAAAGTTGCTGCATTCCAGCTACAAGCCTAGGAACGCTATAAAATTACGGGATGCAGAGCACCCACGAGCCAGGTAATGTAGGCTTCACAACCAAAAAGTCTTCAGTGATCAAGTGGGTTCTCAGTCCCATTAGATCAGGAAACCTTATAGTAGCATTAACGTACCCTAACACCACTTGCAGCGTTCCCCAATTCCAAGTATCCACCAAACGACTGAAGGTGACCATTCCGCCTCTTCTACAGTGTGAACTGCAAAAGCTACGCTTCGGATGCGATGGCACCTACACAGAATTTTCATCGTCTGTGCGGTTGGATCATTCATGCCACTATCAGTAACAGAAGGTACACCCTGGGATTCTGACAAATTGCAGTTGTCAAAGCGATCACGTTTCCTGGTCAGTACTTTCTTACCTCATGCGGTACGGAACCCCCTTGTCATTGGCGTTATAGACATGGCCGCGAGAAAATCATTCTAACCGGTGTAGCACTGAAAACTGCGATCTAACAAATGTAGCCCATGACTGTCTTTTTGCAAAAGGTATCCCATGAAAACAAGCGACGCATCATACATCACCAATGCTTAGGAGACAGTAACGATCAAACATCTCTCTGCGTCCTCTGGACGTATCGGTCACGTTTCCAACGAGGATTCTAGCCCACTTTTTCTAATGCACGCTTGTGTACATCCTTAAGCACAACGAACAAGGCAGCAGCAATGATATCTGGAGCCATGAAATTCACAGTACCCAACGGAATTACGGACCACATATCATCATCATCATCATCATCAGACACTGATGCATCACGGACACAGAGTACACTTTCCGTTGAAACACTCAGGCGTACATCATTCGCTTATAGTCAGAGATGGCTGAGGAATGACGATGTATACTGGGAAAGCAGTCGATGTGATTCCAAAGACCTCATGAGAGCGACCGATCGTGTGGACGCAAACGTGCGTGGTGAAAATACTTCGTGAAAGAACCCAGGAAAAACGCGTTCAGCTAACGGGTGATGTGACTTACCACAGGGGGTCAATACTGCACCCTAAATTTTTTTCTAACCTGCACGTTCATTACAAAACCCCTAGTTTTTCGATGACGTACCAAGATGTCCACACCCAGAACTGGGGTCTCCGATTACAACTACGAGTGTGTGCACACGTAATTCCAACCTCAGCCCCCCACTTAACCTGGAGAACTGGGGGCGAGGTAGCTCACTGGTTAGAGTGCGAATTCACTGACCGCAAGGTCCGTGGTTCGAACCCGACCTCTGCCTCCCGGCTTCCCCTGTCTAGGCTTGGGCAACCTGGCAGTATCCCGACCCTCGCGCTTCCTCCGGGTGGCACGGCAGCTAGACACCGAAAGGGTACTCGACTGAACAATTCTGTTTTCTGTGGAAGCAAGATACCTACACAAAGACCCAAACACGCTTCAGGTGATAACCGATGGTGTAAGGATAAAATCCCATTTGGCCACCACCCGCGTCGAGAGTGAGTCACTACCTTGAGTGTGACAAGTAGGGCTTATGGATTTCAGTATCAGATGTATCAAAAAGTGCACAAAAGCGGAACGTCATCAAACATGAAAAAATCTCCCGAGTACAAAATGCGAATCAGAGATAATATGTATAATATATATATTTGTACTTCGTTCTTGTATATAGGCCGGGAGAGAAAGATACTAGAAACGGTAGTAGTTCCAAGCACAAACGTATTAAGTCAAAAACAGTTTTATGCACGTTCACACAAATAAAGGTGGTCCATGGGATCAAACCTCAAGACAAACATGTAGCACAACAATTTTTGTGCAGTGATAATAACTGCCGCTCGGAGCAAGTTTATTTTCCTGCGTTCGTAGGAACAAAATTCTCAACCACGTCAATACAAGCTGGTAGATTTACTGATTGACTGACTGACTAGCAAGAGAAAACCGGTTAACGACCGGATAATTTTCGAAAGACGGAATGACCAGTTGCCACACACGGTGTGACATGGAGAATTTGAAGATTTACTAGTGAAAAGGCAAACACAGTGATGCTAGTGGTGGTTGTGTGGCTTCAATAGGCCATCGACAAAGAAAGGAGTCGAGCAAATAGCAAGATTTTGGAGGAAGGGCCTATCTCGACCGTGGCTGCAATAACAATCGGACGAAGTGGAGACGAGGGATTAGAAAACCCGGTCGATCAAAGATCGTGAACCGGCATGAAACAAGAGCAACAATCACTGTTCTAGTCCCTGAATAAACTGCTGTTCTGTGCGCTGTCCTGTACAGACGTAGGCACAAACGAAAGCTCAGTTTGGAACAGGTAAGTAAAATGGAGGAGGGGTGGGGAGCGGTCGTGGTGAGTGAATATGTTCACTGTTTGAGGCGTCGTGTGCCGAATCGGTAGCTGTGAACAAAACGAGGACGGGTGTTTGGAAGAAAATAAGGCCTATTTGCCGTATACTGCATCATTGTCGTGTGCAAAAATGTGGGATATGCACGTTCTCCGCGGATCGCAGGAAAGAACAACCCGAAGGGTACGGCATCAAACATAGGGGATGTCATCAACTGGGACTTGAAGATCGTGGTGCTGAGTGAGAAGAATCATTACACAATATAGCCGTTCTGTCGAGCACGTAGGTACTCTGTTGCGGGGACACTTAGCTTCTCACTGCGATATCGCGTCAAACGGATGGACTGACGGAGCGACTCGCTGATCGGTCCACGATAACCGCCTTTCCGTAGCAGCGAATCAATGGTTTCCAAATGATTCCAACCTCGAAAATAAAAATGCAGAAAGGCGAGCATGCAAATAGCCGAATAGAGGATCAGAAAAAAATGGCTAAAACCAAAATGAAGGTGAGATATGCGACGAATGTTACCGAGAGAGTAAATGCTGAAAGGACCACTATATTTTCCTGAGTTGCAAGGCCTCTGAATTATTTTTTTCAACGGAAATGGTCTCATGCAACGATCCGCTTTGGATGTAAGGGTGTAGCAGACAGACGCGCAAAACGCGTGCCGACCAAGCCTAACCGTGCTAGCGGTCTCAAAGTCAATCACTCTGACAACCTTTTTACATTACACATTTCCAATTCAGACGGCCGCTTGTCTAAAGGTTCATCCTGTACATCACATGCAGTAACATCATCTTGGAGATATGTTGTCAGTAAGGAGCAAAGGAAGAACAAGGTTGTTGAGCGCCACGGCATTACTTTTATCAGGATTACTCGTTGATGCTTAGTGAGGAATTCGCTGTTATATAACACGCGCACATTCTACCACTGAGAAACGGTCGTTGGCGGCCTTAAGTAAGCAGTGTTGTGTCCCACGAACAGGAATCGAATGTGGTATCACCCAGTCAAAAACTGTCCAACTGCCTAGCGTTCCTGACAGCCAAGATTACGTGTTTTCCAAAACTATCCAGCAGTAATGCACACTCAGTTTCAGGACATCGACAGGTTGGACAAGATCCGGAGGTGTAAATGACCACGATCTTAAAGCGGCCATCAGTGGTGGTTAAGAATGGAAAATCATCAGACCAGCACATTTCATCCCTTGCACTGCTTAACGAAAAAGTATGTCATCAGAAGATGAGGGATACGGGTGGTTTGGTATGCCAGCTAATGGCCATATACTGATTCGGGCCTTTGCAGCTGAGTGTAGGAATGGAACGATCACATCCAGCCATTTGGCGAAGGCTTGAGAACGATCGACGTGTCACCGTTTTGCCAATTTTCCAGAAACTAAAACGAATATACGTTAACTGCCTACAAGGTTTGACCCTATTGGATAAGATATCCTGAACGGTTTGGAATGACCGATTTCCAAGAGACTGTGAGAGGACTTCGGACAGTTCAATGGAGACTCCGTGGAGCCAATCTATGCTAAACGGCCGACATCATCATCATCATCGACAGCATGACATTAGTGTTCTACACTGATGCTTCGCTGCCGTACAGCCGACAAACACCCTACAGCTGTTTCATCCTTATTGGGAACCATCAGTGGTGTGTATCTCACCACACTCCAATGAGTTTCGAACCGTCGACCTTTCTCAATCACCGATTCCCTTCATTCGATTGCTGGGTGTGACTTATAATGGCTCTTAGTACCCTGTTCTAAGCAACTCACCAATGCATGAGAAGAAAGACGGTGCTTATGCGAACATAACTTTGTTTCAGTTGCTGCTACGCTGCCACAATGTTCTGCCAATATCGGTCACCCCTGTCAGTCACGTAGCATAGTGTATCCAACAGCGGTTTGATGATAGGAGAAAAACTGACATGGTGGGCTCTTGGCATGTACCAGATAGGGAAACCAGAATGCAAACGTCCTATATATTCCAGGATGACTATGCAGGCTTCAGTAATTGAGTGGTCCAGGGGGTAGTTTGTCTTGGAGGAAATAGCCTAACTTAAGCATTGTGAACATAATACGTTCTTTGTATTCTCAGACTTCCGGAGTATACAGAGCTCTCCAAAAGCTTCCGTACACAAAGCAGTGTCCGTCATGGGTGTCCACACTCCCGATTCTTATTTAATTTTGTGATCGATGAGGTAATGCCGAACGCTGAAAGGTCTTCAAAACCCCGGTGTTCAAATAGCCTCTGACGAGAACCCTGTCGATCTGGAATATGCAGATGACATCGTTCTCGTTTTCGGAGAGGACAAGGCGCAGATGTTTTTCGAGCTGACCAAAGTCATCCCGTACTTTGGTAAGCACTTTGCACCCACAGAGTGTAAGGTCATGCTCCTGGACACACAGTCACTGAACACGCCAATTACAATCAAGGGAGAGGCACTCGAAATTGCGGAGCGTTTTACGTACCTTGGAAGTTGTACTAGTTCTGATTGTAGTGTGACAGTTAAGGTCAGTGCACGAATCTGCAATGCTTGGGTCAGTTTTGCTAATTCGAGACATCTATGGCGTCAAAGCAGCATATCCCCGAATCTCAAGGGACGTGTGTATCAGGGCACAGTGCGGGCCGTGGGACTTGACCTGTTCGAGCAGAGGAACTGAGACGTCTTCAGGTCTTCGACAACCGTTGTCTCAGGTCTAGGGCTCATGTAGGTTGATGTCAGCGAATCCGTAACAAGGCAGTAAGAGAGATTTTGGTTATGCAACAGGTACTTTCATTGAAGATTGTGTCCAGCACCAGAAGCTGCGTTCTCTAGGCTAAATATTGCGTATGCCGAACTACCGTTTGCCAAAAAGTGCTGTTTTCTGTGCCCAATTCAGAATAGCGGAAGCGGAGAGGTAGCCAACCCCTGACCTGAGAGGTATGAGAGAGATTACGAAACGCTCAAGTGCTGTCGGTGCTGCTCATCTACCAGGATGAGGACAGCGTGATGCACACTGCTCTTGATTGGAGACGCTGCAAGGTATGGCTGCTAATCGGTGTCAACGGCCTCCGTGTTGTCAGTTTCTATCCAGATTGCCTGAATGAGTGTTTGGAGGTGTAGGCACCTCCGAATGATTGTAGTAAGGTAGCGCTAGGTCCCTTCCCTATCCACCTTTATTCTTTTCTTCACAATAATGATTTCAAATAAATCGTGGTTGTACGGCAGCGAAGCACCAGTGTTCAACAGTGATGTCGTGCAGTCCATGATTATGATGACTGAACTGTTTTCGGAATGCCTATTCGACAGAGCTACATCATGCTGAAAGGACTTCATTGGTGCCTTATCCGAAAACCAAATTCTCAGCTTCCTTTGTACCTGGACTGATCTACGCCCATCTGTTCAGATGGGAACGACAATATATGGGAAAGCGATTCCGTTGGATTGACTGCTGGATAGCTGGTAGCTAATGGCAGGTAGGGGTCACTCAGAATGTGTCGACTTGAGGTGATCAAAACCAAAGCTAGATGTAGGTTGGAAGCAATCAATACCCGGAGCTTTCAGCTAGAATTTGACGGGTTGTTGATTCGTCTACACATAATTGTAAGATGGAACGAGAAAGATGAACCCAACGACAACGAAGGTCTTGCTGTGTCAGCAGCCAGACCCTAGCTAAGTAAACGTAGCACCAAAAGGCCCAGAAGATGATCCAAAATACGACCTATCAGCCGCAGTCAACCTCGTTAATTTAAAAGCGCCAGAACTTTTGGTTGTTGCCTCTTCAAACCTTCGTGGATGTGGTGAAAATGTTGTTATGTACCTGGAGGCAGGGACTAGTCGTCGCAGTTTGGCTGCAAGTGGGTTCAGGTTTGACATCATTCGGTTCCTATTCCCACACAGAATTCGGGGGTGCCAAAACGATGGGAGAAAACCATCAAAAGAAAGTTACGGTACTGACTACTTTACGCTCACCCTGTCACAAAATCTGTCCCAAAAGTCCGGCTAACCGTTGTACAATTTACAGTGGGTTTATACTTGTGAATATCATGCTGTGCATGAATGATAAGAACGGTTCTCAAGTATCCTTCGTACCATCGTTAAACAGGTGTCGGTTTTCAGTACACATGGATGTAGCATTGTTATGTGTTACCCGACCCAAATGAGTGGATCAGAGTTTCTCTTGACGTTCAGATCGTTGTGAAAAATGTGTGCAAAAAAGACGGAGACTAATATGACCACAAAAGCTACCACACACATGAACAGTCTAAATCATACGCTCTGTACGTGCTTCATGGTCAAGGTCACGGATTGGCCTACATTCAGTGTCTGGTGGTGCTACGACAACCAAGCTACCGATTAAATGTAGGAAAAAACTAACAAACTCACTCTTATTAGATACTCCTGTCCGACCACTTCATGAAAATAAGTCCAGAGCCCCTAAAATCTTCACATACTCTTTTAGGCATGGGCAACTTCCAACAAAGGCCGCCACAGAAACATCCGTGACATCAATTACCCCCATCCCTCGCAGCGCCTCCAGTCATGCACATTGGAGGACGCAGACCGCATTCTGTAAGACCAGTCATACCAGTTGGACTTCCCGTTGCACAAACGAACAGTCGTTTTTTAACTGTTTCGTTTCCGATTCCTGGGCACCAGTCCACAAGAGCTACGGTCACGAGACTACGGTTACCAAAGACCTGAAGACACTCAGTTCCGCAAAGACCATGGCGTTTGATTACCGCAGGCACTAAGGGCTCTCTTTTCAAAAGCAGTTCTAGTACCGATTCCCTCCAGCTGTCTGGGATAGTTGATCTTTCTTAAATGGAGGTAACTATATCAGACAAGAGTTCGATGGCGCTCAAGAGAAGAGATGCAATCAGAGGGAGCGTAGTTTAAGATAATCCAAAGGGAAAGTACGTCATCTAACACGATTCCACCGATGTAATCTGTCGACAAAAATACAAAATCTCGAAGAGTGGCACGAGAAGAATTCACCAGAAAAGTTAGGATTTTTGTATTCAATCAATCTCGTAACCAAAAAGCAAATACGTCTACCATTTAATTTGACCTAATTACAGACTAGCCATAGCAATAAAATCGATAAAACTTATCTCTAGTAGCCGATAAATCATAATACGTGGGTTTTCGATCACTCGCACGCTTACAGGGTAACGAGCTGAACGAGTTCGCCGGAGAGGAAACCTTTGATGTGTCATCTCTGAACACACCACCGAAAGCGACTGGTCAAGAATGAAGACGAATAATGGTATACTGCTAACTGCCTGAATCCGTTAGTTTACCTTAAAGACGGGGTCAAGAATGTGGCGTTCAGGGAAGCTGTATTCTGGTAATGACTAGGCGATAGATACCACACGACAAGACGTCGTCTCTTCCTGACGTTACTCATAAAGCCAGTTTGCTTTCCTAGGCGATGAAAGCCAAACCTGTAAGGCGCCAAATAAAGCACATATAACCATCTCCTGTGTACAGCAGGACTACAGAACGAAAGAACGACTGATTGAAACACAAAATGTAGCATTGTTAAGCGGAGGGTGGGATATTGCCATATTACTCAAACACAAGCTGCAGTCATTATACCACACCGCCAACCTTGTCCTCTAAGCTAGGCCGAGCTTACAAACTTTATAAACACCAAATGAAAACATTTCCCCACGTTCCAGTGAAGAATACGGGTTTTTTGCTATCAGAACACTAGAACCTTTGTGGTGCCTTCCAGCATTTTAAAACTTCAGCGCCACTAGACGTGGTTACATGTTATTTTTCTCACATGGAGAGCACTTTACGTGCATCGGCAACAATTACGTCACGACATACTGAGAAGACCGACTGAAATTAAGCCTATATTTACCAAACTAATAGCACAGATTGACAAGTGTGCTTAGAAAGGACACCATTCAGAGTGGAATACGACTTACCTTGTTTGTGGGCAACTTCAGGAAGGTAGGTGGCCGTACGATGGTAACCCTTCTCGTTCACAAACTCGATCCGGATTCCGTGCACACCGATCTTAATAAGAAATGAAGTGTATCGCAGAAAAGTGAATCAGAAAACGATTATCCAATATGAGGTAGACCACAAAAATGATAGATTTAGGACATCTGCATGGGTACTACATAACCTTAACACCACAAGCTACTGTGCTTGCCAGATGCACATTGATTATTCACTACAGGTACGCATAACCCACGGGGATATGAGCACGTAAGGGGTCGTTTACTTCATCTGACCAATTCGTTGAAGGCCGCCCAGGATTTGACTGATTTAAATGTAATTTTATCTCTCCTGATAATCGATCAACCTGTGCAAAATAATCCCAGACAGCACCTTGGATGCCACGGTTACTAGGCTGATTCCTCGATACTTTTTACAAGACGCTCTTGTTGTCTTTTAGAGGGTATTGCGAGCTTCATTTCTTCGTTTTCCCTCAAAATCCTCCGCAATAGGGTCGTCATACTACTCATCAGGGCTTCATCACCATTTAGAAGTACGAAGTGCAGGCCATCCGGGCAGGGTATGCTGGTGCGTCGGAGGAATGACATTTCACGCTGGATTTCTGTTGTTGACAGTGGCTGCTGTCGAAATTCGATTAAGGCTCGTTGGGTTCTTCAACAGGTTGCGTTGGAGCAGCCTAGCTGTTTTTTGAAGTGTTCAGCTTATCGCTCAGAACGACTGTGTGGATGCATTATCATTCCATCTTTTTCTTAAATGTGTTCTGGTGTCCGCATCACCCCTATAGGAGAATGATCTAAAAGAAGTCTCTAGTTCTTGCTGGGTTTGTCACGTGACGTTGCACTTCTTGCCCACAGATGATTTTGTGCACAGCTTACGATCATCGTACTATCTGTGCGACAAATTCCGGGTACATTCTAGGAGGCACCACCCACAAAAGAATAAACAAGGAGTGGAACACCAAATGGGCAGTTTTGTCTGGTGCGGTGTTTAGTGATCCTCGCCAGAGACGGCAATATCAGCGCTGACACAGATGCTATACTGCCTTAAAGCGAGGAAGAAATCATTCAGCTGTAGCACCCTTTCGGTGCCTAACTGCCATGCCACCCAAAGGAAGCACGAGGGCTGGGATACTGCCAGGTTGCCCAAGCGTAAACGAGGGAATTCGAGAGACAGAGGTAGGGTTCGAATAACGGACCTTCCGGTCAGTAAATCCCCGCTCTAACCACTGAGCCATCTCGTTAGAAGAGAAGAGTGGATGAAGGAGGGAATTGGTGCTAGCCTACCACCAAGCACTCGAACAGACAATCTAGAAAGAGCTGACAGCAAGAAAGGCACTGGCTGCGGGGCAGGGGGTCACGGTGACTTAATCCTACAAGATGGATCGCACTAACAACATTTGTCATTTCTTTCACACCGTCCGGCCAAGTTGTTCACATTGCAGTTTGGGCCACTCTGAAGGAGGCACGGAGAACAACACTAATCTCGGTGGACGATATTTCGGTATGCGTAGTAATAGCCAAATCATCATAGGTAATGGTGGTGGAAGTAGCTGCGCGCAAGTAAATATCCGTTTTATAACTGCCTCGTTAAGAATCCGTTGACGCCATTCGGCAACAGCAACGCTTCCAAGACAGGTGGTGAAAGAAATTTTTAAAAATAATCGTTCAGCTGTAACACCCCTCAGTGCCTAGCTACCATGCCACGAGCGTTGAGAAACTCACAGGTTACCTGAGCCTAGACACAAGCAGTCGAGAATTCGGGGTTGTGTCCCAACCACGAACCTTCCGGTCAGTAGGTCCGCTGCGCTATCTCGAGCTAGGTGGTCAAGGTCTTGAAGACGGCTCAGACCACCTGAGCGAAGAAACTACATCTCGCAAGCACACAACAATAGAGCCCTTACTGCAGCCTGGTATACCCTTTAGACCTAGTGATATGCCTTTTTGCGATCAATTCATTCGCGTGGTTGCCCGAAAAGAGCTGTCCGGTCGACTGGCATAGGGAGCATGTGACCAAGCCAGCGCAACCTATGGAGTGTGGTGACTTCATCTTTTGTGGGCGAGTTATTTCTTCTGATCCGCTGTTTCCACCAAACTCGGTCAATACCCCGAAGACATCCATGATTTAACACTGGAAGATTTTCAACGTCTTCAGCGTGCAGCAGCCAAGTTTCTGACCCATGTACCAATGAACGCACGGCAGCATTGTAACTCGGAGTTTGATAGATAAGTTGATGCCATTTCTGCGCCACAGGTTCTGCGGGTTCACAAAAGCTACTCTGGTCCTCCTACTCTGAATGGAAATATCGTTCTTAGTCAGACCATCGAGACTGACAGAGCTGCCCAGGTGGGCAAATTTACCTTATTCGCAAGCATGAGATTCAAATTTGAATCCACCCAGTCCTACAGCACCTCTACATTTCACAGGTGTGGAGTGCATGCCAAACCGTGAGGCAATTATTTGGGTTAGTTAATGCTGTCTACATTGCAGTAGCGTCAAACCCAAGAGCTATGTCATTTGCGTACTCGACAGCTGTGAGCGAATGCCCTGGCAGCATTTCGACCCAATACATCTGAGGTTGGGAGTAAAAAAAATCGTTCAGCCGTAACAGCCTTCCGGTGTCTAGCTGCCATGCCACCCGAAGGAAGCACGAGGGCTGAGATACTGCCAGGTTGCCCAAGCCTGGACAGGGGAAGTCGAGAGGCAGCGGTCGGGTTCGAACCACGGACCTTGCGGTCAGTAAATTCGCGCTCTAACCACTTAGGCCATCCATGGTCTTCCATGAATCCAAAACTGGCAAAAGTAAGCAAACATGACTTCGCCCTTGTGATCCGTGCGCTGACTTTATCAGACACACTTCCCCCAGAGCTAATACAACTACCGAGATATTTAAAACTCACCATGACCTCCAGTGCTTCTCCTTGAAATGCAAGGAGCATGCACGTTCTGAAGCACCAATGCACGCTGTAGATGCAAGGCGCATACCGAAGGATGGTATGAAAGTTGTCAGTTCATTCAACAGCAGTTACACTTGGCCCTTGTCTTCAAAGACGAGGACCATGTTGTCTGATGGGGTCTGGGTGGGGTTCTCAACAGCTACAAGTTGAACACCGAGGTTCAGAAAACCTTGAAGTTTTCGCCTCAATAGTTCGTCGATGACGATGTTTAACAAGAATGGAGACAGTGAACACTCTCGTCGGACACCAATTTTGTAGGGAAGCTTCAAACTCACTCCACTTTCCGGGCCAGATGAGTAGGTTGTTAGAGCACGAATTTACTGACCGGAAGGTCCGTGGTTCGAACCCGACATCTGCATCTCGCTATGCATCTCTCTATGCTTGGGTAACCTGGCAGTATCCCAGCGCCCGTGCTTCCTTCAAATAACATGGCACCGAACGGGTGCTACAGCTGAACAATTTTTTACCGCAGGTAGAAATCCCGGCATCAGACCAGCCGGAAGCCATTGGGGAAGCCGGTTCTGATAAGTTTGCTTGATTTCTGAGTCAAAGAGCTTCTTAATAGCCAAGCGGGTATGCATTTTGCTTAGACATGAAAAGCGCGGTGAAAAGCGGCAGCGAACAAGTGCATGGTTGGAGCCCACCCACGTATTTCAAAAGGAGAGACAATCCTCACCGGTAACTGACGGTAATGTGATTTATTTGGATTCACGGCTGGTTCATTTGTGGGCACCATGTATTCAAACGAATTAGTGTTCCGGAAATCGGTACTGCAACAGAAACTTATTGCTGTATGGAGATTCGTGCACATTTATGATCCACCGAGCTATAGTGGGAGATTTCACTTCGACACGCAGTTTATAATACTGGATTCGTCAGTGGATACAGGCCTGACGGACAGTCTCCTGATCCTCTAAGTTGATAGTTGGGATAGGCACTATTGTATTACTACGGTACTGTACTGAACTGTACTACTGTGGTAATATACCGGGACCCAACCGCTGCCTTCCAGTCAGGATTTTGGGTCAAAGACTTCAGTCGTCCTCCTGTCTGGGTGCTCCGGCGACCGTGCGTGCAACCATGAAAATTGCAACTGAAAATATTATACCATATCGGCCTTCACACGGTGTCGTCAGCCAGATCACCTTCCTGCATGGACTATGGAGGAGCAAATGAAAAGATACAACTGCTGACGCCTCCCTTCTTACACTCACGCATTTCTCTTCTACCCTTCCCTACCCTACTGTGAATCTATCTATACAGGTCCCAGCATTAGGAATGACCGGTTTGTCCACCATGCATCACACTCAGCTGCAAAGTGCGTCCAACTTCACTAGCAATCCAGAACACATCGTAGTCTGTTTTCAGACCCTGAAAGTTGGCCTATTCAGATGTTTAGACATGATGTCGGATTCACAATGAGCAAAGCTCACACCACCTAGTCAGCTGCCAAATTGATGCCCATCAAGTTCAACGTGACGTGGAATTGGTAACACCTTGCATCCCATGAACCTCCAGCGTATTGAAGTACCCTACCACCAACCGGTGACTTCATTTCCAATAGGTTCTCTATATCGTGTAACAGAGGGAGTCCGAAAAACACATAGAACCTGTAATCCAGTTTCTAACCCGAAATCACAAGCCACCGCCCAGTTATTTCCTGTACCAAAGTGCCCTTATATTCAGGCATTTTGGATATTACATCTGACTACAAGCACTACCTACTGTATGCGAAAGCCATTCCTTATGACGGCAGTCGTCCGAGTAAAGCACACCTGCCGATTGCAGCCCTCCCTATAATACCTACGATGCCAGCACCGTAAACCGCTAACGACTAATCCACTTTGTTCAATCATCAATCATCATCAAAGACAGCAACATCAGTGTTGACAATGATGCTTCACTGCCATGCATTTGTTCAGACCACTCAAGATTACAGCGAATTCGCTATAATATGGACACCCCTTATATTATCGGGAGTCTCAGTGGTACTCTTAACTGACCAGCCATATGAAACTGTCTCCATCCTATTTGGACGGTCTCTACCCACTGTCCGGGCCAGTGTTGGAAGCCTAGGCACATCAAGTGTTTCAGTGGGCTTTGTTGAACTAAATTGACATGACTGTTCGCAAAGGAATATGGCAACACGAAATGGAAACGAATACCAGCAAGGTGGCCGCCGCGGGGCTTACATGACCCTCATTGCGCATGATAGGAAGTCCCACAGAACGTAAAACGTAAACGAGCCAAGTTGTCAGCCTGTTGCCACCTCCGAGACAGTGTCTAGTTAGCGCTTGTGTTTTGCGTGCTGGATTTGTTTTGGGCGATGTTCGCAATCCAGCTGATTGTGACATGCGCCCAAACGGTGCTCAGTTGTCTTTTCTCTCGTGGTTTTGCAAGGCAGCTCGGTTGGATCTTGAACGTGGCTCCTTCCCGTAAAGGCTACCCCCAGAAAGGTCCCAATAACGAGCGTAACACCGACTAAGTCCGACGACTGTCCAACGTGCCGAGCCTTGAACCTTCACTTGGTCAGAGGCTGAACAGCTAGTAGACACTCGAAGGTTGTCGGGCGAACTACCGAGTTTCGAGCAAGCACCACACAAATAGTTTGGCAGCTTCTTTGTCGTTGTGATACCTTTGTTAATACCCATCAGTTTGCTTCCTTCCACGAAATTAAGGGCTTTTTACCAGAATCCAACCGTGGTGAAGTATGCGGTGTCTGCCAGTTTGATTTATTTATACGTAAGTATTAACGATAGACACCCTTTCTTACTGGGCTTCGGCTCATGCTCTTTCTGTTTTCCATCCGCAGAAATTGTTGTGAACCCATACCTCCGGAGAATCATTGTTCCCGTATGCTTTCATGGCATGCATACTAGAGTGGCGAATTTTTACGCCGCATGTAAGCTGTATCCCATGTCACTCTTGATAGAGCCAAGCCATCAAGAATGTACTGGTCAAGTGCCTTTACAAAACAATCACACAACCGGCACAACCAAGACTGATTGGTTCAAGTGCATCACAGAGAACTTATTGGCACAAACACTCCGTTACAAATGGTGCTTGGTCACTTTCTTTTGACAAGACTGATTCCGATACCAAGTGTTCAACCGACCTCCCCCCTCAAGTGACTGCTTGTAGTTTATTTAAAAGTGACAGAATGCCCCAACGAGCAGTAAAAACAGTCCTTACCTGCCAATCTTGGTAATGTTTTCCCTCTTCGAAATGCAGCAGTAATGAGACCGAACAGGTTAAATGCGGAAACTCGTCCTCTGTGATTGGAGCAAACCGACTGTCCCTCATTGCACTTTCCGTCAATGAGATGGCTGACAGACAACTTACCTCGTAATGGCGTACTCCCGCAAACCGTGATGAATGTTCAAGGCATTGAACGTTCCAACGCACCCTCGTAAGTTTTCGTCTTTTCCATGGGTCCATGTGACAAAAAGCGGACTGAAAACCATCAAGACCTATATCAGAAACACTTACTAAGGAGCGTTGGGGAATGTGATCGGGGGTTTCGGGGGATCAGCTTTATAAAGGTGACGGTGTAACACATCTAAACAGTAGTAACACATTTCCCGACGAATGACGCCGGGTGCTTCAAGCCCGTTCCGTGGGACAACCATCTTATTCGATGAGGCTTCGTCGTCAAGCCTCTGCTTCTTGGCCCCAAAGCAAGACGACGAAGACCTCGAACGGGACATACCGTATTGAGCGCCGGCGCCTTTCCAACGTTTGAATGTGGTCGTCTATTCTAACAAAACACCAACAGAATGCTTGGTGCCAACCATGTCTATGATCAGCATCACGCTTCTGAAAACGTGCATGCGCTGCGGAATATTAACATAACGCCTAATTGAACTTTAGAAAGACTGCCGACGCTTACGAACAAAATGAACAAACGAGACCAAACTTACGCGCGCATTCTAAAAACCGAAGTGTTGGCCTTTCCGACTGATTTCCGTCGGAGCAAAATTTCGGATAAAGAACTTAGAAGGGCAACCATTGCCAAGAATTTAAAAATTTGTTCAAATGCTGTGCAAATACTGCCGATGAAATCAAGTCCCGGAACTGCTGTATTCCGAAAATGTTCCAAACTTATTTACCGGTCCTAAAGGGGTTTTTAAGGGAAGTTCAGAAGTCGGACGCCGCATCAAACTCAACAAGTACCAGAGATCAGTCGGGCACTATAAAAGTTCCCTCCGGTTGGGTTCACCTGCTTGGTTCGCACACTTTGTTGTTCTCCTTGAGAAGCTTTCCACTGGCACATGTTTTGGTAGATTCACTTGGACATGGACACATAATACAGCCGTCTGCCCAAGTCTCTGAGGCTCGACAGGTTTCTCACTTTCAACGGCATTGGATTCCCCTGTCGTGGTTATAGTAAGAACACGGCGTTGAACAGCAGGCCTACCTGTGCATGGAATCAATTAAACAGTTGCTCAAGTTTGGGTAAAATATGACCTCAACTTCAGAGCGAAGTGCCGCTATCCGACCTGGCCATAACACAAAAGCCGTTTTAAATTAGGCTACTGATACCTCGACCATCCTTAGCAGACCTCTGTCACACATTTCTTCCATAGCATAGTTCAACCACCTGGTTCTTAGCCGTTCAGTGGTTGGAGAAAATCCAACTTTTCTCAACTCGACCAGGCCTGACCCTTCTGAGAAGGGACATTTTGAATTGGTGATGTTATCAAGCTACCACCACGGGACTTCTCCAATGCTCCTCCTAAGCCTCTGCTCTAAACATCGCGGAAACCGTGGATTTCCCTTCTCTCCGCCGTAGTAGGAAATACAACGATTGCGCAAACTCCAGTTGTTATTAAAGCTCCACCAATCTACCCAGCTCACTCAAAGAAACTGTCTACCAACACCATCTAGAGAACCCCCTTATTCTTCGCCACAAAAGGACCTATCTTATAGCTTTGGCAGTGTTCTATTCCCGAGTCCGTTTTGTTGTTGTAATGTTCCAGCCCCCCAAAAACGTCTTCAGTCGGGGTTATTGGTCACAGAATAGTCGTTACCTAACTCAACTGCAGGTAGAGTACGATTACTGCTTTTTCCGAGCAGACAGTCACTGCTGGTGAGCACGTCCCGTATAGTAATCCGCAGAGCAAGCCTGAAACTCCACTGCGAAAAATGTGGCCAAGACACTTTTCCGCTGCATCCGATCTCGCGGAACCGCAAAGCTTGCGCTATTCCTTAGCGGAGCGTCTCGAACGCACCCCAAGGCAACTACTCCGAGCACCAAACCGCCCATCACACTCGGCTTGCCAAGGAGATAAATCATCCGCACCGGTGCCTTCGGCACCCACAGATGCAACCTGACAAACTTGAACTGTTCTCAGCCTCTAGATTGGTGTCGTTGACCTTTTTTCCAAACTGGGATGCTTGATATCCATTCACCATCCACATAGCTGTTCTCGACGCCTAGGAATTTTTACTGACTCGGCTACCTAGGCTGACAAATGACAAAAGGGAATCAACACTTCGTCAGATAGCTCCAAAAACGGTGCTCTTTGCGGAATGTCCGGGGACCAAATTACGGTAGTGTAATACCGGCGTCGCATTACCATGCCCGGACTCGAACTTTTACTGCCACTCCTCTTGCGGGATTTCTACCGTGAACAAAACAGAATCACGAGCCTTGTTAGCTCGTCGTTGTCATCAGTTATTTGGTCGCGGGATTTTGTAGGCTCTCAAATTACCCTCGTTTGAACAACTGTCCTCCCGTCCTGGCCCATTCATTCCGAAGATTCCACACCAAAGGGCGGAAAAGTGAACTCCCGTTTTCCCCTCATTAGAACTCACCAGCATGCCAGTCTGCGCTCCACGGAATCCTGCAGCAACCAGTACCTGAAGCAAAAGGTGTCCAACAGGTTTTAAACGTCTGTGGGGCTACATAAGTGACAAGTCCTGACTGACGCCCAGTCGATCGACATAACCAAGGTATGCTTGTGGGTCCTCGTTCAGGGCGTCAGGCCTTCGAATGACATTTTCGTTTCCTTAGACAAATATTTTGGTTCAGCTGTTCATTGTCCGTAAACGGCAGGTTTTTTCTTCCAACGTAGCATTAGTATTCGGACCTCGTTAGCTTATAGGTAATCTCACCGGAGCCAGCTGTTAATGCTTGTTCCGGTGTTTTTCTTCATTAGCTTTGTTAATAGCGACATTCCGATTGTAACCGCTGAACCACAAGAGAATCAAACAGCCGCCTGCGAGGTGGAAGGTAATACTAAAACGTTCAGTTCTGCCGTCCAACACCCACCGACTTTCCTCTCTACACTCGTTTGCTTTTCATATTCCCAGGAGTAGGATATCTCTTACAGAGCGCTACCTTAGAGGAACCGTTTATCCCCGCAAACTCGTCAAATAATTTTCCCCTGCGCCTCGCTCCTTCACGCCTGATGCCCTTTCTACATTCCTGAAATGGACCATCATCAACCCCATACGTAAAGGTGAACACCGCCATGATCCATTCAGCTGCACTCATTTTGTTCTTATCACCACCCCACGTAGGATGATGAAGTTGCCCCTTTGGAACATCTACCTGTGTTCTGCCGAGTGCGCTGTATTCCATCTCGCTGCTGTCAAGCCAAATTAATCCTATTTTGTTCTGACCCGACAAGCTGCTGATCAAAATGTAAGCAGGTGCACGGTTGATACCCTCTACTTATCAAGGACTCTTTCATGATGCTCCACAACACCAACATTCAGCCCTAAGAAAAGCTCTTCCTCACCGGTCCCCTATGTTGCGGATTGCCAACTTCCGTTTCCTCCCCGATATCTGAATTTCGAGCAACTCTCGTTTTAATTCCTGACTGAGCTTCTCAAAGATACGTTAGTGGCAGCTTCTGTGCAATAATCGTTATTTTTTATATCCCCACCCGAGTGATCTGCGCTGCCCCTTTTATTTGCTGCTGTATGATGATAAGCCTACTTTCCAAACCGCCCGTCAGCCAACGATCCGTTCACACAAACTAGCTACAAAGGCAAGTGAGCACGAAACACGACGTTAGATTTTGCCAGACTACACCTCTCTTTCACTGTCCAGCTTCACAGATGGCTACACAAATAACTATTACCTCAGTGGCTCGCCATCTAGCTAATGCACGTCCGTCGTGCTCACATATGGCTACAGCAGTTCAGTTCGACCGCCCGTCGGCAATCCTCAGCAGCACCCTAGTAACCCGTTTTTCCGCGTTTGATCCCCAAATCTGGATCTTATTTCCATATTGTATGGATTGAATGACTGCAACAAACCACACTTTGCACTTGATGGAACAAAAAACATTCAAGCTCCACAGTGATCCCCTCCCTCCAGTGTTCCCCAGCCAACCCTGACCACCCCGATGACCAAGATGATTCACCCAAGACTTTCACACGCGGGGCTGTCTACGAACCCAAGCACAGAATCACTAAGACGGTTGCATGCCTGCCATTTCAAGCCTTTTGTTTTGGCGTGGTTCGCAACATTCTTACTTTTCCCCAGTCGAAAGTATTATATGCGACCACGAAATCGTCTCAGCCTGCTGAATTTGTGCAGACTCCAAATTACTGGCTACATTATTGTACTGTCTGCTCGTTCCGCTCATAAACTAATGACTGCCACCTGGTTTTGTGCATCACCGACAGCTCGCCCTCTCCAGTTAGTGCTACAAGCCTGGACTCGTCAGAACAGCCAGTACAACCACAATACACGTAGCTGTACCTATTTATCGATTTGCGTGAACTCATACGGATCACCGCTGATCCCTCTCAGTCAACTGTATGATCCAAATATTCCGAGAGTGCCAGACATTCGGTCCACTCCTTTCTGTCTACTGATAATCTGTGCTTTCCCAAACCGCCTCATTAATGTCCACCCCTCTCAAAACACTGCAGTCAAGTGTGAACACTCACGCTTATGCAGGATGAAGCCATTCCAGAAAACTTTTGGTGGTGTAGTTAAGATCACTTTATTACCCGTTGCCCAACCAGAAAGGCCAACTCAGCCAAATCTTTCAAATGCAAGTTTTATTGCGGCCGTCTTATCCATGCCTCTTGTGAACTCTAAGACAGCTGGTCCACGGCATTATTCTACAAGGCAAAAACAGGCCTCAGGAAGGGGTGTACAAGCCGAACCTAGTGTACCATCTTCCTCCTTTATTGCAAATCTATTCTGTAATAGGATTTCTCAACAATAACATGTTTTGCCAAAGATTATAAATTCAGGCAGGCCCTGCTCTGATGCTTTTCGCTAGAGGCTCTTCTACTTACTGTCCCAGATCCAATATGACTACCAACCTACTTCCAGTTGCCAGGCGCCCTTGTGGTTCTTCAGTGCTGTGTATACCCTGCTCACACTGCTACTGCAGTCCACGTGCAATAAATTGATGTCTCTAAGCGTACTGTCAAAACACTTTCACATACTTGGCTTGTACCTCATTGACCCTTCAAATCAGCCGAGGTGATTTTAATGGCCTAACCTCATCCTAAAGTCGCACAGTTGAACGGTTATCGATCTGTTGACCATCCGCTGATCTCTGTTCTTCCCTGCCAGAATAGCCGTACACATACCAAGCGTCAGTTGCTCAACTTCACCGGAAGGTCATCCCAAGCATCTTTACGTCTCACAACCTTCGGGTTTGAAGATATAATGTTGTTTGCAACGCAGCGCGTTAACAAATTTCTTTCATACTAATACTACTAATAATGATACGTTCATCATTCTACCGTCGGCTAGCATGATGGAAAGCTGTTAAGCTTACTGGGAGCTAATTATATCCAAGCTGCCAGCAAAGTTAAATACTGTGGGTCTCAATGAAGTACACACACTGAACCTGCTGCAACGCAGCGAGACCTTCGGCCTTCGGTCAAACGCGAAAAATCGGTGGACCAAATGGTGGATTTCCCTCGAGACTCAATTCTTGAGATAGTGTTGTTACGTCCACGAACACCAGATAATCTATTTATAGGAAAGGTATGGAAGAATTCCGTATTGCGCCCGTGAGTTAATTCGTTATCAATGAGTTATATTCACAATTCTCTGTATCGGATTCCACTGACTTGCATGGTATATGCTGGGCGCTAATGAGCATGTATTTTGCATAAGGTAAGCGCATATCCGTCGTTCTGCCGCGCGCACTTCAACGGGGCGCTGATGATGTCACTGTGGATGGTGTCAAAACATGTGCGACACAACCGTTGGGCTCAGAAGGCCGATCAACGGTCGCCCGATCAACTAACAATGAATTTAATAGAGTCACCAACATTGCATTGCAGAAAGCAATGCAATGCAAAGCAATGCAAAGCCAACGAAACCAGTAGTCGTGCCCTGAAACCAGCCTGGGACCGTTTTGTGATGCACTGTGAACGCAGATTCCAGTTTCCAGGTTTGAGCCACATCTCCGAAACGTCCGCAATTTTCACCCGGATTTGCCGAAGACAGGGGCTCGTCCCAAAGTGTTTTCGGGAATGTTACCGCACTTTTCGAGTGCTGTTTGTGGAACAGGAGTGAGTCCAGATACTTCAATTCCATCATAAAAGTGCATAAGATTTGCCGCGTTGATATTGGCGCGGTGCGGAATGTTTTTTCCTTTACTGTAATTTAGCGAAGGCACAGACTTCTCACGTGATAATTTGAAGACGTTTCAACAGCCGTCCGATTTTTCTTGCAGCTGGCGCCCCAGCATTCGGAAAATTAAGAGGAAAAATTCGCTCACGACAAGCAAGCCAGTGACTGTAAATTATCTCACAGGATAAACTCATGGGTATAATTCCACCTTGGTAGGGAGAAAAAATATCCAAAATATCATTTGCAGAGTTCGGGAGCCTTATTCGTTACTGGTCCCATTTTTTGAAAAACCCTTGAAGCTTATTTATTCATTACATCCGGAGCGCATAATAGGACCACCAAAATACTGTCGGTCGGTATATATGGAATGGCCTGACTGTAAGCACGATAAAAGCGGGTCTGTGAAATACCCAAGGTTACAGGGAACTATTCTTGAAATTCAGGAACGAACTACCCGTGAAACGGTGAATAATACTGATGTGGGTTTGCGAGTAGTATGTGGTTTTCTTATAATTCCGCCCTGATCTAGTGGAAGGTGGGATTTATTACGGAATTTGTGGAATTGCTTTGCAGCATTTGCTCACAGTTGCGTAATAGTCAATGAATATCCAGGAAAGTTCAAGAAAATGCGTTCAAAAAGAAGACGCACATTGGACTTTTTTTAAAAACAAGGTACACATGAGAGTATTAATTTCCCACCTCAGAGTCTGTAACCGTTCAGTTGATGTTTTCTGATAAACACCTGCGCGGCGAAGGGCCGTCCTGCTTTTATTTGGTGCCGTGACCACGATAAGAATGAAGATCTCGTGGTCACAACCCTTCGAGGACGGGGATGCCTGGAGGACTTCTGGAGGGTTTCGAGGAGGCTGCTGGGATGGAGGCCGACCGAGGTAAGTTGGCGGCGCTGAAGACCCTTCTCAGAGGCTGAGCAAAGGCTGCCAATAATGCGGCCAGAAGGGGCCCTCGGAAGATGGACTGGGCTCCCGCGGAGGAAGCTCTTGCAGTGGAGTTCGACACAACGATCGGCCGCCAGGAGGCTACGAGGGGGTTGAAGGCGACCAGGATGAAACCTGGATGTGACCCGACGGTGTTCTTCGCCAGCCTGCAGCAGTCGTTGGATCGGGCTTTGCCGGGACTGGACGGAGTTTTGCACCAGCAGTTGCTGTCTGACAGTTGGTCGAGGGTGTGAAGCCACCATCACGGAATCGCGGAGGCATGCTAGAACAAGCCGTTGTTACAACTATGGCAGGCCTGGCCACTGGAGGAATCAATGTCGTCGTAATCGACCACTTGTAAATAATAAAACTTTAGATTGCTCCTCTTCTCCCGGATGGGTTGCAATCAGCGCAGTTACATAGGCTACTATACAGGCCGTTATTGAACTAGAGGGGAAGAGGGAGCTGTGCCAAATTGATACACGAACAGGGGTGTCACTGAGACGGAGAGGGAACGAAGCTGAGTACAAAGCGTGCCCGCTGGCCGTGGGAGCAGTGGGTGGATACCGAACCGAAAATTGTCGGGTTGTCAATGCACTCAATGCGCCTAAGCGACAAGTCCGTGTAGCACCAGTTTTTGATCAGCCCAGACATAGAGCAGACAATATTGGGAGCAGACTTTCTCAAGAGCGCAAAATACGTAGTTGACCTAATGCGAGGAAAGCTGATGACAAGGTATGGCGCAGTCAAGCTTGATTGTTACCCAAGCACTGCCGGGAGCAAGCGGCACATCCCAAAGCTTCCGTCTTGTAACGTCAGTACAGTCCGTGGTCGAGGAATATACCGAACTGTTCACGGGCGATGAAGATCCGTTTGGCTTCCGCCCGTGGACTGATTACAAAACGCCCCTATCGTCCGAATGCTTTCGACCTTATGGCCTCCATCCGCTTCCGCTTCATCTACGAGAGGAGGTCCATAAACAAGTTCAAGATATATTAAAAATGGCACAATCGAGGAATATAACAGTGCGTACAACTCCTTGATTGTGCTTGTAAGGGAGGCGAACGGAAAATACTGGTTCTGCGTGGATTTCTGCCGTTTGAATGAATTGACTGTAGATCGGGTCGTAGCTGTCCCTTTGGTTGCAGAAAATTTCTGTTTCCTCCAACATTCCCGATAGTTCTCGGTTTTTGACTTATGTTCCGGATACTGGTAACTATCAAGGCGGAGGACCGAAAGAAAACGGCGTGCACGGTTGGAAACACCCAATATCAATATAGAAGGATGCCGTTTGGTATGCCGGGGGCACCGTCCACATTCCGGCGCTCGATACTTTGCTTAACGAAGATACTACAGAATGTTTTCGTACACGGAGACGATATTGTGTACAGAAATTCGAAACTATAGTATGCATTTCATTCGAAGGCCGCATCAAAGCGTATCTGGGAGGCTGTAAATGAAGCCAGGACTCAGTTTGCTCGGAGTTCGGTGACAATGCCGGGGCATAAGGTGGGGCACGGAGAGTTGAGCCCACTGCCATAAAAACTGGCAAAGATCCAGGATTGTGCTGTTCCCAATTCAAAGCGGTCTCTACGACAGTTTCTTGGACAAGCAGCATACTGCAGCCGGTTTGTTAAGGATTTCAACGTGATTGCTGCTTCACTATACGACCTGCCTGGGCAAAATTGGAAATTTGAGTGGACCAGGGAAGCACACGAGGCTTTCGAGCGTGTCAAACGCGGATGTTGGATCAGAAACTGACTCTCAAACTGCCCAGGGTCGGAGAGATGTTCACTGTTACAACGGATGCGAGTGGTTGTCGTATCGGCGCGGCCATAAAACAGAGAAATGGAGTTATCTAATGTACCAGTCGTGTCCTGACTAACGCTGAGCAGAGGTGCTGAAGTATTGAGAAACCACATTTAGATCGTTTGGACCCTGCATAAGTTGAGACCATGACTGCTTTGACAAAGATTTTATGTGCAACCCGATCACAACCCCCCGGGGTGGATCAGAACAACCTGAGATCTTCACGGAAATCTTGCGCGCTGGGCACTCCGGCTGTGAGAGTGCGAGTTCACGATCCGGCACGTATCAGGAGAGGAGAACCACCTGGCGGATTGGTTGAAGGTGACGCCACCTGGATCATGATTAGTGTCAATAGTCTCGTCGTCGGAATAGACTCCGGAAGGTTATGGCGACTCCAGCGGCAGCATTTTGCGTTTCGGAAGGTTGCAGCCGCCTTGGTGGATGAATGGAGTATTGATAACGGAGAGGGAGACAAGGAATTGGAAACTTTCCAGAGCCACTTTGATCGGCTGAGTCTGAATGAAGCTGGCATAATTTCCTGGAACACCACCGATTCGTATGTTTTGCTGCATGTGATACCTTGCGTCTTAAGACGGAAGCTTATCGTCGAAAGACACGAGTCGGCACACACAGGGTATACCAATACATACGACTTACTTCGGCAGAGGGCCTACCGGCCCAAGATGAGAAGCGGGGTAATTATGTGGTGTTCTGTAAGCGGTGCCAGCTGATGATAGAGGATGCAAAAGGGGCAATCAACCCCGTGGAACCCACCCCTGTAGCGGAAATGGGCGAGTTGTGGTCGGTTGACATCATGGGCTCCCTTCTGGTGATGACCAGCGGAAAGCAATATATCGTGCTAATGACAGAACACCTGTCGCGTTGGGTCAAGGCGGCAGCCGTGCCAAATCAATGGAAGACGGCGATCAGCGGAGTGGTAATGCATCACATCGTGGCCAACCATGGGGTGCCAAAAATGCTCCTGACCGATCAGGGGCTTTGCTTTGTGAGCGAAGGGGGGTTGCTAGCAGAAATTGGGCACCAGAGAACTAAGAACGGCGCCATACCATCCGCAAGCAATGTTTAACTGAACGCAATAACCGAACGATTAAGGAGTGGCTGGCGGCCGAAAAAAGGGGTGACTGGAAGGTGAATGTTTCGATAGTGTTGCTAGCTCATCGTGCTTCCATACAGCCGATCACGGGCAAGTCCCCATTCAAGCTGATGTGTGCTTGACGTCCGCGCCTCCCAGTTGATCAGGAAGTTGGGTTGTGGCCGGCCGAATGCTTGTCTCTGGGGGAGCTAGGAGAGAAGAGGAGAAAAGCTCGTGAAAACTTGTCTGCCGTTCGGGACAGGACTAGACAGAAAATGAGAGTTAGGAAGTCCCGATATTTACCCATAGGCGCGAAAGTCAATTGGAAGGATTATTACAATCCTTGAAGGAATGGACTGGGTATACCGAGGATGGACACTCCATGACAGGGTCCGCCTGTCGTTACCAACCGCCGGGGGAACGTCTATAGAATTCAAGACGTTCGTGGATCGAAAAAGGTAAATGGGATTCAACTTCGGAAGCCTTATGATACATCCAAATAGCTGCCGAATAGGCCAGTGGCTGGGTCCGACCTAAAGGGGGAAAATAAAAATCGGTGGCATGTAAGCGACCTGTAAAAAGGGGGGTTTGTAACAGTGGATACAACTGATGAGGCATGGGAGTAGCATGCGGTTTGTCGTAACTCCACTTTGATCTAATGGATGGTGGGATTTTTTACGGAATTTGTGAAATTGTTTTCCAGCATTCGTTTACAATTGCGTGACAGCCAATGAATATCTAGGAAAGTTCAAAAGACGCTTTCAAGAAGACGGATGTTTGGTTTTTAAAAACAAGGTGCGTATGAGAGTTTTGTTTTCCTGTCCAATAATCTGCAAACGTTCAACTGGTGTTTTCTATTGAACAACCTCCCGGCGAAGGGCTTTCCTCCTTTCTCTAGTAGGTTTTATCTATCTAACTGTGACTCCTTCACCCTTCCCATTGCTGACTTGTCCCGTTTCTCCAGTGCACATAGTTTTCCTCATTCGTCTATATTTGTGCTTGGAGACTTTAACTTACCAGATACTTCCGGGTCTCTCACTTTGGGCCATACTCGTTACACCTCGCTGCTCGCCCAAATCGGGTCGAGGGTTGGTCCCAGACAGTACGTAGCCACACTCGTGGCGTACCTAACTTAAATCTCATGTTCTCAGATTAGGGTGACCAGGCTACGGCCACAGTTGGTGCATGCTTCCCAGGGAGCACTCACTGCGCCGTTTCGTGCAACGCAGCAAGTTATGGCGCAACTGCTCCTCCGAGTCCTTCTCTCTTTCATTTCCTGTCTTCAGATATTTTACTAGCTTTATCATCCTTTCTGGCATCCCGGGGTTGGATTCACTTCTTTCGCTTGACAAACATCCAACGCATTTGTTAAATCTTTTACTAAAACCTACTGACCTTTCTGCCTTGCTATCCCCATTAAAAGTTTACACCCTGGTATCTCTTGCCATGACAGGTTACTAAAGACCCTGGATACTAAAACACACCGAACCGGCAGAGAATATCGCAAACTCTTGGGATTCCTCATTACTAATCCTCATCAGCAAGCTCTTACCGACCTAGAGTCTTTACAGGCATCCTCCAAATGCCGTAAAGGGAGAACTTCCCATGTCACATATCCGGCCTTGTGGTTTGAAAACCATCTTAATCAAAGGATGATATTTGACCCCTGATTTCATGATATAGCGGTAATGCATTTTCCTCGCTGGCATTGAGAAAGTGTCCATTTCCAACGCATGCGCCCAGAGTTGCGTCGGTGGACGATAGAACTTTAGATTATCTGCTGTTACTTGACTATATATTGATGAACAGTCGTAAAATAACTTGGTACGCAAATGGCCCCAAAACAGGCGATAAGTATCAACCAACGAGTAACCAAGCGAAACGCCCCTCGCATTTGCTATCAATATAGCAATGTTTGAAAATATTTCTTGTGAGATCCGCTGTATTCTTGGTCTGCAGTTGGCTCGACTGTTGACTGCGGCGAGAGGAGTCATCACCATATTACAAAGCGGAGCTAAGTCCTTGTTTCTAGAACTGCAGGCAAAGCATTCAAATCGTGCTTTCGAACAAGTAGTGGTAACTCAACTTCCCGAATGGGCCCAGTATGCGCTTTTACAAGTATGGTTCTCGTTGTAACGGGAATAGCAGAAATAATCTGAAAACTCCCTTTATATATAAGCCCGATTTTGGCATTCTGTGTTTTAGTGACTAATAGACGGATACTGTGCAACCGAATAAAACCCCAGGGTCGAAAATTTTGGTAATGTCAGACCTTCTAAGGCAACAACCAAATATGCTTCAACTTCGTGGCAGCAAGTAAAGCTCTGCCAAGCGGAAGGGCCGCATCAGTGGACAGCCGCACAAACCAAAACCACGATTTGTAGCTAGTGCCGACCACATTCCGAGGTGAGCTTTCTACAAGCCCACGACTCGCGAACAAAAAAGCGTTGGTATAAGAAAGTGCGTTCAGATTTTTCCCCACTGTAATTGTGGCGGAGGGCCAAGGGCAATGCAAGTACTTCATTTTTGAGAAGTGCACTAGCTGTAGCCATCTAAAATTCGACCGATGGGATCCTAGCCTAAAAAGGTGCCCGTCGTAGTCCATGAACTGAGGTCACCAAACATCGTGGCTGCAATTTGAACAAAGTAAACGTGAAACTGGGCACTCCAGAACCCAGTATGAATAACCTGTCTGGCGTACCCAAGCAGCATGCAAACTCATACGCCCTACGGTATCTCGAAATTCACGGGTGTCAATCTAGAAATAGGGTTTTTTCATTCTGATGAAGGTGTGCGCCTGGTGGACAGTTTTCACGCGTTAGAACGGGAAAGAAGTGATGAAAGTTAGCATGCCTCCATGCATCATTTCGATCATACCTGATGGAAACCTCTCCAGTTCTTCAAAAAGGGACGCAAGGGTGCAATTTTTTCTTTTAGGAGGAAGCTGTTAGTCTACAGCCCGGCTTTTTGTGGGGTGTATATCCGTTTGCAGCTCGTTAGCAAAAATTGTCTGAGATCTGAGATCTTCAGAGAAGAAAACTGTTAAGACGTGATGACCTCAGGTAAGTTATTATTATGAATGATAAAAGACAGTTCCCCGAAGCACTCAGTGACCTAGGTGTTGTCGCGAGGATGTCTAGAAGATTACATCTATTTCGGCCCAAAAATTCGGTAAAAACCCCGACTGATCGCAATACCGCACCTTCATTGCCGTGTAATTTGGGTTTGTGTGGAAGCGTTATACGAGAAACTTGCCTATGGTCGAATACACCCGAATATTTAACCACTGGTTGTCAGCAATCTAATTGTAGAGAAGGTCTAGTTTTTTATGCTCTAAACTATGCACATTATCCTACCTGACGTCCCCTCAAGCTCACCAGACTTTGCTGATCTCATCACATACCCTCGTCCTCCACAGATTCGACCTTCGGTAATGCTGGTTCAGAAACCCTGTTTGGCTGTTATCCACCCCACCTGGCCTGCGCTCTGCATCCACAGGGATCTCCCAACGGACCAGAACAATACCTGCGATCTTACACCGGCTGCGTTCTACCTCTGCGGATTTTCTTTGGCCAAACTAAAAAAATCCCGCTGCTCAAAAATTGCACACTCCAGCCCAATTACTCAAAATAGGATGTCCGTTTCAAGGCTGTCCAAAAACCGAGGTATATTAGGCCAATGGCTGCACGGCAGTGCCATACCCAGTTTGACAGCACACCCGCAATCATTCCCCCTATTCTTGGCCGTACCTCTCGCCCACCCGTTTAATTTACGGCAACTACGAACAAATTATTCACCCGGCTTCTGTCGCCAATAAGACATATTTATTGAACTGTGCTGAACCTCTCGTTCGGATCCGAAAATTTCAGTGTATTTTTATTCTGCGCTCTCCACAAATGCAATACTTTTCTGTACATTTCGCGTTGGGGCTTGCTTGTTGTCACCATGTCACTCTTCTAAGGAACTTTTACATCCGTCTCCAATGTAGCAGCGACACCACTGAGTCACTGCAGTTTCAATGTGCACCATGCTTCTGAGATTCCCGATACCATTTATCCGCATAGCTAATGTCTCCACTTCATCGTTATCGCGTACATTTTTTGCACCCCTGCCATAAGCCTAACAGCCAAAGACCACAAGGCTTCAGCGGTGGTTTTACTTTTCAGTTCCAATTGACCGGCTGTTTTACGCCAACGCTGCTGCTTCCACATTTTCCGCAATTGGCACTTTTCTTATCACGTGTCAGGCAGTATGCCCCTTGTTTTGTCCACCGTCGTTTTGAATTTGCCCGCCACCTTCAAATTCCAAAGATCTGATCTTGCTTCAGCTCGATATTTTCCCTAAAAGAAAAAAAGCAGTGGTAACTGTGCTTCCCTGCCGGTATAGGGGTGACCACGTCTACATCACTTAATGCACATTGTTTGTGACACAGTCCTTTTTCCTCGCAATTCCCAGTATCAGCAAACCCCGCCAGTCATGGTTTATTCTGAATGTAACATTATTATGATGCCTGACGGTATGCCACTCACCAGTTGGGAATAAACTTTATTATTATAAGATGCCTCAACGCAATCCCAAATTTTCCCACCGACACAATTAAAATGGCCCCGCAGGATGGCTCTTGAAATAGAACGCGGTCCGTTTGTTCCTCTGGCGAATTTGCATGTAACGGCAGGGTTAAATCTTATTTTTCTGGACAGCAGGATGGGTTTACCATTTTTTCATGACTACTGCATTTGTAAATTTCTGAACTTTACCGCTTTTACGTTTGTCAGAATGGCGTTACATTGCCAGGGGCCAGTGGGTAACTTTTCCGAAAAGATTTCGTTCTGATGTTCAGAGGACGCATAATCCACCCACATTGGCCTCTTTAGAAATGAATGGCTCACTGGCTATCTGAAGATCAGGATTGCCTCTGTTCTGTTTACCTCTAGGATGGTACGTTATAATGGGTTTCTGCGCATGAAGATAGCAGAATGGACCTATACGAAACGTTCTGATTTTCAATGAATCTCAATTATAAGACGGACAGATTTCTCGCCCAGTGACATAAAACCAAAGTAAATAAGAAAGTGAGTGGAAGTGGCTGCCACTACCACTTGGATCCAAGTAGCTTCTCAAAAATGAGCAGATTAGCTATGGTTCTGGCCCCAATTTCGACCCCGATACCTTTTGAGCGTTCTAACGTGTTTGGACAAGGATTTTGTTGCGCGGCTTAAAGATACGTTGTAGTGACGACTTTAAACGATACAGTTTGATAAGTTCTTAATTGGTGTGCCTTGGGTGCTCCGAATTCACTCACTGATGAAGAGTATGTTTTGCTCCAACTTGAACTAAGCTGATGCACTTCTTTTATAAGAGGAGAAACGTCCTCGAGCGACTCCAAGCGCCTTGGTGAACCAGTGAGAAGGAGAGTTTGTGCTGTGCAGTAGGAGTAAAATCTAGAATCAACTACTGAATATAGAGACTGTCCTTCCGCAGATGGCAGTAAAGATGACTGAATCATGGAGTCCCTACGCGGTCTAAACCTGTCTGAATAACAGAAGAACCAACCATCGCTTTATTCCCTCCGGAGATATAGAGAGTCAGCCAGGTCTCAATGCTGGCAACCAGTTAAAGCTCCCTATCCACCTGTCATGCATCTAGGAGAACAATAAAGGGGCTAAGACGGTTAGCGCAGTTGCAGTTTAGCGATGATTTCTCTCTAGCGTTTTAGCTAGTGTGTAGCGCCATATAGGTCGTGGGGATACAGTCATCAGCGGCACGGGCGGATCGTCTGCTGATATCGGCGGCGGATGTTATATTGGCTGAAACCAGGGTGCAATCGAAGCCCTGGTAGATTCGCGCTCCATGTTGTTTTGTTTTTTATATGGGATATACTTTTTGCCCTTTCTTCATTCGTAGTCTCACTTATGTGCTTTTTCCCTGGTGGGCTAGACCCGGTTCTGCTGGTAAGTGCTTTCGTACGTGCCCTTTTTGTGGCGCATATTTCTGGGTCATTTCGTTGTCGGACATTTTGCTCGGGGTTATCAGCAATCGGTTTGGGTTTCTGTGCCCCCAAAAATTACTCTTATTCGCCAGATTTTTGAGCGATTATCGCTCCAGAACTAATAAAAGAGAGAGGAGGTTCGTCTCTGCCCCGTCGACTTACGTTTAGAGTGATTTTACTGGGAGTAACTTAGATAGCAGCAGTTTCAGAACGAAGGTGGTTTTTCATCGGTGGTCCTAGAATTCACTTGTGATGCTGCTTCGTACCCCAGGAATTCCTGGCTCAACTCCTTTCATATACTGAACTGCGCGATTTCAAGCTCGTCTTTTATGGTACCTCGATTGAGGTTCGTGAGGAACATAAGATTTTACCCAATGGACCCCGTGAGACACTATTTATACCGGTGAAAGGAAGGAGCCCCTCTGTGTGGAGTTGCTCAATAGAAAACACCAACTGGACATTTGCAGATTATTGGGCAGAAAAACAAAACTCTCATTTGAACCTTGTTTTTGAAAACCGAACATCCGTCTTCTTCTTGAACGCGTCTTCTTGAAATTCCGTAGATATTCATTGGCTGTCACGCAATTGTAAACGAATGCTGGAAAACAATTTCACAAATTCCGTAAAAAATCCCACCATCCATTAGATCAAAGCGGAGTTACGAAAAACCGCATGCTACTCCACAACACTCGTCAGTGGTATTCACAGTTTCACGGGCAGTTCATTTAGGAATTTCGATAGCATTTCCATGTAAATTTGCCATCGCATCTATCTAAATGTGGCAAATTCATGAATTTACGATTTGATGCACAGGATTTAGGCTTTTACTCTGGCTTTTTTCGACGGATTTCTCGTTGGTCAGCGGTTTGCCTTCACCATATGCTAATTCATTTGGCGATCCGCAGATGAGCTTATAGTGCTGAAGTCTACAGCCCAGGCCTCGGGCAACGAGGTTGAGTGGAACAAAAGATTCGCTCATTGTTGATTTCACACGGCGTATTCTGTCGTGGATTTAGTTTTCTCGAGTAATATTTGGAAGGCGTTTTGCTAGGGGTTTTCAACTATTCCCTCCCAACATCACGAGTGTTATATACACGAAGTACATGGGTTATGGGTTCCCCCGGAACGTCAATGTTACTGATGTTTTCCAAAACTTGTCCGTAAGTGGCGCTTTTTAGACTCCTCCCTTCTGATCAAGGTTGGTGAATCAATATTGACTCAATATGTGTAAATAAAGTATGGATCTTGCGGTCGTCTTCGTTGCTGCCATATGCTTCCGCAGCGTTGAGTTCTGGAGACATAAGTTGGACTGCTTACGTCCTGGAGTTTAGTTCAGGCGAAGGAGCAGTTGCCTCGTGAATAATCGCTCTGCGTTGCGGTGCACCAGGTAATTCTCGGTTATCAGGGTAAGCAATACGTTTTGGAAGCTTTCGGGTTACTATGTGCTTATCGTAGAGTATGGAGGGCGATGTCTAAAAATAGTAGATAAACAAGAGGTCCGCGGCCACTAAGTACGAACACTGATAAGATCGCCTTACGGACGAACGGAGGTGTTCAAGTGTTTTGCCTCCCTGCTGATGTGGGTTATTTTGAAAAGTTCCCTCAAGAAAAACCCCAAGCTCGAATGTCCAGTGCTATACCAGGAGATTTTTCACGTTCTAAACATCCTGGTCAGAAATTTGTAGGATCTTACGAGCTTCTAAGGAGCCAGGTTTGGAGAAAGATAGGTAATAGTTCAGAAAGCAGAGTTCGCTTAGCGATTCCTACTGGCCGCTTGCCATTTGGGCGCTGGCCTCCTCAAAGGCTTCAGGTTGCTGCGCAATTTTGTGGGCATCACAGGCAGTGGTATTCAAGGCGGTTATCTCGCGACACATTTGCATACGTTTTCTATCGAAAACTAGGTGGTGGTTCTCACTCGATCGCATATGGCGACAGCATATGCACAAGGACGGTTCCGAGGTAGTCCAAAGTCACGTCTCGCTGAGGTCAAATACGGCAAACAACGCCTCATCGCGCCCCACTCTTCATAATTGGCGCGCAAAATTTCTGCCACATTTTGTGGGAATTTCTTGTCTCCTTTGAGAGGAGACTCACAGCGAAGAGTTCCAGTGGCGGCCGCGACAACAGCGTAAGAAACCGGACACATCATTCGTTTTAGGAAAATTGACTTCGAACCACTGCTACATCAAATGTTTACACGTGCATTTTGCGCACACGTGTGTGGAAAAACGCAAGTTAACACGAAGTTTGGATCGGCTTGGAATGAGAGTGAAAAATTGGGAGAGAATAATGAAATCAAAAATTTCGACGGTTATTCTTTCTTTGATTAAAACGAAAATTCCTCAACTAGTGATCCAAGAAGGCGCAATTATATCATTTTTGATATCATGAAGACTGGCATATTGCCAGGAAAAGATAAAAGGAGAGCTTAAAGGAACGTGTATGAATTGCATCTTCATTTTACATGAGTGCTACGACAAATTGACAACGCGTCCCAATATCTAGTTACGGAAATCGGGAAGTAAAACTTCGACTCCGGTCAGTCGAGTTACTGAGCGAAAGCACCCTGAGGGAAAAAACCCAGGCAGAATTCCACTTCAATCCCGCCTCATTTCCCGAAGGTAGGCGCTGCTACGGCCAAGAAGACTATCACGTACGCGATTGCCCAGAATAATAATGGGTCGCTTGACGATCCGGCATCAAGGCAAGCTCTGGTTGGCAGAAGGCCCGGACCCAACAGCAAATAGTGATCCTGTGCCCACCGACTGACGGTTGCCAATAGCGCATCCAGAAGGCGTCAGCATTTCTAGAATGCTGTTTCCACATGCACTTCATTTGCGAGGCCCTGTACATGTGTTTTTGCCTGGTCTCGGACGTTATTGCATGTTGTTCAAATTTGATGGTTGTCTTGATGGGAACGCTTGATTTAAACAAAGAGGTAACCCGTTGAGTTCCGGACAGTTAAACTGTGGAGCTAAGTCATCCAGATGTAATTAGGCAACAGAGCTTGTGTCCACAATATAACACAAATAACTGTGCTCTTCAGAAAAATACGGGATGCGCCAGAAACTCAGGCAAATGTCAATTTAAACGCTGGAGTTTTAAAGTATTTGTGGACAATGTAGCTTCATTTGTTGGTGGTTGATCTGCTCACAGCCTGGAAATTTAGCTCACAAGTGTTCCACCAGCCAACACAGGTGGGTGAACGGTTCAAAATACGAGTTGATTTCTTTCTAGGTTGAGTTTCCGAAGGCATCAAGGAGAACAAAAATCTCTGAGGACCCAAAGCCCAAATGAGAGACAGTCATAGATAGGCGTAAATGGCATTAAAATGGGCTTTCAAATACCGGTTGAACAAATCCTGTAAAAATGGTAAGAAAGAAAGATATCCATTGGGTCCGGTTTTTTTTATTCTCCAATATGCCTCAGTCAGAAAAAAGATTTTCTCTTGTAGAAAAAGAAAGAGGGGAGTAGATGCTTCTGATTTCCCCTGCCAAGTTCCCGCTGCACTCTTTAAAACTGATATACTCTTTCATTTTAAGTACAACTCGTCTCTGGAA
The DNA here is from genome assembly GCA_003604175.2 of Clonorchis sinensis. NCBI lineage: Eukaryota > Metazoa > Platyhelminthes > Trematoda > Opisthorchiida > Opisthorchiidae > Clonorchis > Clonorchis sinensis. Next base: position 6,899,581 of record CM030373.1, read on the forward strand.
CTCTGCCACTCTCGAACTCCCTTAATTCACGCAATCCCTGGCTATTTGGTAGGCGTGTGAATTCACACTTGAGGTCACCATGAGTTTATCTTGTGTACGTTTTCTATGGGTGGTTGGCGGGGAATGAGTAACCTTTCACCGTAATTTGCAACTGTGAACAAACCGTAATTAAATTTTGCGAACGCAAATAAAGTGAACCAACTGCCCTGATCAAAGCTATTAGTCAGTTTCGATGCAACTGAATGGTCATTTGAGTTTCAGAACTGCGGTAGCTGTTGTGATTCTGTGCATTGGAAATATCCCCAATCACTTGCCGCGTGTGTCAAACGCTAAAAAGAAATGTTGGTCACATACAACATTTTCACAAAAACGATACGGGGTTGAAACCAAGGGTTGGTTGGTCGCGGCAGGGCTGCGCGATTTTTCAAGGACGATTTAGCGTCCGCTTCACACCCCCAGCATAGGTTGGACACCTGCCTGGTGGGAGAGTCTATCAAAGACTGATTTCAAAAAAGGGTCTTCAGTAGGTTTGCCCGGGCGTCTTCAAACCGAGACACATCCATCAACCATTGTAGCTTGATATACAAGTCCCTTGAGATTCAGGGGTACACCACTTTGACGCTATAGATGTCCGAAACTAGCGATGGACTGGCATATCATCCTATGGGCACATCGGCCCATATATGAGGGCAGTTGTCGGCGTTCGTCAGGTTTCACTTCAGAAGGTTTGTGGACCGAAAGTTGTAACAAATTTTCTAAACATATGATCATCGAAGCCTCAGGTTAAATCCGACTGATATCGGGCATGACTGGTGTCATGGATCTAAGTAGTGGACTTATGGCTAATTTATGGAGAAGTATGCTCCTAAAGGCCGTGGCATTCAGCGCCACAACAAATCCCAGCAACAGAGGTACGCTCAAGGACGTGATCGGGAAGGTGTCACAATTATGGACTAGAACAAACGACGATTAAGCCGTCCAAATAAGTAGTGATACTGGTGCATCCTTCGACGCCGTGCATGATTTGCTAACATGTAACTGGAACAGTCAAGTTTGATCGCCGAATACCCAGGACAATGTTCTGACCATTTCATCGAGGCTGAGATCGCCGCGCAGCTTGGGAAGAATAAAATTTGTATGCTGTTCGTGCTCCGGTGTGCCGAGTTTTCCATCCGTTATCGATCTTGGAAAAATCAGTTTTGAACATTCCTTCGTACAGCTTGAACCGGTAAGCAAAATGTGACGCCTTCTGAATGCCCCACTCGTAACCGGCATTCGGCGAATACCGGATCACGGTTGGCTGTTGGGTCCGAACTTTCGGTCAATCAGAGCTCGGCTGGATGCTGAATCGACAAGTAGCCAATGGCGTACGAGATAGGCCACTCAGTCGCCGCTCACACTGGCTGCGAGCGGTAGCTGTGTCGGTGCGGGATTCACGGATTGATACACAGGATCGAGGCTTCCGCCCAAGTTTCCCGGGTCGGTTTTGTTCTTGTCGTTCAGCAGCTGTCGTTCACCGCCTAACAGGTTGGTTCTGGTAAACCACCCTTTGGCCGCTCCAAAAACCTCTATACAACAGACAGCTGTGAACCGGATTGGCTATTTTCGACGATATCCCAGAGACTAGATATCTGAGGAAAGCGTCTGTTTATCTAGGAAGGTATTTCGACTAGTCCGTACATGGCACCAGACATGGAATCCACCCCGAGATTTGGTGATTTCGGCAAGCTTTTCCGCTTCACACGTGAGGCTAGTAGAGAGATTCTCAACAACCATGAGAGGATGAATCAACGTGTGGAATGCTTTGGGCAATTGGTAAACCACCCGAGTAGCAGAACGTTCTGTTACTCAGGACTTCAAAACCAATCATGTCTATATCATAAAGGGGAAGTAAAATGTGCAGAGCCAGAAAAACTGGAGATCACCGGTGTCGTCAGACAACTGAAGAAAAACAACTTGACATTGTTTTAACGGCAATGAACCACCAATGTTCTCATCTAGTGTTGCTGTCATTGATTATGGTGAACTGAGGAACAGAATAGACTCCGAAGAAGACGGGATCTCTGCCGAGGTCTATGACTTCTGCAGCATTGCAATTTATGAGCTGTTTCGTTCACCCTGGAGTACAATTCGTTTCTTGAGAAACGGGAACTTCAATTTCACTGCCTGTTCCAAAAAAGACGATAGAGTGCGGAATCAATTTCACTGATGTTACTGCTACATTTTCGCCTCACTCACAAGGCCAAAGGAGTTGCCTCCTGAAACAACTTTTGACTAAAGTTATATAATGTCGAATTCATACAGCCTACCACAGCATGCTTCGTCGACTTTCGAGCTGCGTTTGATTCGAATAATCGTAATGTGGGACGTCCTCGTAGCCAACGGTGCCTTCACTGGACTGATGAATCTCTTTGAGGTCTGTCAATCATCCATGAGAGCTCTCACTCATATACGGCGAAGGCACCACAGAGTTGGATGTCAAAACTGACCTTCTTACTTTCGCTGGTATTACTTACCTTCGCAATCAATCGGTATTGGATGGAAACTTTGACGCCCATTTGGATTGGTAAACATGGATAGCTGACTTACGATACACTGATGATATCGCTGTGTTAGGTAGTGAATTAGAACTGCAGTGTGCTAAATAGTCTAGCTCGCTGTTGTTACGAATAGAATATCGATTCTGATTGAGCGCGAGAACAAGAGTGAATAGCGTAGGATGAATAGCGCTTTACTTGTCTATGAATAGGCGTATATAAGCTGAAAGTGAAGGCGAAAGCATGGTTAATACAAAACGATAATGTGAACACAAAGAATATTCATGACATTCACCCGGGCCGTTGGATTGTGTGTAGAGAGGGAGAACTTGGACACAGGTACTGGATGAATGATTGTAAAAATCTAATGAGTAATGATGAGTATGGCTAGGCTTCTCGATTTCTTAAAATGTAGGGTCGCGTACGCTGCTGGAGCCTGGCTAAATCAGAGATGCTAGGGTCATATGTTTCTGGAGATGCAGGTGCATCGCCCGGGCACGGGGGTGAGACTGAAGTATGGTCGATATTATCCTCAATGTTATTGAGCGGAGGCGTGTGCAAGTCAGACAGAGGGGGTGTATGAACACCATTGTCTTCACTGGATGAGGTACGCGTGAAATCATTGACATGTGTGCGATCACCACAAGGAGCGAGATGGCGGACGGATACAGTACCTTCTTTTCCGCCGGGGAAACGAACATGGGCGTAATGTGGATTGCAATTTATAAGTTCGACTTCCTCAACGACGGGTTCATACTTTGAGGCACGGTCAAATCTTTTCAGTAAAACAGGTCCTGGAATAGTTAGCCAAGTTGGTATAGATAAACCACAGGATGACCGACGTTCAAACTGGAACATCCGTTCATGTGGAGTGGTATTCGTGGAGACGCAGAGAAGGGACCGTATAGAGTGGAGGGCATCTGACAGAGCCGACTCCCAGTGACAGATTTGAAGGCCTTTCGTCTTGAGTCTAAGCTGGATTGCGTTCCAGAGTGTCCCGTTGAGGCGTTCGACTTGACCGTTCCCCTGAGGATTATAAGAAGTTGTTCGGCTGGTGCAAACTCCTCTGTCATGTAGGAATGTGGACAGTTCGTCAGATATGAATGAGGAGCCACGATCCGAATGTACATATGCAGGCATGCCAAACAAAGAGAATAACTCGCACAGACATTTAATAACTGTAGACGCACAAGTGTCTGCGCAGGGAAAGGCAAACGGAAAACGAGAAAACTCGTCAACGATGGTAAGGAGATATCGGTTTCGAGTAACAGAAGGTAGAGGTCCTTTAAAATCGATGCTAATTCGTTCAAATGGTTGAGTCGCTTTGATGAGCGTAGCGGGGGGTGGTTTGTAAAACTGCGGTTTGATGGCGGCACAAACCGTACACTTTGTGGTGATGTCTTTGACATCTTGGAGGGAAAACGGCAAGTTTTTGGAAAGAACAAAGTGGTGCATGCGAGTAATTCCGGGATGGCACAAGGAATCGTGAATTTCTTTTAATTTACCATTGCCGATCACATTGGCGCATAGGTTACGCGATAAGGTGTCAGCAACCAGATTGTCTTTTCCAGGTCTGTAGCTGACATCGTAGCTAAAAGCGGAAAGTTCCATTTTCCATCGTTGGATTTTATCATTTTTTATCTTACTTTTCTGCGACAAACCATACATAAAGGAAACTGACCGCTGGTCAGTGATAAGCTTGAAGTGCTTCCCGAAGAGATAATGCTTCCATTTACGGATAGATTCAACGATGGCGTATGCCTCCTTCTCAATAGCAGAGTGATTCTTTTCACTCGGTGTCAGTGTTCTAGAAAAGAAGGCCACCGGTCGGCCGTTTTGAGTCAGAGATGCAGCAATGGCTATGTCTGAGGCGTCAGTCTCGACAACCAATGGTGCGTTGTAGTCGACTGTCACAACCATGGCGTTCTCTAACTCCTTCTTTAAATTTTCGAAGGACTGTTGCACACGCTCCGGTAAGGGAAAAGTCTTATTTCTGACAAGCACACTGATTTTGTCAGAGAAGCATGGTATCCATTGTGAATAATAAGCAAACATACCAACAACTCGTTGTTGGGATTTAGCGTCATGTGGATGAGGGAGTTCACGAATAGGGTTCATTCGTTCAGGATCTGGTCTGATAATTCCTTTAGAGACTTCATAGCCCAGAAGGCGTATTTGTTTGGTTGCTATGATGCTTTTCTTGCAGTTAAGGGTAATTCCATATTTTCTTATTACTTCAAAGAAAGATTTGAGGTTCTGGTCATGCTCACTTTGGGTAGTCCCACAAATAGTGACGTTGTCGATGTAAGCGTAGGTGCCACTTAGGTTCTCAGACTTGATTATATGGTCAATAGTACGTTGAAAGCATGCTACTCCGTTGGTTACACCGAAAGGAATACGACGGAACTGAAACAGCTCTCCGCATGCTTCAAAAGCCGTATACGGTTTGTCTTTCTCACTGATTGGAACTTGATGGTAAGCACTCAATAGGTCTAAGGTGCTAAAGACAGCATGACGGGAAATTTCTTCGATCATTTTATCCAGTCGCGGTAACGGATACGCGTCTAGGTATGTGAACCGATTAATGGTTTGACTGTAGTCCACTACCATGCGTCTTTTGTGGTTTGAATTTTTCGTGACCAGTACTTGGGCCCTCCAGGGAGAATTCGAAGGTTCAATTATACCTTCATCCAATAGTCGGTTAACTTCAGAGCGGATGAATTGTTCATCGTCAGGATTATAACGTCGTGATCTCGTCGCGATAGGCTTGCAGTCGGGTGAGAGGTTAGCAAAAAGAGGAGGTGATTCGACTGTAGCAGCAGGTAGACCGCAGAGGGTGAATGGACCTCGGTTCCCACCGAATGTGATTTCAACTTTGTTATGTAGACCAAGGAAGTCATGGCCTAGCAGCACGTCAGCACATAGATTGGGTAATACCAATAGTTTGATTTTTTTGTAAACAGTACCCCTGTAGTCGATGGATGCGTAGCAGTAGCCTCTAGTTGAACACGTCAGAGAGGTAGATGCCATGGTAATCACAGAATCGTTAGCATGTATCTTCCAGCCATGTTTACGAACCACCAAAGGAGATATATAACTGCTCGAACTTCCTGTGTCTATGAGGGCCTGAAGCGATATCCCGTTCACCTTTATGCTGGTCACCGTGCGGGACAAGCAGTTCGGGGCCGCAGCAGTCAACAGGGAAGATAAGGCAGAATCCGTCGTGCAATTGGAATAATTTTTTACAGATTTGGATCGACAAACACGCTGAAAATGGCCTGTTTTGCCACATGATTTACAAACTGCTTCTCTTGCGGGGCATTTTGACCGTGGATGTCTGGAACGACCGCAAAAGTAACATATCTGAGAATTGATTGACGAGAGACAAGGTGTAGAATCAGGAGAGATTGAATGTGAAGGGGTAACTGTAGATGTTTGTAAAGGTGCTGCAGCCGCAGAAAATGATATCGCCTGGTTATGTGAGTACGACTGAGCTTGTTTGTGGGCCAATTCTAATGACCTAGCCAATTCATGTGCTTCATCAAGAGTGAGTTCATTTTGAGCCAGAAGTCTTTCTCTGATGGTAATAGACTGAAGTCCGTTGATCAGAGCATCGCGTACACTTTCGTTTTCATGGTCAATGGCGGACACCGCCTTGAAATCACAGTTTTTGGCCAAGGATTTAAGCCTCTGAACAAACTGATCAACATCTTGACTGGTGTCTTGTTTGCAAGTTTGTAGAAGATGGCGAGCATAAATTATATTCTTAGGACGAATATACAACTTTTCAAGTGTACTGATAGCGGATTCGTAATCTGGACAGTCAGCGATGTAAACATATACAGGTGCATCCACAAAATGGATCAAAGTTTCGAGTTTATTTAGCTTAGGCGATTCGACAGTGCCCAGAAACGTTTGGAAGGTTCGGAACCAATGATTCCAACGCGTAGTTGCGTCTGGAGAATTAGGATCTGCGTCGAAACACTTGGGTCGCAGCAACGGTTCCATTGTATTCTTAGACAAGTAAATTGTTACGAATAGAATATCGATTCTGATTGAGCGCGAGAACAAGAGTGAATAGCGTAGGATGAATAGCGCTTTACTTGTCTAAGAATAGGCGTACATAAGCTGAAAGTGAAGGCGAAAGCATGGTTAATACAAAACGATAATGTGAACACAAAGAATATTCATGACAGCTGTGCAGCACTCGTAGGATTGGGGCGAGATGGCTCAAGTGGTTAGAGCGCGGATTTACTGACCGAAAGGTCTGTGGTTCGAACCCCACCTCTGCCTCTCGACTTCCCCTGTCTAGGCTTGGGAAACCTGGCAGTATCTCAGCCCTCGTGCTTCCTTCGGGTGGCATGGCAGCTAGGCACCGGAAGGGTGTTACAGCTGAACGATTTTTTTTATTTTATTTTTTTCGAGGATAAACAATTTTTTACTTGTCTAAGAATAGGCGTACATAAGCTGAAAGTGAAGGCGAAAGCATGGTTAATACAAAACGATAATGTGAACACAAAGAATATTCATGACAGCTGTGCAGCACTCGTAGGATTGGGGCGAGATGGCTCAAGTGGTTAGAGCGCGGATTTACTGACCGAAAGGTCTGTGGTTCGAACCCCACCTCTGCCTCTCGACTTCCCCTGTCTAGGCTTGGGAAACCTGGCAGTATCTCAGCCCTCGTGCTTCCCTCGGGTGGCATGGCAGCTAGGCACCGGAAGGGGGTTACAGCTGAACGATTTTTTTTCACTCGTAGGATGGAATTAGAATTAAAGTCGTGTAGTAGATTATCGACTTTAAATACCTTGGTCCCATTATGTCCCCCAGCGGTTAGGTTAAACAAGAAGTCCAGCGGCTTATTAACAGTCCCCACTCAATCTTCAAACAGCTGAACTTTCTGTTGTGTTTAGTTTACGCACGGAAGTCCATCCGTCCTGTCCTGATTTGTGCCCGGGAAGCACTGTCTCTACAAGCAGAGTATACCTGAAGGCTGTGGATTTTTACTGCTGGCGTCTCTGACATGTAGTGAGATTTCTCTGTCTGAAGAAGATATCCAATGTTGATGTTATATCCTCTTTGATGATATATCAGTCAGACACGTTAGATCACCGGAATGGAGAAGACAAACCACTTCGAGGAAGTTATACTGCAAACAAGTGGATCGTTTCGTGGTATGGAATTCAACTGAAACAATATAAAAAGAGCTAACAGTCCAATAGGATGTCAGTGAGAGGCTGAAATGTAGAAACAAGGTTTTCAGTTAGTAAAAATGGATTTGTTCGTTTGGAGGTAGTCCTCCTAACAGTTGAGATCCACAAAAAGTTGTCATGATCTACGACGCCAACCCCTGAATTCCTCAACGATAGCGTCTGCAGTGGTTTTGGCATCTGTTGTACAGGAACGATATTGAAATCACCGATTAAACTGTCCCTACATTGTTTTAAGGATAGTATTACCGCTTCAGAGAACAATTGATAGTCTGGTTTGAACTCTTCCGAAAGCGCTACAGGTTCATTGCACGGTCGACTTTTTATGAAGTCCGCAGCCGGAGCTAGATGAGAACTCTCGTGTACTACGAGCGAGAGTAATAAGAGGCGGTTTGGAAACAAATTTGTACCGTTCTCTGCGAAAGGGGTGTGAATACGGTTTTTTCTCGGAGTGCAGCATGTCCATGTGTATGGAAACAGCAGTGCTAACTCCCCGGGGAAGGACGGGTTAGAAAAGGTTAGTCCCAAGACCCGCATGTCGATCAGTCGGTTTACCGTGACCACTAAGTGCGGTCGAAGTGCAATTAAAACTTACCAGTTGCATGACGAGACTCAAAACGCTTCTGCCATGCACGGTAGCATAAGGAATGACACATTTGTGTGTTACCCCCAGTGTCCTTGGACTAGGCCAGTCAGGTCAGGACATTGAGTCATTGGCACTGGTCAGGGTCCTCAAGAAAACCCTATGCGCCATTGCCCTGTGGGTCATGCTTTCGCGTCTAAGGTCACAGTCCGCGTTCCAGAACAAAGCCCTGCATTCTCAATATCTTGTGCCTCAGACATTTTAGGTGGTGTATCTCGAGATGGTCCAGTGGTTAAGGCGTGAAAGTCCGCGTTTCCAGTCCCACTTGGCAGCATTTCAAATCCCGTGCTTCTTTCGGGTGGCACGGAAGCTAGGCGCCGGAAAAGTGTCGTAGCCGAACGGTTATTTATAATTTGGTTGTCGTTATTTCAATTTCTCAACGTGGGAAACACAGAAGTATCATTCACCCTGGTGATTCTTGGTTTCAATGCTTTCAATGTCCTTATCATCTGATAAGTTGGGCAACAAGCATCTCCCGATGAGACTGCCTTTCCCCTCCGTCGACGTATGTTGTCCCTCCGGAACGTATACCAGACTCCACTTCAACTTTGCACTTTGTTCCCATGTCAGTTGTGTCTGTAAAAAAAAGCTCTAACACCTTTTGGATACCTAACTGTCATGTCGCCCGAAGGAAGCATGAGGGCTGGGATACTGCCAGGTTGCCCAAGCCTAGACAGAGGAAGTCGAGAGGCAGAGGTGGGGTTCGAACCACGGACCTTGCGGTCAGTAGATTCGCGCTCTAACCACTGAACTGTCTTCCCTCACTTGTATATGTTGTAGTAGTTGTATCTGTTGGTCCTGATGGCGGTGTCTGGGGCGTGGAATCACACTTGAGTGGAATTACTGGACTGGCTTCCATTAAACAGTCGTCTTTGCGCTGTACAGTTGTTTGGTTAAATTATGATCAATGCCGGCCGGTGAAGTAAACGGAGATTAGTAGTCGTGTTAGCATACATACCGGCGTGCTGCAGTTATGGAGCGGAGTTGGGTCGTTTTTTATCTAGATTTGTCATGGCTGGTTCGGTCAAGAAGAACTGCTGTTGTCATCGCAGCAGGTGACATGATCCCTCAAATTGGGTGACCAAATCCGGAAGAAGCACAGTTAGGTGGCAGATACGGGGTCGGTACTCAGCCTACCGGTAGTGGGGAGTGACCTCAGAAGTATTCTGAACGTCGCCTGTCCCTGACCAGTTCGACCTTTCAACTCATTCACTCGCAGGTCTCAGGAGAATCATTTAGTCGTTGGGTAACGATGGAGGGCCTTACTTGATGGTTACCGACCCTTCTGAGGTATGCAAATTGGCTTCAATCATGCCACTGCGCGGGTCCGGTTATCGGTTCGCCTTCCAACAGGATTATGCACGCCAAAGCAGAGCAGTCCTTACTTGAACGAATTTCATTATCTCAACAACATTGAGGTGATCTGGCTGAATAACACATTCATTGTGATTGTGAAAGTTAGTTGGAACAGGAGTGGAAGAGTGAAGTAAGCAATGCCTTCAGCTTCTAGGACTGCCTGCCAAACCCTCCGATTCAATCAAATGAACGGCGGATGTCGTCGGGATCAGCGGATTTTATTGCTTCCAGAAAAGCCACGTTAGCAACTCAAATAAAATCGTTCAACTGTGATACCTTTTTGGTGCCTAGCTGCCATGCCGACGGAAGGAGGCACGAGGGCTGGCATACTGCCAGTTTGCTCAAGCCTAGACAGGAGCAGTCGAGATGCTGAGGTTGGTTTCGAACCACGGACCTTCCGATCCGTGAAATAATGCCTTGACCACCGAGCCATCTCGAAGGCACTCTCTTCGGAAGACGATGATTCGGCATTCGTCACATGACCCGACCCTCACGGGTTTTCGCACTGGATGCATTCTTCCGTTGAACTCATCGCACAAATGAACACATTTTCTAATAGTCGTGGTTTCGTTGGTGCCTACACGAGCCAAGAAACAACATTTATTGGAGATCCGAAGACGGTCCAGTTCGGCCTTTTACAGAGACCACGTCTCACAATCGTAAAAAATGGCTCTTACTGAAGTAATATCCACGTCCCTTGAAATTCAGGGCTATACCGTTATAGATGTCTCAAATAACCAAATTCGATCCGGCTCTTAAAAGTCCTTGCGTTGGCATCACTCGTCACACAATCGGAGCTTATGCAGCTTCAAAAACACTCGGGCGTCTTTCCATTGATTGTAGGCGACGTATTCAGTTACTGCGTGTCCAAGAGCTTGGCCTTACACATTGTAAGTTTAAAGTTCATGTCAAAGGACACGACGACCTTCGTCAGTTCATTCAGAATCACCTGTGACTTCCTTACCTCTTCGAAGATGAGAGCAATGTCATCAGCATGTTCCAGATCCACAGTTTTCGTCGGGAGTTATTTAAACTCCAGGATTTTGAAGATCTAGCGTTCGTCTCACTCTTGCCCATCAAAAGTTTTAATAGAAATGGAGTGGAGACCGTTCGCACGGAACTGCAGGGACCTGCAGGAACGTTCTTTCAGAATTCAGTCAGTGTCACTTTTCTGTCTGATATCGAATGCTTGAGTGAACTGGCGGTGCCGTGATGCACGCGAACTTCCGGCATTGTGGAACGGCGTGCGACATGACTTCAGACGATAGAGTAATTGGAGGGGTCAGGAAGATGATTCTGGTAAATTGTTTTAGGTCGGATAAGCGGGCCTTTCAATTGCTGACCAAATCGTCCGCCCGGTGCACGGCCCCGAAGAGCGAATAGAGAGGGAGATCCGGACGAGTACATGGTCGGAGTGTACACAAATGTTCTCAATGGAGTAACAATCAGTTTTTGATACAGCCCATTGGTAACAGGTAGCAATTCCATCAATTTGGGTCCGTGGCTGGCATCCTACTAGAGGACACCATACGGAAAGACTGCTTCGGAAGTTAGTGCTACAGGAAAACGGCCTGAGGTCAGCACATAGCTGGAGCAGTCGTTCGCCTTTGTCTGTACATACTGAGGTTTGTCCAAGTCGACCACCCATTCGAATCTCAGATAGACTAAGTCTGCATTTAAATCTCCGGCAACCAGAACAGCGGGCGAGCGTTTAGTACTCAAGACGTCCCAAAAGTTGTCTTTGATGTTGTCGGAGATACAGCCAGTTGGGGCGTAGGTAGATAGTAAATGGACGGCGATCAACTTCCTCTTGTAGGATTCCTTTATACTTTGCCAGACGAACTGCACAAAGGTAACTATCAACGAGTATCCAGTCAAGCAAGGATCCTTCTACGCGGCAGGGTAGAAGGTGGCCGTAGAGGCTGATCGCAGTAGCTTCGATCCTCAGATGTGTGCAGTTGGAAGCGACTGGAGAGTGTTGGAGCAGTTTGCTCAGCTGCGGTGTTTGCATCTTGAATTCTTGTTTCCGATACACAGTACATCACTCTCAACCAAGTCCAGTGTGTGAGCAAGAAAAAAAATCGTTCAGCTGTAGCACCCTTTCGGTGCCTAACTGCCATGCTACCTGAAGGTTGCACGAGGGCTGGGATACTGCCAGGTTGCCCAAGAGCAAGAGCATCCTGTTGTGATACCTGCTTCAGAATGCGAACAGTAAAAGCAGCGAAATAGACTGGGCGTCGAGTTTTAAAGATGGATTTTGAGATGCCTGAGGCTGTCGGCGCTGGCTGATTCGCAAGTGTCGTTGCCAAGCCCCATGCAAGAAAAACGAGGTCGTCAGTCCTTGCGGATGGGCCTGCAAAAATGACATTTTAATGGGGTGAGAGAGAAGAAACGTTTTGTGGGAGACAATGAAGGAAGGCGTCAGCAATAACCTATTTTCGTCTATTCGCTCAGCTCTATGAAGCAAGTAAGACAACGTGGCGGAGGCCGATGCTACAAGACGGTATTGTTGGCTCTAGGAATCATGGTTATACGTGGGCTGGTGTGCTGTGATGGCGCCCACACCTAGACAGGAGGATGACTAGGGTCCTCGACCAAGGCATTTGTCTCAAAAGCTTGACCGCAAGGCAGCAGTGTTTGGCGGGGAATGTAAGCGCATTACACATGTTCCAACTCCCAGCCTGGAGAACGAGGAGAATTCGTTGGTCATGCCTCTAATGACTGACCAAATAGATGTAAGGGGCTGTGAGTGTCGCACACTTCCCAGTATAGCTCAGTGACTTACGGAAGATTTAGTATCTTCCTGATGGAAAGAGAGAACGCTGGTGGGTTGCAATGACCCGAGAAGTGAAGAGAGCTTTCTTTGTGAGCGACAGCCGCAACATATTTAAGTCGATCCGATCAAAGAAAAACAGACAGGTATCTGTGACGCAATTTCCGAAAGAGATGGGACGGCACTGAACCTGTTCGCAGAATCGCCGTTATGAGTTATGGGTGGAACACTCCAAAGAACAGCTCAGCTTGCCTCATTCAACACTGTCTTTGGAAAAACCAAAGGAACTGAATCGAATGTCGACAACTGCCTGCCGTCAATAACAAATCCAGCGTTAGGTGTCGTTCCTCAAATGTGAGAAAGCACCCAGCCGGGGTGATTTGCAGCCTGCATTTTTCAAAGGTTATGAAGCCTTGGTGAACATTCTGAGAAGTCTACTACACATGGTTTGCAACGGAAACGGAATACCAGTGGAATGAAACACTAGACAGAAGGACCATTAGGTTCTTTAACAAAAACCTTTAGCCCAAAAGCCTAACCGCTAGGCAGCAGTGCTTGGCGGGAAATGCAAATGCACTGCCATTTTTACGCAACATCATCATAATTGTCAGTTGTGAGAACCGCGTACCTGTCGTACAGTGGTTGTAGCTGCCACAGTTTCGTTCACCGATGATTTATGGAGATGGCGTAGGTAGCTGCGCATTGGAGGTGGGAGCTGATAAATTGGCGCGTCAATACAGAACTGTCAGTGTACTGTTGTTAAGTGGGGAGATTGGGAAGGGAGCTATACATTGAAGGCAATAGCTTGGATGTACGAGCGCCATTGAGAGCTCGACTGGAACATGTCTGACAATGTCTCTAACCATTGATGTGGGCCGTCTCGGGGTCTCCATCCAGGAAGACGGCAGTGACCAGCGCAGCTGAGTTCGCTGGTAATGGCTTTGATACTTCGCTGCCAAGTCATTGTTTGACCGCCTCTGGCTCTCTTCCACCCTTCACGTGGTTGTGCGAAAAGAACCCTTCGAGGAAGTCGGTCGACTGGCATGCGCAGCACGTGGCCAAGCCAGCGCAACCTATGCAGTGTGATCAGTTCATCTATCGAGGGTGAGTTATTTCTCCCGAATACCATTCGACGTACTTCAACATTGCTGATCCGGTGTTCCCACCAGACTCGGGCAATGCTCCGAAGACATCGATGGTCAAACACTGAAAGTCTTTTGACGTCCTCGGCGCGCAGCGGCCAGGTTTCTGATCCGTATAGTAATACGGAGCGCACCGCAGCATTATAAACTCGACCCTTGACGGATAAGCTGATGTCACGCCTACGCCACAAGTGACGCAGGTTCACAAAAGCTGCTCGGGCCTTCCCAATTCGGATGGAAATATCATCTTTCGCGAGACCACCGGGACTGATACAGCTGCCCAGGTAGACAAATTTGTCTACTACCTCAATCGGTTCACCCGCAAGCACTAGGCTAGGGTTCGGGCCCACCCAGTCTTGCACTAGCACTTTACACTTTGCAGGTGTGAAGCGCATGCCGAACCGTGAGGCGGAATTAGTTAGATTATTTAATATTCTTTGCATTACCACGGCGTCAGATCCAAGAAGAGCTATGTCGTCTGCATACTCGATATCTGTGAGCGGACGCCCCGGGAGCACTTCGACCCCACAGGCAGTAGAGGCTGATAATGAGTCTTCCATGATCGTATCAATGACGAAATTGAAGAGGAAAGGTGAAAGAGGACAGCCCTGTCTGACACCACTTGATGTGGTGAACTCAGAAGAGAGCTTCCCGTAGACCTTCACACGGCCGCGGGAGTTGGCGTACAGCGCCTTAAGAAGGGTCAAGAATTTAAGGGGGACACCTTTGCTCCACAGACACTGCCATAGTGCCTGGCGGTCTACAGAGTCAAAGGCAGCCTTCAGATCGAGAAACACAACCATTGTTGGTTGCTGGAAGCAGTGTCGCTGTTCAAGAATCTGTCGGAGGGTGAAGATATGATCGATGCATCCTCTTGCAGGACGGAACCCAGCTTGGTTTTCACGGATTTGTCTCTCCCTGTGTTCAGTTAACCTTCGAAGGATAAGACCAGAGAGTACCTTCGATGCCACAGCTAACAGGCTGATGCCACGGTGGTTTTCGCACAGCGTCCGCGTACCCTTTTTGAAAATAGGGATAACTGTCGACATGCCCCATTCTGCAGGCACCTTCTCTTCGTTCCATATAGCACCAGCAAGCTTTGTCAGATGGGTCACCAGGGATTCTCCGCCTTCTTTGAAGAGGGCTGGATAGAGACCGTCCGGTCCTGGTGCCTTCTCACGTTTTAGTACGGATAGTTCGTACTTTATTTCTTCTTCCGAAGGACGATCAAGGTTTACATTCCACTGGCCCGTATGCATTATCTCCACAGGCTGTGTTGCAGGAGGCCAGCTGAACTGCTCTTCGAAGTGTTCGGCCCATCTTTCCAGTCGACGTTTTTGGGAGTGAATTAATGAGCCGTCTTTTTCACTTATCGTTTCGCTGACCATTGTTTTCCTGGGACCAGTCGATCGTATCAGTTGATATAGGGCACGGCTGTTTCCCGTAGCAAAAGCCTTCTCCATCTCTCGAGCTTTCGACTTCCACCAGAGCTCTCGGTCTTTCCTTAGGCTCTTCACTATTTGGCGTTTAAGGGATTTGCGTGCGCCGTCGTACGCGTTGCCTGCTGGTATGGATTTCCGGGCATCAATCATGGATAGCGACCTCGCCGATATCCAGTGGTTTTGTGGTCGAATCGGGGAGGTTGGACAGACAGCACTGAACGCCGCTAACATGGCTTCTTTCACATTTTGCCATGCTTCATCTACACTCGCACTGCCAGTGCATGTAGAGAGTTGTTGGGCTAGCTCAGATCGGTACTGTTGAGCTATGGTCGATCTTCGAAGATACTGGATTGGCATGCTTCTTTCTAGTTTGCGAGGGCCTGAAGGGAAGCGAACTGTCAGGCGTGCACGCACCATGGCGTGATCGGAATCAAGTGGAGTGCCCCAAAAGGAACGGCAGTCTTGAATTGTGGCTCTCCACCGGTAGCTGATGGCCACGTGGTCCAACTGGGTCCACGGTTGATTTGCAGTTGGTGGCCGCCAGGTCACGCGATGCGAACGCTTATGTTGAAAGTTCGTACTTGCCAGAAACAGTTCATGGTCAGCACACAACTGAAGGAGTCGATCTCCGTTGTCTGTGCGGCGAGCATCGACTCCAAATCGACCGCCCAAATGTGATTCCAAGGAGCTCAGACGACCCACTTGAGCATTCAGATCGCCTGCAAGGATCACAATATCAGTGCTTTTTGCCTGACGAATGAGCCCGGATAGTTCTCGATAAAAGGTATCCTTCTCAACATCAGAACTGCAGTCCGTTGGGGCATAAGCCGACACTACAAACAGGCAGCGCTTTTTATGCCGAGAGGCATTGAGCTTGATTGAACTGGATAACCGGACGGCGCAAAGCCGACTGTTCACTGGGATCCAATCAAGCAAAGCGCGTTCAGCTCTGGGGCTGAGTGCAACTCCCACGCCATATAGTCCACGAGTCATCGCTTCTGGGTCACCGGACACACGGAGGGAGAAATGTGAAAGAGCTGAGTTCATCCTTGGCGTTCTGAGATGCATAACCACGCTTGGGTCTTGTATGCGTGTTTCGGAGACACAGCATACATCAATTTTAAGGGAGTATAAAGTTTCAGCAAGCTCTGCCTGTTTGCCAATTTGACATAGAGTACGGACGTTAAAAGCTCCTATATAGAAAGGATCTCGTGGATTTAGAAGGGTGTTATTTT
The DNA here is from genome assembly GCA_003604175.2 of Clonorchis sinensis. Lineage (NCBI taxonomy): Eukaryota > Metazoa > Platyhelminthes > Trematoda > Opisthorchiida > Opisthorchiidae > Clonorchis > Clonorchis sinensis. The sequence continues at coordinate 6,915,916 of CM030373.1, forward strand.
GTTTACTGTTAATAGGCAGCAAGGGGCATAGGGCCTTTCGGTCAGATAACTGACAGTCAAGTGACCCAGTGACATTTGCTTGTGTGGTGGGAAGGGGTTGGGGAGGGACATCGGTGGACACAGAACTGCGCGGGCAAATGATACTTCCCGGTTGCCCAGGCCGAAGAAGGGGGTTTGGTTGAGGTACCCCACCTTGAGCCTTTGACTCAAAAGTCTGACCCACAAGGCAGTGGGGGGATCTAGGGTTTTGTTCAGGGACCCTGCCCCTAGCCTCTGACTTAAAAGTCTGACCCACGAGGCAGTGGACAGTAGGGTTTTCTTTGGGGACCCTGCCCGGAGCCGATGACTCAATAGTCTGACCTGCTCGGCTGCAGGGGGTTGGCCTAACCCGAGGGCGCAGGGAATAAGGCATTACTGTCTCATTCCTGATGCGGCTGCGCACAGCAGGTGCCTTTTGAGCAGCACCGGACTCTTTGGTTTTAAAAGTATTTCGACCGTAGTGGATAATGCGCCGGCGGTCACGGTCAACCGTTGGGCGATCGGAGTGTGCGGTTTTTAGGGCCGACCTTTTCTAACCCGTCCTTCCTCGGGGGAAGGCAGCATCGCTGCTTCCATAAATATGGACATGCTGGTCACCTGGGGGAAACACCTTACTGCCTTCACACTCCTGTCGCAGAGGACAGTACGACTTTACCCCCAGACCGCCTCGTAGCACGATTACTCGTAGTACGGGGTCTCGCTGCTCTTGGTCTGACTGCTCCCCTTTGGCCTTCCTGGCATGGTTGCACCTTGTGGAACGACGTTCCAGCCAGTGTAGCCCGCGGGATCATTGCAGCACTCAAGCCCGACCACCACGTCAAGGTGGCAGCTTTAGGTTGGGACGGCAAGTTTTCGCCCGAGTTCACCACGTCCAGTGGTGTAAGACAAGGCTATCCTCTCTCACCTTTGCTCTTCAACTTTGTCGTTGATGTGCTGCTTGAAATTCCTCTGCCTGCCTCTGAAACCTCGAGTTGAAGTGCTCCCGGGACGTTCCTCTTTTGAGTATGCAGATGATATTGCTCCCCTTTGTTCAGATCCTTCCCAAATGCAAGCAATTTTAAATAACCTAAATAACTCTGCCGCACGTTTTGGCATACGCTTCACGCATGCAAAGTGTTAAGTGCTTGTACAGGACTGGGTGGGATCAAACCCACACGTCATGCTTGCAGGTGAGCCAATCGACGCACCTTTGCTCTTCAACTTTGTCGTTGATGTGCTGCTTGAAATTCCTCTGCCTGCCTCTGAAACCTCGAGTTGAAGTGCTCCCGGGACGTTCCTCTTTTGAGTATGCAGATGATATTGCTCCCCTTTGTTCAGATCCTTCCCAAATGCAAGCAATTTTAAATAACCTAAATAACTCTGCCGCACGTTTTGGCATACGCTTCACGCATGCAAAGTGTTAAGTGCTTGTACAGGACTGGGTGGGATCAAACCCACACCTCATGCTTGCAGGTGAGCCAACCGACGTGGTAGATAAATTTGTTTACCTGGGCAGCTGTATAAGTTCCGGTGAACTGGCTGGAGACGAGATTATTTTTCGAATCGAAAAGGCCAGGGCAGCTTTTGCCAACCTCCGACACCTATGGCGCCGACGTGACGTGAGTTTGTCTGTTAGGGGAAGAGTTTACACTGTGGTGATGTGTTTATGGATCAGAGACGTAGCCCCTATGTGTAGAGGACATCCGGAAGATGTCTGTGTTTGATCATCGGTGTCTCCGAAGTATTGGTCTGGTCTGGTGGGAAAATCTTATTAGTAACGCTGAAGTACGCCAGATGGTCTTAGGAAGAAGGGACTCTCCCGCGATAGATGAATTACTCACGCTTCATAAGTTGCGCTAGTTAGGACACGTACTCCGCATGCCAGAAGACCGTCTGCCTCACAGACCTCTTTTTCCCCAGCCATGTGCTGAGTGGAAGTGACCGAGGGGTGGACAGTGTATGACCTGGAAACGAATTACGAAAACACTAACCAGTAAACTTAATCGGGTGGGAAACTGCCACCTCCATGGATGGGGACCCCGGGATTCAAATCACCAGTGATTAATGACATTGACGGAAATAGCCCAATCGCGCAGTGAGTGGCGCTTGTGCATCAAAGCTATCGCCTTCGATGCGTAGCTACCCAATTTCCAAAGAAACTGAACATGCCTTTGCCTCCAAGGCTTGGTTGTATATTCCACTTTCCCGTTTTCCGGTGATCGATACTGTAGCGGCTGGGACCAATGTCCATATGGTACACGGTTTATAGTTGATAAATTGATTAATTGAATTGATTGGTGGGCTGGCTATAGACGAGATCATATCGAATCGAAACTGTCAGGGAAGCGTTTGCTAACCCAACTTACTCAACTTATTGCTCCGTGTGACGTGAGTTTTTCTGTCGTGAGTAGTAGTGTACACGGTGCGTCCGTGCGCTCCATAATGCCTTGCGGGTCAGAACCGTGGCCTTCAAACGAAGATATACAAAAAGCATTGATCGGGTCTTATGAAAAAGTCGCAGTAGCTATGTTGCTGAGGAGGAATGCATTATCTTGCGGTGGATGAACTGCACATGCTTCCCAAGTTATACCGACTAGGACCTGTACTTCGTGTGTCAGAGAACGGTCTGTTTCACAGAGCTCTTTTCATCCACGTTATGGTAAGTGAAAACGACCGATAGGTAGGCAGTTTATGATCTGGCAAGGAGCTATGAAAACTGCGTTGACAGCTGTCGCCTCGCTGGATGAGGAATCCGGGACTCAGCACTGCCTGGTGACTGGTTGATTGATGGCTGGCATACGTGACCCACTCACACTGTCATTGGCTCTCGTGCCTTCACAGTACAGATGCCTAATTTTTGCCATTGCTTCATTTAACTAGACCAATTGAATGCGAACTAATTGCGTATGCCGTCGCCCCGAATGCATGTGTGTGTGTGTGTCTTCCTTGCTGTCCTATTTCCCGGTCACCGAAACTAACAGCTGGAACTAAGATATCTTTGGTGCATGACTCGTAGTCATCAAACTGGGCTGAACTGGTTCTTCGTAACATTGGGTGAATGTATTAGAAGTGGACGTTCAAGAGGAGGCAGCGGCAGAAGAAACGTGAAGCATAGTTTTCCATCGGAGATGCTACCAGCAAACATTGGAATTGACGCTATAGAAGCATAGTTTTCCATCGAAGATGCTACCAGCAAACATTGGAATTGACGCAGTCCACCAACTATCGAAGACAAGAGAACTGCAGGCCTACAAAGCTCAAAACTACACAAGAAGTCAGGGAAAAACCCTATGGAGGAAACAGTGGGGCCGGAATCTGGCGGTCAAGTCAGCTGGGAGGACCGAAATAAGCACAGAAAGGCATCAGATTAACTAACCAAACGCAGAGACCAGCTAGGAGAAGAAGACGAGAAAGCGCAACCGGCAACCAAACTAAAAAACTCAAACCAAAACTCAATAACTTTGGAGTGAGTCTACCAAAACGCAGAAAGAAAACTACTAGACAGCAGGCATTAGGGTAGCCAATCCAATCGGACGCAGACAGATCCCAACGCAGCACAATCTATGAGCGGACCAATCAGAGCTGCGATACAACTCACGAGAAGGAAACTTTGACGAGCCAGTCGAACACTAGGTGCCCATATCACAACGCCACACACGGGTCAATGAAATCACAATAAAACTGGTCCTCAACCAGTTGATCAAATAACGAGGTATCGATCACTATCTTGTAAACTATTTACATGCAAACAGATGAGGAGGGAGCACCTAACAAACCGCGCACTGATGATGTCTCCACGGTTGGTGATGAAACGTCTGCAAGCAAATTGCCAAGCCCAGCGAGATGCGAAATTGTTGCAAAAAGCCCTACCTCCAAATGGCAAACGTATTTGCACTTTTGAAGAACATTGAAATGGACGCACGCCTGAGCATCAATGGGGTTGACAAAAAGCTGTCACCTTGACGTGGTGGCCGGGCCATATCAAGCAGGCCACACCTGATGGAACTTGTTGCACAAACTTTGCCCATGTGGGAAAGGCCGAAGTAAAGCAGCCAGACGACGAGCAGTGAGCCCCTGTATTGGGAGTAGTCATACTGAGTGGTGCTCTGGGAATTAAGTAGTGTTGTCTACTGTGTCAGGAGTGTGTGGACAGTAAGCTGTTTCTTCCAGGTGAGTAGCATATCCATATTTATCGGGACACCCGACACAACATCGGTGATAGGTACGTGAAGGAGGCATGACACAATTTCCAATTGGGGAGAATGTTGGTACCACAACCACAGAGGCGCGCCCACGCTCCACGCCCTAACAACGTACTGACGTTCGCAGTTTAAGTGCCCCGCTCAGCGAACAAATCAACGCCCATCCGTGCTATCTGAGCTACGCTATATTCTCAATATCAAATCAGTTCGGACGTACGACGCTCGAGAAAGCTCAGGGCTGGGAGGGCTTCATTTGTCTTCAAACGTGCACGCTCCAGCTAAGCGCAAGAACAACCAAGTTGCCCAACCCAGTAGACAAATCAACAACTGGCATGGCAAAATTCAAAATATCCTGATGACATACTGACCCTTCTGTCCGACACGATCAAATAACCACTGTATATGACTGAGATAATCATCCCTGATTGATGCTATGATATCCATACCAGAAGGCAACGAGTATGATGGCGCACGTACTCCCTCCAATACCAAATAGTGGATGATCTTATAAGAGACCGACGGCTGTGGTGGCCAGTGGAGGCTCAGGAAATGCAACAGGCTTTTACGATTGGGAACAGTCGTACCCTGTTTCACCTAATCGGGTTGCATGACAGCTATGCACTGAAAGGGTGCCATACTTGCACTGTTGTTATTATCGTGAGGGAAAGGCAGCTGTCAGAGAAACGATAAGTAAATTTGCTGGGTCTCTAGTTCAATTGCAGAGACGCCGCCTGGAATGCGAGGACGATCACTTTGAAGAACGGCTTCACTGGCGTCCTACAATGTAACCCCTGCAGACAGTGCGTACAGCCCAGTGAACCGTAAACCTATGCTGCTTGTCAGAAGAAGGAGCAAAGTGCGAAACATTTCTTTTAGAGTGTGAGCTCACAAGGATCAAGTAGCTTATATTCAGCTTTTTTCATGGAAATGTGGAAGCCTTAGTAGCTTTAACGAAAAAACGTTTTGCAACTACGTGAAATGTAAGGAAGTGTCCAGTCCTAGAAAAGGTAAATGAACACCGTGGAAGTCATTTTGGTGTTAGTCCAGCAGCTATGGAACCCAATGTGCCCCCTGATTTTATACTCCTCGGGTTGATTAAACACAGAGAGAAACAGATTCGTGGAAACCGAGCTAGACTTCGACTTGCAAGAGGATGCATGGATCACAGCTACTCTGTGTTATTCTGGAATAGCGACACTGCATCCAGTTCTGTACGCTAACTTCCCCGCAGGCGCAACTGCCTATGGTGATCTTTAGTCGGAGTTGACTACATCTACCAATGTCAACCAAAGTTGTCCACTGTTCTTTTCACTTTTGTCATATAATCATGAAGAGTTTGCTCCACTGATTCCCTTGAAGTCTAAGCTTGGGCAACCTGGCACTATCCCAGCCCTCCTCCGTTGGTATGGCAGCTAGGTACCGAATGTGATTCGTTCAGCTGTAGCACACAAAGGAGTCAAGTGGACCTCATCCTGGAGGGCGAACAACACAAACAGCACCCAAAATTCCGTAACATCTTTCATTCCTTTCCGTCATGTCAAATTCTGCCCACCTGTAGGTTTCTGCTACTCCGAGTGAGGCACAGAAAACAGGTAATCTCAGCGAGCAGTAACTAGGAATGACACCTTAGAGTTCAACCCTGGATGCATTCTTTGAGCGAAGTACTGCCTGCTTTGTCCAAAAAGTCTTGTACAATCCTCATTCCGAGTTCGCTGGTTTCAGCCAATTCCAACCATAATTCTGAGGTATCGGTGGTCAAAGACCTGAAGATTTCTGATCTTCCGCCAGAATTGATCAGATCTCGCATCCGTTCACTACAATCCGCACTGTAGTCTCATATATACGCATCCATTGAGATCCAGCGATATGTTTTTTTTCATGCCACAGGTGGTGCAAATTGGCAACCTCACTACCCGTCCTTGAATTCTTGGAGATATGTTCAAAAGCTGTACGTCCCGCAGCATGGCGTTGCATTTTGTGGGTGCGAAGCACATGCTGAAGGACCTTTGGTCGTCTATCAGTGGTTGAGTATGCAGCGCCGCTATGCGCTCTATACCGTTATGTGGATCAGAAACCTGGCTGAAGATTGTTTTACCGTTGATCTTCGGAGCCCCACCCATACTTGGTAGGATTGACGCTGAATTACAGAGAATGGCTTTTGGACGAAAGTGGGCTGATGGCGCTCTGAGTTGCAGCAGCTTGACCACGTGCCTTGTATGCTAATCGGTAGACCATTTTGAAGAACCTTCGCACAACCATGCGAGGCGTGGGAAAAATTCGGAGGAGCAAGCGATGACTTGACAGCCAACCATGAAAGCAATAGCCAACAAATTCAGTTTCGTCGATACTTAATAGTGTCATTGCTGGGGAGTTCGAGGTAGCTTAACAGTTAGGGTTCAAAACTACTGCCCAGAAGGTCCGTAGTTCGAACCCAACTTTGGCCTTTTGATCACTTCTGTCTAGGCTTGAGCAGCCTAGCAATGTGTCAGCCCTAGTAATTCGAGTTGCACGGCGGCAGTGCACCCAAAGGGTGCCACGGCTGAATTGCCGTTTTTTGGATGAGGAGTTGGAAACAGGACACTCATTGCTTAGATGCACTGATGGATACGGCTTAGTCGCGCTCTCGGTGATGTGCATATATCCAAGCCGTTGACTTCAGCATAGAGGTTTCCCGGTCCATCTCACCACGAGGAGAAGGCACACGCAAACCCAGTATTTAACGATAGACATTTTGGCTGTCGGAGATGCATCGAAGCTGTTCCAGTTAATCCAAAAATGCGGAACCTACACAACCATCTGTTAGTGAATTAGTTACGAGTAACGTCAGAAGTCGGACGTTTGGTGAAAACTGGTGTCCAGATCGCCGACCGCATCTTGATTCGCTGACTTTTCACCTGTTTACCGGTGAATCCGCCCAAACAGGCAATTGGAAAACATTCAGTTGAGTGGCAAGTACTTCAGTTGGGGGAAAACATCAAGCTCGGCCATGTGCTATGAGTAACAAGACAAGTGTTGGTCTCCTAGTCATTCAAAACGGCGAAAAGTTTGGGTTCTATGGGCATGTGTTTCAGGATGGCTCACTATGATGCCCCTTGCACTGGACTGGAGGAGCCGCAAGATAGTTGCTAACCAGTGCCAGTGGCATTCGTGCAGTCAGTCTCTTTCCAGTTTTTCTGTGTATGCGTGTGTTTAGAGATGCAGGCACCTAAGAATATTAAATGTAGGTTTGCACCAATTTCCAATCTCATCATCATCATCATCATCATCATCACCGTCAGCTGTAAGACTTGTGCTTGTCGTACAGTGGTTGTAGCTGCTACAGTTTCGTTCGCCGATTATTTGGGTAGGTAGGTAGCTGCGCATTGTAGGCGCGAGCTGCGTAAATACACCACTGTCAATGGACCGTTAAGTGGGGGAATTGGGAAGCGAGCTATGCGTTGAAGGCAATAGTTTGGATGCACGAGCGCCACAGAGCGCGATTGGGCCATATCTGGCAATGTCGCTAACCATTGATGTGGCCCGTCCCGGGGTCCCCATCCAGGAAGACGGCAGTGACCAGCGCAGCTGAGTTCGCTGGTAATGGCTTTGATACTTCGCTGCCAAGTCATTGTTTGACCGCCTCTGGCTCTCTTCCACCCTTCACATGGTTGTGCGAAAAGAACCCTTCGAGGAAGTCGGTCGACTGGCATGCGCAGCACGTGGCCAAGCCAGGGCAACCTATGCGGTGTGATCAGTTCATCTATCGAGGGTGAGTTATTTCTCCCGAATACCATTCGACGTACTTCAGCATTGCTGATCCGGTGTTCCCACCAGATTCGGGCAATTCTCCGAAGACATCGGTGGTCAAACACTGAAAGTCTCTTGACGTCCTCGGCGCGCAGCGGCCAGGTTTCTTGTCCGTATAGTAATACGGAGCGCACCGCATCATTGTAAACTCGACCCTTGACGGATAAGCTGATGTCACGTCTACGCCCTAGGTGATGGGGGTTCACAAAATCTGCTCGGGCCTTCCCAATTCGGATGGAAATATCATCTTTCCAATCTGTGCAGGCTTCTTTCTTATTTAGGTTTCTTAACATCAAATTTGTGGTTGCGTGGCGGTGAACTGTCAGCATCTGTTATGATGGATACGCTGCTGAGAACGCCTCAAACGTACTAACCAAATACCGAGTATCCTGTAACCGGATTTCCTCAAGTGAACTAGTGATTCTGGCGTGTCCAGTGAATATCTCTTTTAGATCGAACTTAGTTTACTGAGGACATATCTACTTGAATCCTTAATTACTCAGTTCTTGGTAACCTCTGGTTATATTCTTAGCCAGCGACGAAATAATTCTCAGGTTCTCCACGATAGCGATAGCAATCCGACTTTCCACCACTTGTCAGGTTGTCGAACAAATTGGCAACCGCTTAGGCCAAAAATCCTCCGAGGATTACCGTATTTTTCAAACCGAACCAAACTCCCCAATAAGTGATTCAAAAATTAAGTTATTGTGAAGCTCTGACGAACACTGTCGTTTTATTTTGTAGTGATCGGTCACTGTCTGTCTTACAGAAACCATGGACGGCATGCCCGAGAGCAGTATAGTCTGTGATGATCTCAAAGAACGCCTGGTGGCTTTGGAGAAACTGCTTGCAGATCCACTGTCCGACTGCTACATTGAACGTCTGTTGGACGTGGTGATAGCGGCTGTTAACGATTCTCGAACGATGCAAAAATCGAAGGAAAATGAACACATGTTATCTTTCTGCAAGAGGTGAGTGAGGTCATTGTATATCATAATCGCACTCTAGTTTTCGCCTACCATTTCCGTTGTTTTTGTTTGAAGTCGTCACTTCGTTCGTGTGGTTGGTAGCCACATAGCAGTTATAGGAGAAAGCTGTTATTCATTCGACATGTAGCTGACATAGCTGCCGAGGATTTGTTACTGCTGGATCATCCTAAAGACAGCACATACAGTAAAGTCTCGTATGTAAAATTCTTTCAAGATGAGTGCCTTCTTGAAGCCGACGGACTTCCTAAATCCCGTGACCGCTTATCCCTTTAACCCAATGGGTACCCCGTGTGGCGAACACTTCCTTGGTGGGAGCATTGAGGCGCTGGTGTACTTACCAACCAACAACAGACAATATCGCTAACCTTTGACAGAGCACTTATCTGTATTACTGTATGAGGTAACACCTACGCAGCAGTGAGCCAAAGGTATGAAATCACTGCACATATTGAAGCGCTGTCAATGTGTGCGTTAGAGGAGAGTAAAAAGACTGAGCCTGACACGGTAAGCATGAAAAAATAGACGACTCGTTATGGTATAATGTCATTTCACTAATCGAGAGGCTGAAATATTAACAACCAGTTATGCTGGCTTCACGTTTCGAATTTTAGTCAGTTGTCTACAAAAGCTGTACGATGCGAGGTAAACTTGATACAAACGGCAAAACGATCGATTTTGACATCATGCGCCATCAGTGCTTATATGACCTTTACAATCATCGTGGCGTTATAAGTTCCTTTCTCTTTACCGTTTCGCAAGGCAGACTGAATGTCTGCGACGATGTTGTGATGATGTGTCGGTGGTCGAAAACTCATCGGCACAAATGGCCTGTAGGATGCGATGACGTAATGGAACATTTCACTAGTTAGTTTTATACAATAACTGGCGTGCTCGGTACATCCGTATGCATGGAGTGAATAGCTTGTTCAATTCTTATCAGTGTTACATCGTTTCACTAAAATCCATATTGAGGCCGCCGGATAAATGTAGCGTGAAACTGGCTCAGTACAGCTTTTTTTCATTCGATGAGGTGTTAGATCTAAGGGACAGTACTGATGAGCACACTGGAATTTTCCCTTGATTTGTCCAATATGCTTATTTTGAGTAAAATCTGGACATATTTTGAGTGAGTTCAATGGAACCTTCATTATATATATATATATATTCGTGTTACCTTAAAGGATTCCTGGGTTGCTTCACCTCAGGAACGAACTTTTCGTCGGAGTGGACAACTTTCTGTATTCCCGATGCCTATTCCCTGCTGCACTACTAGTGTACTAACTGTTATCTGGCGGCTATGATGACCTTGCGATGCGCTGCTCACACACAGACGTGAAGGAATCCGACACCCTGCGAAGCTGGTCATTAGGGCACAATTCACACAGAAGGTAGATATCGTCTCCTTACCTTCTACCACCGATGTCTGCACAGTATTGCGTACATTCGACAGAAGCACTGCTGTTAACGCTGAGTTTGTCGACCCGATCGCAGTAGGAAGCCGCCTGATTGTTAGTGGGTTGCACGTGCATGCGTGCAGCTGATCCGATCACGTGTTCCCTATATCCGAACAAAAAACCAGGATTGAGCAAACTTGATATAACACCCGAATATGAGCGATCCAGTCTTTTTTTAAACCCACCCTTTTTGTCGGTAGCCTGTGGTTGTCGCGATAGTTAACACTATTTAGTTCAATGGGTTTGTGAATAACTAATTGATTGAGCTAAGTTATTGACGGTATTTATTTTCAGTTGACAAGTTCTCTTCAACTCAACTTTTAAACAACGGTGTATTTTCCCGACTAGTTGCAGCTGGTTGCGGGATTTGTAGAATCCGCGTTTAAATCACTCTCTTTTGACCAGTCCTCCTCCTTTCCTGTCCTGTATACTCTGGGTTTAAACCATTGCACCGTACAATTTATTGTGGATATTATGTCATCAACAATGACGTGAAGTGTTTCACGTACAGCTCACCAATCCAAAACATTTATCCGGAATCATTCCACATCGTTCAATGAATATCACGGAGCACGGGCATGACGCTGGATGACGCTTGCGCCTACATTTTAACGCACAGCGTGCAAATCTGCTGTCTTATAGTGAAATGATCTTATATGGAAAGGTGCAGTTAGACGATGCGGCAACAAAGTGCACAGTAGCGTGCAGTGGGACGATCTATTATAGTGTATCTTTGCCATGTCGCTGCGTACACCAAGGTCCATTAGTTAAAGTTGAACGTTTGCCGTGACACGATTGTAGCGGGCCTCTAGCTACGTAAAGTTCGCACAAATGTTCAGTTCCGTCTGCTTACCGGTAATTGATTGAACATGTGTGGTCTCCTTTGAACGGTGTATTTCAAGGTTTTACAGTTGGCTTCGGTGAGAGCTGATTGCCGCTCACTCTCTGCGGTTTTGACCGCAATCTTGTCCAAAACTAGGTTTATCGAGTCCCAATAAAAAACCCATCACACAAAGCTTTTGATCATTGGGAGCCCGAAGTACTCCTTGTGGTTGAGCCTTTCGGGCTCCGATCTGAGTAGGATCAATCCAGATTCCAAACTCATGACTGGGTTATTGACGAGTCTTCGGCGAGCGTCAACGACTGTTCGACCCGAACACTATGACCATTTCACAGTCCGACTAGTTTTACCCGTGTTCGCAACTGGCTGGATTGAGCTAATTCACAATGCGATATTATTCTGTTACTTTCTAGGTTCATGAACGTTGCCAGTCGTCTTCAATCCTACCGGCGTCAGCCGCAAGATTTCTCCCTGATCGCATCGTTAGGACACGGAGCGTTTGGGCGTGTACAGCTTGTCCGAGAAGTTACTACGGGACGTGTTTGCGCCATGAAGGTCCTTAAGAAATCTAGAATGCTCACGCAACATACGGATTATTGGGCGGAACGAGAAATAATGGCTCGGGGTGAAAGCCCTTGGATTGTTCAGCTATACTATGCTTTTCAGGTAAGTGCCGATAGAATGGGGTAGGTTTTGTCAGGACTCCCTCTTGATGTGATACCCACTTTATGGGCCTTACGTTTTCTATTCTGAGTGATTGATGACGAAATGACAGGCCATGATATGGTAACCTGAAGTGAAAGTAGCTACTGTTAAGCCGTGTTGTGATATCTTCGCGTCTTCCTGATGGGGGACCACGTGATCCTGTTTACAGGCGTTTGAAACCCTTGTAGGACGTGGTACACAAGCGATCACAGTGCCACACATGCTGTCATTTCCTAACCGTACTACCTAACTAAAGTTCGCCGGTCTTTGCGCGCTCGGCTTATGTTGTGTGAGATTCGCAAACGACTCTGTCGATCCCGCTGATGGCTTGTTCGACATGATGTTCAGATGCGTTTATTTTGATGTCGTCCAAAATCACCTTCTTCTTGGTCGTTTTTTAAGGACATATGGCTTCCTCGCACTAAGTCCCGACCCCTACCTTTCCTTCCCACTCTTTGGTAAGGCTTTCTTCCCTCATCGTTGTATGGTAGCTAAACATTAGTATGTGTTCCTGGTGTACTACTATTGATGGTGATGATGATGATGTCTTTTATTTGATCCACTGATGTGGTCTCCTCAGGGTCGGAATAATCGTCATACAGGGTTGCACACGATACCCTCTAGACGCTAGTAGGACCTTTCGGGGGACAATTTTAACGCCGCTTTTTAAAATCACAACCTACCGCCCCCCAGGACCAATCGAGCTTTCACAATCTCAGCTGATAATACGTCTTGTCTGTCTAGACTAACCAGTCGACTGACACACGAATGGCGACTGCCACCGCAATTCAGTGCTAAACAGCCTTTCTTGAGCTGACCTGACGTGTTTGATAGCTTGAAAAAGTCCGAAACATTCCACACAAGTTTCGGTGCAGATTGAGTCTATTGAAGGTCGAGAAAAGGACCAGGCGATATTTCTGAAACATTTCATCATTGTATCATCAGTGCCAAATCATCAACACGAGGAAAACAGATTTTTTACATGGTCTCCTCAAGGGGGTTGCGGTTACTTGGTTACAGGCCTTTCAGTCAACTTAGAGAATCAGCGCACACGGTAAGTCCTGGACAACATAAGATTCTTTCGGACACAGTGAGTACTTAAATCGGATGAATGCAGCTGCATCGAACATTTAAAGGGCATGTGAGTCCTGCTGACTAGGCAGAATAGTGAGCTCAAAGATAAAGTCAACCCAGTGGCTTGCGGCCGAACTATGTCTACCGATTGTTGTGATGGCTTACCCGCGAGTTTTAGGGCCCTGCAGCATCGCTTGTCCTTCTAAATGCGGAGTCTAGACGTTGGCTTATTCGGACGGATACTTCATCGGTGTTGAGGGGGAATTCTTTCCGTATGGTCATTTTGGATGCATTTGAGAGGATCCCATTAGGCGATTTAAAAATCACTTCACTGGGTCGCTGATGAATTGGTTGGGACATTTTTCGGACATTTTTCTTGTTTAAGTCTATTCGCGAGTGATTCTAGTCCACCCACAATCGAATCTGGTATGCATATTTGGCGTGTTCGTAAGAACGTATTTTGCACGACGTTGTACTCCTGAGAATAGACTATCACCACGATGCGACTGTTTGGATGTCTCAACAGACCGTTGAGCTATGCCCATGCAGCTTCCACACATTTTCTCCTACTATGCTGTTCAACAGATCGATGTCCAAGACACATTTTCCTGACCATCCCGGTTGAACTGGTGTAGTAATCTTACGTCAACCATTCTACCTTGCTCTCACAGTCTTGGGGACAACGACTTTGGTTGTGAATCATGTTGGTTCTCTTATCTAGGTTTAGGCGCCTTAGCCGTGCCTCATGTCACACACACACGTAATAATAAAACACGTAAATAAATATCTCTCTCTCCGGAGGCCAGCCGCTCCCAATAACCAAACATCACGTCAATTGGACGGGTGTGTCGCGTGCGGGCTACGGACTGAACGAGGACTTGCCTTGATTGGTCAGAATGTCAGCCAATCTGGATCGAGCATCTATAGCTTGACGCTTCCAGTCCGCTCGTGAAGATTTTAGCGCGCCCCTGTGGAACTTTCTGTGATCTCCCTATAAATACAGGGGCTGTCTGAAGCTGTCGTGCCTTTTGGTATACCAGGGGGGCGAGATGGCTCAAGTGTTTAGAGCGCGAATTTATTGACCGACCTCTGCCTCTCGACTTTCCCTGTCTAGGCTTGGGCAATCTGGCAGTGTCCCAACCCTCGTGCTTCCCTCGGGTAGCATAGCAGCTAAGCACCGAAAAGGTGTTACAGCTGAACAGTTTTGATATACCATAGTGGGTGGAGCAGGAAGCCAAGGACCGACTCAGAGCTGCACCACCGTTCAGCACGCCACAACACCCTTCATGTTACGTCGGCCGTCTTTTGGGGATATCAGCATGAGCGTTTTATTCCCTGTATACACCGGGATGGATAGCCGCTCATTCTCGACTGCTGACTGTTCCGATCTTTACCAGTATCGCTTAATTCTTACCTGTCCCACCTCGTAATCTTTGGTATACCCCAGTTGTATGTAGCCCACTGAACTTCGTAGAAAAGCCACCGATTATAGTTCATACTTCACAGCCATTAACATGCGAATTCTTCAGCAACTAGACTATTTATCCGCTCTCCCAAGCGCTGTACTTTTATCAAGTTAAAGTAACTCTCACTCAAAAAAACTGTGTGTTTCAGAATCAGTTATAAGGTATCTCGGGATGAAATAAAATGACCCAGGTTTAAAGTGAAGGTGGTTCCGTGTAAAAATAACGTGACCCAGGGGGTCTTTGGCCTTACTGTGCGCATTTTTCGAGTCTCATGCTCCGCAAACGGTTAGCTATCCGTATATCCAGTAGATCCTCAGAACCCAAATTTCCCCGAGTTCGACGAGGACGATGTGGCCAGGACATTACACTACATCTTCCTCATGAACTCTTTATTTGTAGTTTATATTCAAATATGACGTGGTGACAAATAGACCATTCACCCCTAAAAGCCAGATGACCGGTTGTGTTGATATAAGGAATTTCAGAACACCTTGCCCGCAGATTTTCCGTAAATCATTTATGGAAGTCCTCGAAGACAGCTTGTGTCTCTTCCTATTTCCACCAGGAAGCGCCAGCATCTCGGAGACATTTCGGTATCTGTTGAAGTTGTTGTTGATAGATTAGTATACCTAATCCTGTAGCTACAAGGTAGATGAGTTTACTGGTCAAAATAAACATATGGTTTAACCGAATATGCTCGGCGTATACCTCTACTTTGGGAAAACACCAAGAGAAATGGTGAGTAGGAGTAGCCAAATAAATCGTACAGTTCTTATGCATCCGACGACTAAGGTGCGTTCCACGAGCCTGATAAAAGTGGATTTCATACTCAGGCTGCGGATTAATGAAAACGCAGACGAATTTAGTCAGTTGATCAACAAATTCGTAACTCACAGAAGTGCTCTTTCGTGGGGACTAGCGGGTACTACTACTTAACTTTCCGACTAATCTGGGCCCACCTACTATTGATTGTTTTCTACTTTGGACGTTTCCTCTCTGTCTGTTTTCCTGTTGATAGCATTACCACCTCTGTTGTATCAGCGAGAAACAATCAAGCTCCGTAGCCATATCAAATTCCCACGTTCTGTGTTCAGCTGATTGGATCGGTTATCGATCCAACCTATCCTGGGGCCGTATCCGACTGCAAGATGGGGGGGCGAGGTGGCTCAAGTGGTTAGAGCGCGAATTTACTGACCGGAAGGTCCGTGGTTCGAACCCGACCTCTACCTCTCGACTTCCCCTGTCTAGGCTTGGGCAACCTGACAGTATCCCAGCCCTCATGCTTCCTTCTGGTGGCATGCCAGTTAAGTACCGAAAGGGTGCTACAGCTGCATGATTTGATTTTTTAAGAATCCCACCCTATTCGGTAGTTTCACTTGCTTGGCCAACGCGCCACACCTATTGATTCGGCCAAATTATCCCTTCATTCCATATGGTTTCCGCTGTCCACCATCCAATAGGTGCACACCACAACGTCGTCTGGAACGGTGGATACTAAAACTGTCCTATTATAATGTCCACTAAGAATCGGATTTGTTTTAAACTTGATGTGGACGACTGCACCCAGCCTTCTTTAAACGAGTACAGTTGTGCTTATTCATCTGTTTTCCATAATCTCCGTTGGTAGTCTGTTTTTGTTTAATCGGGTGCCAGTTTCATCTCCCTCGCATACGCGCACACATCCCTAATCACCCAATTTCGTCTACAACAGGTGTTTTAGGTTACCAGGTGTTTTTTATTTCGCTGATTGCCAATCTGTGTTCGTCTCTGTGACGCCGGAAATGTTATGTTCACGCATAGTCTCGCTTGGTTTGTTGGTCACATGTTTGCAAGGAAAGACGTTTATTGGAGAGGATCGCTAGGTGTACAGGCAAGCACAATCTAGCATCCGCCTATCCTGCTTAAGCTGCTTCTTCTGAACTGCCGTGCGCACCAGTCCGTTACAATGTGCACGGATTTAAAAAAAAAACATTTTTCGCACTTCAGTTTTATTTGCGTGATGTCATTCAGCCACATCCGACGGTCACGTTAATACTGGAATGACCAGGTGGTCGGTCTCCGCTTAAAACGGAATACCTTTTTACGGTTGTTCTAATCGCTTGCAATTGTGCCACTTCCCGATTATTTGTATACTGCGTCTGGTCTAAATTGCATTTCATTTGAGGAAGTTAGGGTCGCTGCATTCGAAAATGACTGGCAATCTGCTCGAACACTAAAAAAAATCATTCAGCTGTTGCACCCTTTCGGTGCCTAACGGCCATGCTACCCGAGGGAAGCACGAGGGCTGGGATACTGCCACGTTGCTAAAGCCTAGACAAGGCAAGTCGAGACGCAGAGGCCGGGTTCGAACCAAGGGCCTTCCGGTCAGTGTATTCGCGCTCTAACCACATGAGCCATCTCGCGGGCAAGGTGTTCTGAAAGTCCTTATATCAACACATCCTGTCATCTGGCTTATTAGGGATGAATTGTCTATTTGCCACCAAGTCACATTTGAATATGAACTACAAATAAATAGTTCATGAGGAAGATATAGTGTAATGTCCTGACCACATCGTCCTCGGCAAATTCGGGGAAATTTGAGTTATGACTGACCTTCCGGTCAGTAAATCCCCACTCTAACCACGGCCCTCTCGTTTGAACACTAGCGATCCAAGGACATTTATGAGGAAATCTGCTAATCACATACAGTGTGTGGTGTAGGATGCAGAAACTGTTGGACTGAGGGTTTTCACAGTATGCTATGCTCCATGTAGGGTTCGTTTGCAGCGAGCAATAGCGTCAGCCGCATGGCAACATTTCTGGACGATCACATTGAATACGAGGCATTGTCATCCGATTTCAACTGTGGACCGTTTATTTGGTTTCAAGCTGGGTAGGACTGATTGCACCGAGGGCTAATTGAAGCATTTCAGATAATGTCTCTGAGCGCTGCATGTAATCCAGTGATGAGGTTGGTTAAGGGTACGCACGTCAGCGGTTTTGAAATCACGTGAGCGTTGATTAAGGACTCGTGGTATGTTGTCGTTGTAGTTTCGTATTGGTCGGATGTTGGTGACTGTGCTGAGTTTTTCGTGCTTCATATAGTAGAAACAAGCTCCCAAAACTACATCTTCAAGGAAATGGAGAGTTCATCGTTCGAAGCAGGAGAACCAGTTAACAAATAGGCCCACTTTGACCTCCCAGCGGTAAATATCGAATGTCTATATCGGAGCCCTACAGTATCAGTCACGAGTCATCTAGTCAAGCACAGGTGATTTCGGTTGTCACTCACCTCAAAAATAGAAGACCTCTAAGAGGGAATGGCATTACGCATAAGTCGTATAATCATCGCATCCTCGCAACCCTTCCGGTTGGAAATCTCGCAGTACACAGCACGTAGACGATACTTGTGACAAGCTTTCTGTCACTTCTTAGCCGGACTGCCTGACTAGCCATTGCCGATGTGTGCTGGGCTTGGTTTAAGTGACGCAAAGTAAATTGGGTCGAACATGATGACGGCGTCCTTTTCCGACATGATGCTTAGTTATATTTATTCCAATAGTTTTGGAAAGTGTAGGTATCTTCCTGTAGGCCATTTTCCCTCAAAACCTAGGGATTTTTTCAGTGATTCCCCATTCCACCGATTTCTTTCCATGTTTTACTGGGGCTTTGTTTCATGGTTGCATGGCAGACACTATTCGCCGCTTCTAGTGAAAGGAAGGAGGCCTTCGCTGCGGAGTTGTCTATTTGAGAACACCAACTTAACAGTTACAGACTATTGAACAGGGGAGCAAAACTCTCATATGCATCTCGTTTACAAAATTGAATATCCACCATCTCCTTGAACGCGTCTTCCTGAACTTTTCTGGATATTCATTGACTGTTACTCAAATGCAGGCGAATGCTACAAAGAGACTCCGCCAATTCCGTAACAGATCTCACTTTTCAAGAGACGCAAAGCAGATTTACGAGAAGACGTACTATTCACATGCCTCATCAGTAGTATCCACCGTTACGCCAGTATATTGTTGTCCCTGATGATGCTGATGACAGAAACCCTTAACCCTCTGCTCAAGTTATACTCTTTCGTTTTTTAGAGTTAGTTTTCCATATTCTGGCTTGGAGACATCTAGAAATTTCTCCTATTCTTTAAGAAAAACGATAAAATGATGTATAAAAACTGTCGGAGGATCGATCTCCTAGATGTTGCTGCTAATATTTCTGTTGTTGTACTTGGGCATCTTTTGAAAGTTCGAGGCAATTGAACACCCAAAGAGAATGCATGTAGTCATTCTTCGCTGAATTCTAGAATATTGAGCAAAATTCGAACAGGAAACCATTTTCAGCTTTACTAACTTTCGCATGGCTTGTCCACCGTGAGGGCTCGAGATAGGCTCAGACTTACTGCCTGGAAGGTCTGGGGTTCGAACCCAACCATAACGCCTCGATCGCTCCTGTATGGGATTGGGTAACCTGGTAGTATCTCAACCCTCGTACTTCTTTCAGGTGGCCTGGAATCTAGACACCGAAAGAATATTATGACGAACGATTGTTTTTATTACCAGTGTTTTATCCTAAATATTATATCCACCGTGAGTTCATGTAGACAATCCGTTTTGCTGTTGGCGTACTATTCAAACTGGTTTCTTTCAACAAAACCTGCTTTTTCTCAACGGAAAGCTGAGTTCGACCTAATAATAAAGGGTTTGATCTCGCCTTTGGCGTGTTCCCCGTGATCCTGTTTATTGCCTGTGTTATCTGACTTCGTCGTTGATTGGCTGATGCAACGGGTACCAGACAAATATCCTGATATGCAGCTGAGCCGAAATCTTTGTATTGTAGGCCTCAAATATGTTGATGACATTGGCGGTCAACAAGCATTTCTTGATCGAGTTACCTGCCATTCGGGACTCGTTGGCCTAGGGTTGGTACCAGTGACCCAGAGTTCGTATCCACACAAGTAGACGCTTCTTGGGTAGTTGCGCTCATAGGGGATGCTGGGTTTGAATGCACCATAGTATTTTGACACTTGACATCTGGCATTCCAGTTAAAGAAGAAATTGATCTCCGTTACGGTGCAGCATTGTTTTTTCATTTTCTTAGATACCTTATAGGGAAGTGAAGTCGGTCTCTGCGAGCAGCAATCTCCCCAATGCTTACGTTTATAAAACTTGGTGTCCTGTTATACAATCAGCATGTAAACTCGGATTTTTAACTACTGGTGTCTGAGGCTTTATTTTGCACATTCGGCGGCTCGACAAAGTTTCCAACTAGGTTGCTAGCGTCCCCTGCTTGTCATCCTGCGTCCGAGGTAAATACTGCAGTGTTAACGACTTCAACGCTCCGTTCATGTCCCAAAACCTGAACACGAAGTATGCATACTTGCAACGTGTGCAAGGTGACGCATTGGAAAGCAGTTAATTACGTGAATCGGTACCGCCTGTTCATATGTGGGATGTTTCGGTCTCAACCGGCATGAGATATGTGCCACCAGGATCTGAATGGGATGTCATTTTTTGCAGACCTCTTATCGCCGACTCCTTTTCTGTTTCTCGTATAAACAAGTCTCTCTCTGAAGTAAATTATGCAAGCATATTACCTGCGTCAGTTAAGTCTTTCCATCTGAAATCAAGCCAGCGCATTTTTAGAAACAACCACCTAAGAAATCATTATTTTACTGGCCTCGGAAACTGCCTAGACAACGATCAAGACAACCATGCCCTTCCTGGCTGTCTCCAAGTATGATATACACACCCGGGCTACAAAGATTCTTCGAGTTTGGACAAATCGCACCTGACCAACAGCAGCTCTCTTTGAAACAATTGTGGGACTTTTTCAAGGGTTTCACTTGCTTTTCGTCCATCTACAATCGATTCTATATTCTTCCTTCACCTATGCTAATTAGTCGATTGCATTTCGCGGCCCAGCTGCGTACCACAGCTAGTGCTACAACAGAAACACATTCTGGCTATCGCTCACCTGGACAGAGAAAGAAAGAAAGACGAACCAGATCACCTGCTGTGCTAGATAACCACCGGTTTTAGAGATCTGTGTTTATACGAACGACTTGCTTCCGACAACAAACTAGGTTTAATCGATTCCTACTGCCGTTATCACCTTCGTCCGATTCAGCACAAAGTGCAGTCACACAGAACACAACTTGAAAAAGAAAAACGACGCATCTTCAATGACGTAATTTCCCCCGTCCATAAAAGTTCCTCGGCTAAATGTTCTCCGAAGAGAATAAATTTACAATGGCAAGCCATAATCTATGGGCGAAGTAGGTAAAAAAGATAGAATTACGAAACAGAACTCTTGTGAGCAGTGTTTTAAATTTAGACTGGATTCAGTTTCCTGTTAGCACCAAATTAATTTACAAATGAGTGTATTTCGCCGACTGCATACGGTTTGGTTATCACGCAGACAGAAATTGTGCCCACCTGGTGAGCTCCAATAGTGGCGAAACCGGCCCAGGACTGTCGGAGAGTTACTTGCAAATCTCTGAGTAGCGTTTCCATCTGGACAACTCTTTTTATCTCAAGACTCTGATCACATTACCATAGACCCGTTAGTGCATGCGTCTCTCGCACGCACTTATCGCTTTAAGTGCAAGGTCGATACCTGGCGTATCACGTGCTACGTAACACTAGTTTCACCGTAGCAACAGACTTTGTGCACTAACGGGTGAAAATCTAAATTTAGGTAGTGCGCGAATGCGCTAATCCGCTTCTTCAGCTCTTTTTGATTAGGATTCCATTATCATTCGTTACTTTCTCTATTAACTTGAATTCGGCATCCCACCCACGGGGTTTCACTTCACAATACTTTGTGCAGCATGAGATTCCCTCATTGCACTCTTCTCCGGAATTCGGAGGATTGGCATCACAATATTCTGTGGTATATATAGGTGGTGTTATTCCACTGCATTCGTGCTACTGATGCTGCCAGTATACTGTCTGACGACCATGTAGATCGCGTGATTGCGGCTTCCCTGAGAGGGATTGGAAAACAAACATCAACAAGCTTTTTGGAATCTGGACTAGGCAAGCAAATGATCCATATGATTGCCGCTTACTTGAGCGGCACAAATCATCAGGTCAACCATTCAGAGCGTTCATATTAGTTCATCCGGTGTTACCCTCTCTCCTGAGGGCCGTTTACCAATGAATATTAAAATCTCTCGAGCCGATCGTTTTTTATCCGACCAATAGATATATTCTTTCACGTATTCTGCACTTGGTTAGCTCCTGGTCTCACATGTGCTTCAAACAGAAATTTTAAGCACAAAAAGGAATGATTAAGGTTGCCCCTTCTCCTAAACTCATCATTCTGGGAGTATTTGTTTTGGCACGGTTTCAAAATGGCAATTGAATGCCTAGCGCACATTTCAGAGGAAACTTGCAGCTGCGGTTAATGACATTCTGACAAAAAAACACAGCAGTGGCTCTTCCAAAAGCCTAATTTCCTTTCCATCTATCCGTGTTGCAACTATTTCACAAGCACGCATCTTAATCCAAACAGTCGAACGAAGTCAGTGCATGGATGGTACGCTTCCGAGTCGGGTTATTCTAGTAGCTTAGCTAAGCATATGGTTGAAGAACCTGAGGTGAAATTTGGTGAGGTGCCTTTCGGCAGTTACGTTCTGTCCCATTGGATTGATAATCCGTTTCAGGAACCCAAAGTTTTCTGTTCTTCCCGGACGGTCTGTGTGTGTGTGGGCAGGGGGAGATCCTATCTGGGGCAAATTCTAGGTCCCCAGATTGCGTTCCTGAAGAGGGATTCTTTTTTCAGCGGCGGCAGTGAAAACATGTAGCTGAACGCCTTACAATAAGAGAGCGCTAATTAGCAGAAGAAAGGTTCCTTCTGTCGACCCGAAATAGCTCTTAGCTCGAGGTGCGTACCCACACTTCCCCACTACTGGTTATCCGGACTACAACTAACTGATTTTTATTTGTCCCGGTCTTCATTGCTGGAGCTGCAAACCCGCTTCCATTATTCCAAACTGATTCCAGTTTTGTGGAAATGGAGTTTGGGTTCTGGTGATCGGGCATTACTTGTGCTTTCACGTATCCCCCTTTGTTATCTACCGTGCTATCTTTCCCCATCCAGGGGTCTTGATTTGTCCAAAACATTTAGCTCCATACCATCTGTACGCTATCATCTTTCCAGTCAGCTGTATGTCAGGGGTGGCTGTCCGTTTGTTTATCCACACTAAGCCGCAGTCGTCTTCACGGTTTTGGACAAATCTACATACCAAACGTCATGCGCCTTTTTTAAAGCCATTCCACATACCTAGACCGCGTTTTTGCGGTTCACCCTGTCACGTTCGATGTGTATTATTTTGGTAGTCGAAGTTGGTTTGACACGGATGGCAACTTGCTTGCTTGAAACGTGCAAGCCATGTCTCTCCTCGCTTTTCCCCCTGCATTGTCCCTGTTTCCCCGGGTTTTGTTCTTTCATGCTTGTTGTAAAGCCATCGATACTGGCTATTTCTAGGAGTGTTTCACTTGTTCAATGTCAGAACTCTGTCACTGTCGCTCATCTCCTGGGGGAATAAATAGTGAGTACCCCGTGACTGGTGTCTCTCAAAAGAGGCTGCTTTGGTTGCGTCGTGTGGGTCTTTTTTGAAAACGGGATCACTGTAAATCGCTGACCCCCTCCCTGTCACTCACCTTGCACCGTGCGTCGTGCAACTCAGATGACCTTTTTTGCTACCTAGTGGGCACGTGGTAACTCTGTCTATGCATGATGGATAACCTGTCGGCTCCAACGGCAACACTGGTTTAGGATACCAATGCATCAATGCATTGCATCCGTTTCAGCTTATTGTAATCCTAAGAGGTGTAAGTTGAGCACCCTTGGTCGTCTTTGGCAGCGGGAGGCCGCGCAAAGTTGTTGTATATAACCTAGGCTTTTGAGGGACCACTGACAAACGGAAGGAGGATACAAATCTAATGTTGACCTACCACAAAAATGCTGTGCCCCACACCAGTAAGCACTGTCAAGCAACCGGAGGGGATGTGACCGTTAACTGCTTAGACCTATTCAAACACATGTGTTCTTCGGTTACGGTCTTTCTCGTGTGTTCACGCGGATGCCTTTAAGTAACAAATGGACATAATGACTTCAGTCGTGCCGATAACCGAATGAGGCTGATCGTGCTTGCAGTTTTGGATTAGACTACAGCCGTTGGCTGTAGTTATGCAGGAGTATGATTTAACACGACCCAGCGGCTTTTCACTGCCTGATGCTTTGTTTTGTCACCTGTATTCACTATGAGACCGCGTTTGTGGTCTGTTTTTGATTTTTTTGGGTATAGTTTGCTGTGCATATCGAGCTGACTCTTGCACAGTCAGCAGTGTTGTTAATATTCATAGTTCGGGTGCATTAATTAATAATTGAGAAGGTGGCTGTTGATGTGTTATCCGAGCTTGGCAATTGAGTCGCAAACGTTTCGTCACCACTCGAGGAGAATCTTCAGTGCGCTGTTAGGTAGGTGCTTGAGTTTATATAGTTTACAGAGAGCAGCTTTGAGCTGTAACCTGATCAACCATTGATAATCATCGAATTTGAATTCTGATTGGTTCAGTCATAATCTGTGTTGCGTTGTGGTTTTTATTTCTTGCTTTTCACGGCCACACTACTGTTGCAATTGTCGTCCCTTGTTCTCTCTCCCGGTTGGTACATTTGCGATCTGTATTGCGTCATGGTCGACCGCCTTGTTATTTGCTTGGATGTGTGTGTCATTTGTGTGTCCATTTGTCAGATTCATGCTTTGATTTGGGCTTTTTCATCTGTGTTAACATGAGGTCGGGTGACTGCCATGTCCCTCAAATCCTTGTCATTATTAACGTAGATAGGTAATCAATCCTTGCAGGGGGGATACCCTTAAGACGCAACAAAAGTGCTCTCTGTGTGTAGGGAGCTGGTCTTTATGTGGATGCAACTGGCCAGCTTCCTGTTCTTATTTCGTGGGGGCCTTGTGTCCATGGGCCGTTTATGTACACCTAAGTTTCGGTCGTTTTGTGCCCCCCCCCAACATGCTTTCAAATGGATGTGACAGAATCGTTAAGCAGCATTATCCTTACCATCTGGCTTAGTTGATTTCATTTCGTTTCTCAATACAAACTTATCTTCCCCCAAGGGATATTATCCTCTGAAGTATCTCTGTTGCGAATAAACCCGACAACAGTGTAACGCGCAGGTCCATCGGAACTGCTTCAGTCGTTCCTGAAATTCGCACTTTTACAAATCCAGTTCCCCATGTCACTGCTGCACGACTACGTGATCTACATTCCGTCTGCATTACACACGCGAATGGTTCCCTTGCCAGCATCCCATCGTTCCCCTACCGCACACCATTGAAATTCCCGCCTCTCTAAAATTACTCAGCTGAACTCGATATGACCGTGATTGCATGGTAGCAGCGACCCAGTGCAAGCACAACCTATGGTAATCATGTCATAAATGTTTCTATAATGTCTGTTTATTGTAAGGTTGAATGTGAATCGCTTCAGCGTCTGAAGATAGATCGCTGCATCCCAAGTAAGTGGCTGCTATTAGGTGGCTTCCAATACAGTAGAAACCGTGGAAGTAGCATTGGGACCCATCGTCTCATCCAAGCATATGGGTATGCAGTTAGCGAATAGTGGATGCAGACGCAGCGGGACGATTCGATCGCCGTTCGCAAAAAATACAGCCCCATACAACACACACGTATAGGATGCTCTGGATACACAGAAGCTTGCAACTGTTAGTTGTGCTTATGGAGCTGTTATGAGCAGAGTAGACGGAGATCCTTTAGTGGTAAATTTCATTCTCCCTTGTGCCTGAAGAGCACAAGGTTTGACTATCTTTGGCTGGTGTTAGTCTTTGTCGAATGTTTCCCAGCTGTTTCTAATAGGAAACGTTTTGGTAACTGGAAACATGCTTCCCCTCAGGAGTTGAGAGGAGAGAATAGTGTAGTTGAGAGCCACTGAAGGACCACAGTAACTAATGTTTATTGGTCCCCCTTTTTGTTGAGTTAGATACATACAACGTCTTGGACATTCCGATACCAAATCTAGTTGTGCTAGTTGTGCTTGCCAAACTCGTAGAGATGAAAATGAAACAGTGATGGGTTTGGATAGGTATAGGAACTAGTGTTAAAATGTACCCGATGCAAATGAATTATGTTTTCACTGAAAAGGCTTCACTTATACTTAGATATTCCAAGGTAGGTAAGTCCGTGTCGTTTTACGGTGAAGTGGTATACCGTCATCTGTTTTAAAGCTCAAATCTGCCGTCTTGTTCTCTGCCGTTTTCGCAGGATCTAACCTCTCTGTACATGGTTATGGAGTTTGTTCCTGGCGGGAATCTCGTGGGTTGGATGGAAGAGGTCGAAATAATCTCTGAAGCTGCTTGCCGGTTCTACGCGGCGGAGACGGTGCTAGCTTTGAGCGACTTACATGCAATGGGTTTCATTCATCGAGATTTGAAGCCGGACAACCTGTTGTTAGACGCAGGTGGACATGTGAAGTTAGCAGATTTCGGTACTGCCATTCGCGTTGATCCCGAAACCCAGCTGGTTCATTGCGACGCCGCCGTTGGCACACCGGACTATCTTAGCCCCGAAGTGTTGCTCTCTCAGGTAACCCTGATTGTTTGGATTTTTGGCTTACAGGCCCATGCTGCCTACTTCATTCTGAACGTTTTGAACTTTGATGGAACCCATAGCAACGCTCAATCATGTTGGGGCATATGTTACTCCACTCAGTTTCCAGATCAGGCTAGCTGTCGTCGTGCCGCTGCTCTCGAAATTCCCATGTATAGTTATTTAAGCACGGTAGTGCTCTTTGAAGAAAGCTCTATGGGTGAGAATTTTGGAGATCAGTTGTAGGTGTTTGCGAGATTTTGAATAAACCACCCCCACATTAACATTCCTCCTTCTCTACCGATGCGATTATTCTCGTGAGTTCACACAAAAGAACAGAAACAATGGACTCGAGTTTGACCCTTAGTGAAGCTCACCAGCACAGCGTATACTTTTGGCCGTCGAACTCTGGGAATTTCGACCTGGAAAACAGACATGTTATCACTACTTCATTGAGTGCACGTTAGACGCACCTTAGTTTTCCGGTCGGAACAGGTGAACGCGTTCATGCGAGGATGTGAATTTTGAGGATACCGGGTTTTTTCCACTTAACGTCTTCTTGAAGGGGTAGACTTTCTAGAATGGATGCGAAGAAACACGTGGCTGATGTGCTCCCTCTCTGAGCAGAAGAGCGCAATAAGAATGCTGCGTGAAATGGAGCCATATTTGTTAGTGGAGTTACGCTAGCTTGTCACTTCAGTGATTTGATTCGATTTGAGTTAATTGATAATATGATTTAGACAGCTCACACAGGACCGTTCGTTGAAACATTTTAGCGTAACAGTACAAAATGACGGTTAAAATCTAAGGAAACTATGGATGGTACACGACATCCAAATAATTATTGGATTGCGTGTATAATACTATGCCTTCATTATACTACCTTATTTTACGGTGACTTCGTCCTGGAGATGAATCAGTCGACTCCAAGAATATGTTGAGTCACTGAATAAGGTTCCAGTCCAGCTTCAAGGAAAGGAAAAAAAACACCAATTCCCAATGAACTATATGAGAAACCCTGACGGTCGTTTTGGGAATTCATGCTGTGCTCGTAACCGGCAATCCCGAATACGAATACCTTCAGAAGAAACCAAAGATTTTAACATACACTTACAGGAGCTGTTTAGCCTAGCAGGATACAAATGAAGCTGTGCTTGTAAGTAGATTAAAAACGCCCTAAACGAGAGATTCAGCTGGGTTCAAGGTCAGTCTCCCGTCAAAACCAAATGGGTACGCAAATGAGTGTATTTCGCCAGATTTCATTTCATTTCAGCGAGTACCCCTGTTCCGGTGTTACCTCAAGCACGGGGCTTTCCTCGGCAGGGTTCCTTCATGAGTTTGTTAGTATTATTTATCATGTTACTATTTTTGTCCTCATCATGTAACTGTAAATGCAACTGGTAGCTCTTGATACGTGTTTGTTGGTGGCGCTCAGTGTTCTGCTCTACCAATCGTGGTGCATCTGCCTTCCGAATCGTTCCTTTTGTCCCCGGAGTGCACTTTATTCGTTTTCCTGCCCTCCTGATCCATTCACGCACCTTTCGTTTTCCATTTGTATAGCTTTCTTGTAGGCACTAGATGTTAAGCGCTCGGCAAATCTGCCACTTCAAACCACCGTCAGTACACATTTTATGACACAATGTACGAACTGCGCCAAACTATCTCGGTTGGGCAAATAATTGTATGATCACGTGAAAGAACTTTCCCCCTTCTCCTCCTCCCCAAATTGTGCATTTAACAGGATTTCCAGGCAACACATGCGGTTTGGCAGCTAGATCATCTTTTCCTTCGAACAAAAATCCAGATCCACACCTTCAGTTCGACACCAATCAACTGCATCCTATACATTTAGGCTGTTTTGGCAAAGCACGTGATCAGTTGGCCAACGGCGTCACTGACCTGTGTGCACCAGTTCCAAACCTTCCTATGGGTGTAAACCATTCGGTGTGTTCATTCAAGTCCGATTGATCAACTGTTGGCGCCTTCACAGTGCTTAGCTGTCATGTAACACAAATCCGAGCGAAATCGTCACAGAGAAGGAGGTGTTTCCCTTCTCCTAAAGCTTAATCTCTCCAATTATGTGGCTTCTCTTTGCATACATCCCTGTTAAAGGGCTTAATAATTGCACCATTGTTTTGCTCCATAGCGCCATTTACACCATCTTGTGTCCAATTAAGAAATATCGTCACATTTAGTCCTTATTTTTGCAGGAATTCCTGTGTCATCAACTCGTTCATCCTCAGACCTGCAAGCAAGTGTTTAGTGGTCATTTTGTGACCTGTAGATTGGCTAATTGATACACCAAGCTCGCACTGGGAGTGAGGGGTCCGGAGATTGATTCCGGACCAATGTCAACCAATTCGCGCACAACATCCATGTACTTTCACTCAGCGCTCGGCTGATTTGACCTCAAATGGTGGCGAAACGTTTACATTTGAATTGCCCAGATCGGCGAACACGTCAGCAATCATCATTTCAACCTGTGCTTCCAACACCCTCTTCAGCGGCAAACTCTCAACTTCTATTCTCTGGCTTGGATCCTATAGACTCCACGTTCATGATTTGTCAGTTCGTCTCCTTGAAATTGGCTTTAGTAGTACTTACCCTGAGGAAGGTGATAGTCTGGTATGTTGGTCGTAGTGAACTTCAAACATTCAATCCAGTCAATTAGGCGTCACCAACTTGCGAGTTAAATCACCAGGGAGTAAGAGACGAAAGAAAAGGAAGGCACAACTAGAAAAAATGCCATTGCACGTTTCAATTGTTGTTGCATAACTGCCTCACTTGGCTAGCAAAACCCAAAGGTCACAAATTCCTTTGCGCGAGCTGCATCATGTGTGCGTGTATGTGCGCATTTCTCGCTTCCTCTACGTGTGGTGTTGCATCCCTCTCGGGACTAGCAGCATGGTGGTTTGCTTATCAGGTTGCGACCGTTGAAAGCGAAAAAAAATGTGATGAAATATGCCGTACCCATCCACCCACCCACATCGCATCGGTGGTAGGCTACAGTTCTTCTACCGATGACGATGGTGATGATGATGACATGGTCAAACGTGATGCGTTTGGGCAAACAAACAAAGTAGACAGGAGCGTTCGCCGTAGGCATTTGTTGTTGCCGGTAGCATTAACAATGAGGATCGGGCACGATGGCAAGAAAGTATACTGAGAAACTCCGTGTTTGTTGCATTGTGGAATTGTGCAGTGTGTATCCCCCCCCACAACAAAATTACACAACTACTCCGTTTTTTTTGAAAGCATAAATGGAAATTCAAATTGTGTAAATGGATGTAAGGGGATGTCAGAGGTGGCACCAAGGAGCCATGGGTATGGACAATCCACTTCGAAGGTTCTCAAACCATTTAGCCCGTTACATTAGCTCCCTGTTGAGGACTTCGTGTCCCATTCCCCTCAAAAGAAGATTGTGAAATTCGTTTGGTGTCAACCGGCCCAGTTATGTTTCAGAACATTGATACCTGACTTGGCTCACTTGTTGTTAACTAAATTGGTTTGCAAATGTTTCGTCAGCATTCGAAGAAACATCATCAGTGCACCGTTCAGTGAATTATTTCTTCTTTCCCCCATGTCGGTAGGCTATCTCGTTGCTCATCGGTCCGTTTTAAATTTATTATGTAAGCAGGAGAGTAGGAAATAGCCACAATGATGACAAAACTTTTGCAAACCAACTGGCAAGTCCGGTTAACTAACCACGCCACTTGGGAATGTGGTGCTGATTTGAACTTACGTGACTCGAGTATGGTTCGGAAACTGCGTATTGTTTCGTTTGAGTCCCCCCTCCCCCCGAGGTTGCTATTCCAGTGTTGCGTACGTCGATGGTCATCAGAACCAGTGCGCTATTGCCCCCCTGTAAGAAACACTCTCCACGTGGCAACACGTGTCTCTTGCCGCAAAAATCCATGGGGAATTCCAGATACCCCGTGGATGCTCACAGGGGACAGAATCATACAAGATTCATTTTAAACGTGGAAAGGTTTCTCATTTTCTGTCATCCCTCATTTGCTCGGTATGGACTCAGGATGCCAAAGAGCCGATGCACTGTGGTATTTTTCCGAAGTTTGTCATGGCTGAACCATCAGCTAAACACTAATTGCGCTCCAAATCCATTTCCTTGACGTCGAGTGGCCTGGGGTCGAGACGACCCAAGTGGTTAGAGCGCGAACTTACTGACCGGTAGGTCCGTGGTTCGAACCCGACCTCTGCCTCTCGACTTCCCCTGTCTAGGCTTGGGCAACCTGGCAGTATCCCAGGCCTCGTGCAACCTTCGGGTGGCATGGCACTTAGGCATCGAAAGGGTGCTACAGCTGAACGATATTTTTTGTAGGCATGACCGGACGTCATTTCAATTGACTTTGCACCTCTTCAAAATATATAAGTTATGCTGAGTAAACTTCCTTTTTGTCCTTGAGCCTCGTTTTAACTTGCCAGTTGTGACCAAAGCTGTAACCAGTATAAATGGATGCCTTAAAGATGGGACCGTGGATACATTGGGTATGGATCAGGGCAGTTAAAGCCTTTCACTGATTAAAGCTTTCAAGGGCCATCATATTGGCTTGTGAACCTTTAATATCTAGCTTCGCAGCATTAAGACTACCCATTCTAACATGACAAGAAGACCACTTTGCGCACCGTCAGAAGCAGCTGAGCAAACATGTGTATTGTCACTGTTCGACGGCAAGCCACTTGAATATCATTGAAGTGAACGCAGCAGGAGCACCAGCTCGCGGGCACATATTAAACAAACCAATACCAGCCTAGTCACTGAGGAGGAAGAATGAAGCTGAGCATTTGCGAAATCCGTTCGGGTTCGAACAGAACATACAGGCTTGTCCAATTGGGCGTTGAGACATAGGCTCCTGACCTGATGGTACGGCATTCTCACCTCACTGGGGAGCATTGCGCCAGCATCTCAAGGGTATTGCGAGTAAAGCCTTAACAGAAAAGGGAATGATTCGTTTCGTTTCCATGGGGACCACGACAAATCAAATGATGGCTGTACCGTATCTGGTCATCTGGCCATCAGCCGAATCGGAAATTTTACTCAACATGGAATCCAGAACACGAGGACCAAGTGGCACCATCTAGACGCTCTTTCTAACGGTGCGTATGCTACCAGACCGCTCCTGTCCTGTACACTATGAAGCTTTGTGTCAGGACTCCTTGCATGGATCCAGACCAGGACAAAAAAACAGGAAGATCCTGCGGGGTTGATTCTATCAGAATTTGCCTTCTTTTACCAGGTCACAGTTGCTCACCACAAACTTTTAACCAACTAGGATGATGAGTACATAACACTTTTTTGCTTTTGAGAACGGTGGGTGGGTATCCACATCGTTTAGTGTTCTCATACTTATAACCCACTTTCAAGTACGCTCTAAGGAGCCAGTTCATTTCGTACTCATTGCAGTTTGCAATCGCCTGTTGTGCTACCAGGACAAATGATCGAATGTTTTTGGTCCTTTAAGTGTCCTTTTGGAGTGGCAAACGAATCTTACCCACCAAGTCAGGCTTCTGGTATAGTTTGATCGACCTCTTCGTTTCCGAATAATCAACTGCATTTTTGACTCCACACATGATGAAAGTTGGTGCGTTCCAGCCTAGAACTTTGAAAGTCCAGAAGTATGAAAGTATGTGGAAAAGATCGGTGAAGGTTTTTTCGAGAGGTCAAGACAAAGAATCGTCACTATAGCTACTTCAAGTGCACTTTCTGCTCTTCTCAGCTTTCGACCCTGGTTTTCTCTGCGGTTTCGAATCATCATCTGTTATAACGATGGTGTTTGCGTCCTGGTTTGTGACGCAATCAACTCTGATCTGACTATGTAGTTGTCTAACGTAAATGAACACTGCATGCCAGCCCACAGAAATTGTTTCCCCCTCTGCTTGGAATACCTGAAGAGGCCGTCACGTGAACATGACATTTATCTAATAGCTGTCAAAGTATGCCATCAGAAACATAGGATCACGCACTGTGCAACCAGCCTGAATTTGTAGGTAACAGTAAGCCAACCCAAACTGATAACTCTCCTGCACCCTGTTTGACCAACTTAGATTCTTTCAGATAAATATCGACAATGTCGATAGAACAGGATATAGGCAGCAGTCGAATGTCTGCTGATCGTGTGAGTCCGGTAAATCGGTTGCAAAATCAGTGGCGCCATCAAGTTCGCCCATGGTGTTGGAAATTCGGTATCAGGTTTACAGTTGGACAGAGACTATAAATCCTTCGAGGGAGCTGCAACTGACGGACTAACGTCTGATGTATGGCGACAAGTCACGCTCAGTTGGCGGTATTTTTCAAACATTGTTTGCATGAGACGAATGTCGGACTGTGTTACTTCGGCTGGCAGTTGATTCTGGCTTTCAAAATGACCTATAGTTCTCTCTCCTTCGCTATTAAAACTTCGAAAGAAACAGGTAAATTTCAGTGCAGTAGAATTTTGCGAGGGATGGGACACACTTCGTTAAGACTGGATGAGGGTAGAGTTGTTACAGAATGAGTTTTTGGGTGGTAGTTTGTTTGGACCTGTTGTTCTCAAATGTGCATGTTTCATCGGTTCGCAGTACATTGCTGTATGTAGAACTCTCGGCTGGATTGACCAGCCCAGAACTTTTCGAAAGTTCACTGTGTAGACCACCGGATTGTTTGGGACTATTCGTCCAACTGTCAGAAAGCGTAAAAAACAATAACCCTACCAGGTTGGGCTTGGTGTGGTCTTAGTTCCAGCACGATAATTCCACAGTCATGTGCGTCAGCTGTTCTAGCAAACCTGTAGCTCTTAGGGAGTAGTGGGTTTAGTTAAGTAAGAGATAGATGCGAGTCGAAAAAGTCTTGCGAATGCAAGACACTGCTTAAGACATTCCCGGCATCCGGATCGCCACACAGTGTTAGTTACGTACGAAACAAAGTTTTTCTAATCATCATAATATTGCGAAAAATAGTCAGCACTAATCGGACTGGTCGCTGTACTGGGAGGCGCACTGTAATTGCTTGGCTAACGGCATTGCAGTGGTGGCTCCGTTTCAACGCACACCAAGGAGTATCTCGGAATTTCTTCTCTGCAGAGACATCACGTCTTAAGTAAGAAAATGTGAGCTTCTGTGAAAGTACTTTCCAACATCTTTAGGATGACTTGACGCCATTCTGGAGTTCCACCACCTAACTTTCTGGGTATCGCTAAACTAGTTTAGTGATCTCGTGAGTTCGCAAGCTGATTTGTTTTTAACGGGAGACTCGCCTACATTCCACCTGAATCTCCTATCTGGAAAATGTACTGCAATATCTCGCATATCGCCGCATCTGAAACGTGAGTTGGCTTTTGTGCAGCACACAAACGAGATATTCAGATTGGATTTCAGTCGCGCTTCCCGTCAAAACGAAATTAGTTTGCAGCTAAGTGTATTTCGTGAATTGCGTCCAATTTTAAATCAAGGAGAACATTAGGTTGATGGAAACTCGGGGACTGAGTCTACCTAATGAGGTCAAAAAAAGGATGAAACCGATTATAGGCTGTCGAAGGGTTTTCAGCAACCTGATGAGTAATATGTTCCATCTAGAGAACGTCAGGAACTTCAGTCAGTAGGGCTACCATAGGCCTCAAGCTATTTGCAAGTCCTTGTGCACAGATTGACTTGGTCTCTGTCACGTAATGATCAAATTTCGGGAGAACTTACTGAACGGTATCGTCAGCTTGCAACGAAAGGTTCGATTGCTTCTTCCAAGTAACTGCGTTGACTAGGGTTTGTGAATTTATCGGATCTTTGGTGGTCGGTGAGTGTATACCGCGATTAAGCTGTCCTAGTTGACCTGATCGCATGTTCAGCATGATATCACATAGTAGTGTCGGTAGTACATCAAGCGTGTAGGTAAAACCGTAGCAACCGCGCAATGACTGCACTATCCCAGACAGAACCGTCGTTCGTCCCACTAACTGCTTGGAGGGCTCGCTCCGGCAGGGCGTCACACCCATGTCCAACAGTGCAATTGAACGGTCCCAATTGTTCTGTCAACCAACTCGTGACCCAACAAGTCATACCGCCGAAATCACGCATTTCTGGTAAGCTGTCCAAATGAATATTCGCATCTGAAGTGCTCAGCTGGAATAGTTCTGGTACTCCGAAGGGATATCAGCGGGGAATACCCCAACTATCCTGCTTCGAGCCATGTTATTTCATTAAGGGATGTAACTGGAAGTAGCCAGCAATACTATGACCCCCTATATAGCATATTTACTTATTTAGGTTGATTTGGCAGGAGACAGCCTAAAAGGCGCACTTTGTCTTACCGCGTATGCCAGCACAGTCGCTGTATGGGGAATTATTTTATGTCTTAGACCAGATCCCTGTGCATGCCGCGACCGCCGCATTGTCATTTATTGCGCAGTGCGCAGATGTGAACACCATAAGTTGAAACAAAATCTATGATGACAATGAACTTAAGTAGTGATATAAAATATGACAAGCCGAACCCCCAATAAGTTCTCTTTCTCAAGGAGAACCAATACCGTATGGACCACGCATCAGTATTCCGAGGCAGTCACAGTTTAGCAGGCGAGCCCTCCGGATTGAAGCTTTTTTCCAGGAGAGATCCTCCAACCCGTTTGTCTGTTGTAGTCTGGTTTGCGCGAATGGTTAGTGGAATTTGTGGACCTGATGGAAAGATCCCGAAAGAATTTGCGAAATCTCTTGTTTGGGTTGCTGTTGAGTCGCACGAGATTGTAAACGGATCTTTTTGGCCACATTGAAAATTTTCACCTTATACAATATTGGGAAAACCATAGGCGTAACCGTGACTCGTTCGACAAGGTCGGATAGCGTCCTCGTCTATCTTACTCCAACTACGTCTTTATACGAGATTTTTGCCGTGTCTTAGCTAATGACCAAGTGCTTTCAACACACCACTATCTTGGCCAGCTGTTGTCAGGTTTCTATCCCAATGAAACCTTGTATTTGTATAGGTCTAATTGAAACCGACTGCTAAGAAGTAAGCTCTGTTCGTATGACCAGCAGGAAATCGCCCCGTAGACTGGAATGCCATCTCTGTCAGACGGCGGGTGTATTTCGACAGTATCACCAGATATGAGGGGTAAACAGACTTAAAATGCCCCGTTTGTCTACACACACACACACAGAGAGAGAGAGAGAGGCTACGACCCACAGACCTATTCTCCAAAACGAGTACGCTCGTGGATGATGGCGCTGTTGCCGAGTATTGCTAAACCCTGTGGATTCATGGGATGTTGATCTGCTAGCAAACAAGCTGTCCAATTCGGCGAAGGGGCCAGAAACCAGTGTAGGGATTTCTTACATGACGATCCAGTGACAGCTATCCCATGTGTCGTGCACCTAATAAACCGAAGGGGAATTTCGATGAATAATGCTGTTAGTCGAAAACTACTTTATCACCCGCAAGTCTACCTTACACTCCTTCGTCTCTTTCTCTTAAGAAACGACCTGTTGGATGAAACGTGAATGGCGCACGTTTTTTCTCAGTTGCCTCCAGATTTTTTAAACTCACTCGCTTTTTAGTCCCTCTTTCGTGTTGTGTTCCTTTTGTATCCGATTCAGCAACCCACTATCCTTCTATTATTTTATCCTGTACTTGTGATCCTACCACATTCGGCGACCCGAACCACCGTACCTAAATACCCAGCTGAACTGAACTGTATTCACTATGTTAACGCCAGGGTGTGACCCGGATCTGACATGCTTACTGATTTCACTCCATACCGCAAGTTTTTCTGCCGCTGTTGATTATTCACAGCCTATCCTTTTAAATGAATAAGTTAGATATGCTACAGTGCAGGTAAACGGCTGTGACGTCAGCTGCGACAATGTTCCCCCCTATTGAGCTGCATTTGCATCCTTTTCCCGCGGGATACCCAGATTTCCAACAATATCGTTCTATCAGATACACTTTCTAGTTCAGGTGTGCTAATTACTTAATTAACTGAACTGTACTCACAGTCATGATTGAGGAGGTTGTCTTGATGCTCCAACTCTTAAGTTTCGATAAGTATGAATTTTTCACTGATTCGTTATTTCTGGCATTAAACGAATGGAGTTCTTAGTCTCGATCGCAGCTGACTACCAGTTAGTTCGTTTTTTTCTAATTCCTTTCTATTTTTGGCTCTAGGGTGCCGGTGGTGGCAGTTACGGCTTCGAGGTGGACTGGTGGGCGCTGGGTGTGGTGGTTTACGAGATGCTATACGGTGACACGCCGTTCTATTCCGAGACGCTGGTCAATACCTATGCTAAAATTATGAGTCATGCAAATCACCTCAAGTTCCCTGACAGCGTTCAGGTTTCCGAGGCTGGTTTGGATTTTATGAAACGTGAGTGTTGCTCAGTTTTTTAATGATTGAACCACATTTGTTCCAATTCATCTTGCTTTGATCCTTGCTGGCAACTGCCACATACGTTTGATCTATATTCAGCAATATTGCCGAGGAACTATTCACTGCAGGTTTGTTACGTAACGTGGCTTCTTTCCCATCTTTCCCACAGAACTTCTTCGTGATCGTGAAACCCGTCTGGGTAGTGGTCAAGACGCCGCTGCCAACGTCCGTAAACACCCTTGGTTCTCTTCCGAGTGGTCTTCCGCCCAAAAAGCTTCAGGTTCCCTGGATTCGGCCGATCTTTCTCTCGTCGACTGGTCCTGGTCAACAATTCGCGCGTGCCGCGCCCCTTTCCAACCCCAACTCACCAGTGAGACCGATACTGCCTACTTTCAGTTGGAGAATGACGATGAAAACGACCATCGACACTCGTTGGACGACTTTTCTCCACCAAGTCCCACAAGGCGAACAACAGCACCGGATTCTCCGCGTTCAGGTGGTGGAACACCGGCGCAGCATTCATCAGCCAAACAACCTCTATCTCCCGGAAAGTTTGACGGCGATCGTTTTTTACACAAACATCCAGGTATTCAGCTAGCGTTTGCAGGTACGTTTCTTCTAGCGATATCTAAGCAACCTTACGGGATCATCTAGTGCTAATCCGTCACAGGCGACTCGGAATACACAGCATGAACCCACCCAGAATAGAGAATGCCGCGGTAAAGTCTTTCTTTTCAGGGGAACAGATCTATGAGTATGGTCAACAGAGCAAGCTGTTATAAACTCACTAAGGAATGTGCCTCTCGTTACCTCATTTGAACACTCATACTTTGTTGATGTTGTTCATCGTTTTACTCTGGTCTTCGGCTAACTGGTCGTCAGTAACCCCTTTATCTGTGACTGACCAGATGTTCAGACCGACGGGCGATCAGTTGCTACTGTAGTGTGATTTGTCATTGAGTTTTAATAATTTACTTTCCACGCTTGTATTACATGGTATCCGTGGCACCTGTACGTGTTTTATCAGTGACCTTGAACCATCACGAATTCACCATGAGGTAATGAGAAAACCGGTGTTTGGTGATAGAGGCAGAGGCTCCACCTTGGTGCCTCAAGCGCCATCGGTTGTAATGCTTTTGTGTCTATGACGAAGGTTTTCTCTCTTTTCTAACTCCAGAGTGGTATAAATTGTGAAAAGTTTAACGAACAGCCTTTTAGAAAGGTGTGAAATAAATCCGGGTGATGCAGATTATTTTGCAGCACTCTTTGGGTTTGAGGACCATGGCTTGATGTCGTCTGGTTCTTGTACATTGTGTTCTGACTCAGATGGCTCTCAGATGTTTGAGGAAGGATATAACTAGGTTATTTTGTTCTGGGTTTTTGCACAGGATTTTCCTAAAATAGGATGTCACGCGTGTGTTCTGCATCGGGTTAGCACTCATGTTGATTTTGATGGTGGTGATATTATGTGGCTCAAGAAAAGAGGATGACCTGCAAGGTCCTTAAGATTGTTTCCTTAAGTTACATGGTACTGCATGTGAAGGATGCCGTTATCGTCAACACAGTATTCGATGGAGTGCTGGCCGATTCACATGCACCTCTTGTCTCTCTTTGCTCATTCTCTTATACACTCAAATCCTGAACGTCACAAAAATTCTCATGTTTCTCTATCTCTCTTCGTCCAAAACAGGGTTTTCCTTCTCCTCTCCCCACCCCGACCACGTTGCCCTGTTGAATGGAATCCACCTGGCACCATTTGCTCCCACCCTTTCCACCGAAGAAACTGGCGTCGGTGCTGTCCTCAACACCACATCACTCATCAATGGCAATCCATGCCTAACAGGTTCCCCCATAGAAGAACAGGAACAGCAACAACAAGAACAACAGTCAAGGCTACCGGTGAAAACAAACCGATTATCTGACGTCGCAGATAGTGCTAGTTCGATTCCTTTGTCCCCTTCCCATCTGATTCGAGTTCAAGCCCAGCTAGAAGATGCATTGGCCTTGGCTGAATTGCATTCGAATGAGGTGATGGACCTGACGGAACAACTGGACAAGGCCGGTTAGTTTATTGATAGAGTTGCACCTGCCTCTGCTGTTTAGTTCTTTGTTTCAGCGGTGCTGGATTACGCACCTGACTGATTTGTCGGTCCTCAACTCCTTCGTCTTAGTCCCGTTCTCTTGAATTGCTCATAATAGTTGGGTATGATATCGTTTATGTTAAAAACTGCATTTACACATTATCCTAATGAAATACCGTTCAGCGTGATTCTTATTTTTTCGAAAAGTGTCTTCTCGTTCAGCTGTATCACTCTTTCGGTTC
The DNA here is from genome assembly GCA_003604175.2 of Clonorchis sinensis. Taxonomy (NCBI): domain Eukaryota; kingdom Metazoa; phylum Platyhelminthes; class Trematoda; order Opisthorchiida; family Opisthorchiidae; genus Clonorchis; species Clonorchis sinensis. The sequence goes on from CM030373.1 coordinate 6,954,734, forward strand.
CTAGCTGCCATGCGACCCGAAGGAAGCACGAGGACTGGGATACTATCCAAGCCTAGACAAGGAAAGTCGAGAGGCTGAGGTCGGGTTCGAACCACGGGCCTCCCGAACAGTAAATTCGCGCGCCAACGACTGAGCCATCTCGCCCTCAAGTGCTTTCTGCAAGAGGTTGTTCAGATTTTACTGAACCCGTCTGTTGCTTGAGAGCACACTAAATATGATGCAGCGTAATCTAATTGCCTGTCTCGTGCTTGTACACCTGGGTGCTTCGTTTTGACTGTTAGTTTGACACTATGGCTAGTCGGTCATGTAACAAATAAATTCTACATACGTAATACATTACTCATAAGGTTGCTGAAAATTTTTCGACGGCCCACAATCGTTTTCGTTCTGCTTGGGGCGTATAAGATAGGCGCTTGAAAACATAAACGAGAGATTCAACTGGGTTCCAGGCGAGTCTCCCTTAAAATCAAATTTGTTTGCAAATGAGTGTAGTTCGCTAAAGTAGATTCTATGTTCGATTTCCGCGACTCATCTGTCACACGGCTCTACTGAATTTGGAGAAAAATATGTCACCTGATGCTTTCGTTCATGGTTCTTATTGTCCGTATAGCGCTCCCTGTCTCATGTGCGAGTACCGGATTCTTACTCTTACCGAGGTCAGTTATTTACAAAGCAAAGATATCCTCATTTTTGTCTTCACAGGCACTAAATTAATAGCATGATTTTGTCGGAAACACGTAAGTTCCGATAATTACAATTCAAGATCCGCGTTCGAGCTCTCAGACCGATTTTATTTCCGCCGCGATGATGATCGGCATCGCTGTACACACTTGGTTGACTGTTTGTTACGCCTTCCGCGTGTTTGTCCATGACCGGTTGAAGGTTCATCTACTGTTCGATGACATGCACATCTGTCCGAAATCGATTGGTCACCTTGCAGCATCATCCACATAAAGGTTAGTTCGACACGTACGGCCTGAGCTACTAACTGAGGGATCGATAGTTCGAATCCACTCCCGCCTTTGCCAGTGCTCCTAACTAATTCACGACAACCTGTCAGTATTTCAGGGGTCGTCTTTCTTCTTGGTAACTATGGTGTGAATGGATACCAATGTTTGATGACTCTACATCCCCAGACTGATTTCTTCCACTCCATCCTCTGGCGCCTTTGTAATCTTCTGTCTCCGCCCACTCTGTTGAACCCATTCGCCGGAGCGATATATATATATATATATATATATATATATACCTATGGTGTGCACCGACCCAGAATCTGCTACGTAGCTGCGCTTCTTCCGGAACAAAATTACAAGCGCTATACAGCAAAAGCTTCTCTGCCTATCGAAATCCATGAGGTGAGCGCTAGTTAAAGTTTCCCAGCTGCGCAATCAGAACGCTGGGTCCAGATGATAAGAGTCTGAAACCGTTCTCCAAGGTGTCATGTGTCCCATCTCTCCACGCCTACCTGAAAAGAATCACTTTCTGTGGAGTCTTTCAGGATTCAGTCACACTTTCGTAAAGGTTAACCGTTTGTTGAAATGAGCCGAGTTGCAAAATCCCCTACGGGCTTGAACTCCAGAAACGATCCAATGTAGACTGTCAGGGATCTATGTGTAAGACGGAGATAGCTCAATGGTGAATGCGCTATCTTACTGTTGGGAAGGTCCGTGGTTTGAAACTAACCCTGGCCGCATCTCAGCCCTTGTGCTTCTTTCGGGTGGCCTGCTGAGCGATTATAAATTTTTCCATTAAAAAGAATGATTGCCCTGCATCTTGTGAACATATTTGTATTTTAGCCATTATCATTGTGTAACATTCCGTTTTCTTGAGCACAGTTGTAATAATAATAATAATACTCTCAAGGGGACAATTTCCATGATATTCGCATTAGGTTGTGTAGAATCCGAACGACTCTGTACACTTTTCGTCTAGCTGATCGGTACAAACGCTACAAACCCAGTGTGGTCATTTCGCTGATTGACGTTGACGTTTCTAATCAACGTGTATGTTGATGTTTCAAGCATGTTTCTACTACAATGAACCATTTCCGACACGTGTGTTGTTTGTAATGAATGTCCTCTCTTGTGCTGAAGTGTTACTGGTGTAATCTCTCATTTGACTGAATGCTTCGATCTACAAAGGACATTCTGGGGCATGCACATCAGCGACTGGATCCCCTGCTCCAAACGTCTTGCTTGGGGGTCATTAGTTATGTTTAGCTGGTTCCCCATCTACCACCGTTATTCATCTGCTGTGAGGCGTGCCACTTTTCACCTTGTCTAGTTCAAAACTGCGACAAGCTGTCGTCTGCTTTGGAAACCGTGTCTAGCGCGCAGCTTTGCTACTGTGTTGCGCGGTGTCTCCACGCCAATGTGGATTCGGCCCGCTCTGCTATCACGACATGCCTGCACATACATACGTTCACGTACACATTCTGCACACCCCCTAGTAGCACCGATGAAGATAGAGTTGTCTGAAGTGTGGTTCGAGTTTTCCTAGCCACTATTTCTGCGATGGGTATTGCTGATAGCACCTAGTCTCCCGTGTCTTGCTAATGCAGACACACAGCAGCACACCTATCAACACGTGACTGGTTTCAGTTGGACTCGCTGGATTATAGTGGCATGCCATTATCGACCGTTGCTTACCACACCTTTCTAACATGCTGGTCTCCGAAGGTCGATATCCTTTTTGGTCGACATCTTTGCTAAAACTATGAATTCTGTAGAATAGACCTACACGTGATTGTGTCGTCTTGTGTCTTCTGATTGTTTTATCAACTGGATGATTCTGGGCACAACGTAGTTCCAATACAGTGTAAAATATTCCAAACTATCCCTACGGATTGATCACTGGTCAGCTGTAACATCCTTTCGGTGCACAGCTTCCATGCCACCAGGAGGAAACGCGAGGGCTGAGATATTACCAGGTTTCCCAAGCCTAGACAGAAGCAGTCGAGATGCAGAGGTCGGGCTCGAACCACGGACCTTCCAGTCAGAGCTTCGCACCGAGCTATCTCGAGCTCACGGATTCTTTATGCTCGCAAAGCGTTTCCATCTTGTGACTGATATAACTGGTTCCGTTAAATGCGATGCTTGGGTTATAGGTGATGTGTACTGTGTGGTTCCCGTTGTCCTCTAATGGTTGCGACAGACTTCTCCTTAGCTGAATTATTCAAAGCTGTTCAGGAGGCCAGACATTGTGCTTGTCCGAATCATGACTTCATGGTAAGTACCTTCTGTCTTCTAAAGGCTAAATGCTTGAGTTATAGGTAATGTGTACTGTGGGGTTCACGTTGTCCTCCAATTGCTCCAAACGCGTCCTCAATGACGTCGAGCAGCTTGCCGTAAGTCGTTGCCCAGTCAGAGTGTTCCCATATAGTGCTGTTGTTGAACGCCTTAATAATCCCCATTTCGAAGTGTGGGGCAATACGAAGATTTGATCATTGCCCCCCCCCAGGGAACACTGAAACGTCCGTGTAGAAAGTCATGGAAATTGGCATCAAATTGTGAAAGCCTGTAGTGTATGTTTTGAACAAAACCCCTGAGTTTCTCTTAAGTTTGCCTCCGAACTGAATCACTTTAATCCTCACCAAATTCCTCGTGTTCGCTTCCAAGCTTGTTTCTGCTTGTTTCGAGGATACCGATTATTAAGGTCGTTTTCGGTTAGTGACTTTCTACTTCCCTCGTTTGCGAAAACACCTTCACCGATATCTTCGTTGACTGTAACATTCCTACCAACACAGGTGATATTCTGCTCAAAATTGGATATTGATTGGTGAGAAGGACCCACTCACTGCTCACGTTCTAAACTGTTGGGCATCTCTGTATTAGTCTTTGCTTTAGGTCTTGCTAGATCATGGGCCAGGTTTTCGACACCGCACTCGACAACACGAACTTCACTCATCTCTCCTGGAGCAACATCCTAAACAGTATTTGACCATACAGTAGATTACAAGAGCCCTATTAGAGACCTACCTTACCCTCATCTGCAAAGTGCCATGAACCATTGTTCGCTTGTTTGTTGGCATCATGAACATTTTGGACACGTCATTATTATGGTTATTTTTTTATCAACTGTCGAGTGGTAGTAAAGTGTTTCTGTCTCTTCTGGTTTAATATCGCTGTTCAACTAGGTTAGCCATTGTGTAGACGTAATACACTACTCATAAGGTTGCTTAAAAACACCATAAACGAGAGATTCGGCTGTGTGCTAGGTGAATCTCCCCTCAAAACCAAATTGGTATGCAAATAAGTGTGTTTCGCAAGGTTAACCATTGTGTGAACACGTTCGAAGTCATTAACACACTGGTTCCAACCTATAAAGTACGATCATGGAGCCTCTGAACAACAGGGATTTTCCTGTTTCCCGATAGATGGCCGGATTCACAGTTTTTCTTCGTTAGCAAAATCAGTTCTCGCGGAACGAAACGCCGCCGGACATAACATTGCGGGTCAATGCAAATATGCCAAGATGAAGTGTTGAATGAAACTACTGAATGCTTAATTGTATACATGGCTTGATTTTCCGAAATGGGTAGTTCCCGGACTTCGTTAAAACGGAGTCCGTTATGTTTTATGGTATTTTTGGAGACAGTTTGTTCCCGCAAACCTTTTCGTCTTGTTAGATTTGTTCCACTGTCGTTAACAGTAAACGAGAACTTTTAAAAAACCAGTGCACTTCACCACCGTCATCATCATCATCATCATCATCATCATCATCATCATTGTAAGGCCACAACTTCTGCTCTTGTCAACGGACTGTCTGGCGGTCGGAAAATAAATGATTTGGCTGTAGACTGAGTTGAGGTTTGCTGTCCGCTTATGCGATGCACGTCAAACTATTCTGTATTCGATCGCAATCCTGAGGACTTAGTCAAACGCCTCTTCTTTTTGTACCTTTGTGTTCCTCCTCCCTTAATTCTTGCACCTGTTTTTTTTCTGTTCTTTCAGCTGCTCAACGTCGTGAATTGGAATCTAGGCTTTCTCAGCGAGAAGCTGCTCATCGTAGTGCACTCGATGAGGCACATCAGCGAATGGAACTGGTCAGGGCTGAGGCGGCGGCGAAGTTAGCTCACTTGGAAGCTGAGCTCTCTAAATGGAAGGTACGTGTTTCTTTTATGTGGATTTCATTATCATGCGCTTCAGACCTAGCATAAGCTACTCGGAAAGTGTTAATGCGGATCTTAATCATTATTCTTTCTGATGGTTATTCCAATTTTTCCCAGGCTGTCGCACAGTCTGAACAAACAGCTCGTCAGACTGCTGAAGCTGCCGGGAGCATTGCCGTCGCACAAGCCACAGCTCGGCTGGCAAAGCGGGCAGCAGAAGTTGCAGATCGTTTCGCCGCCTCAGGTTCACGTGGCGCCCTGTCTCGTGTCGTTTCACCTACCCTACCTGCACAGTCCGATGCCCCGATCCCCGCTCAACAGGCAAACGAAGCCACTGAAGTTCCCCCTCCAACTGACCAACCAGAAAGCGATCTTCTAGTCACAACCCCAACATCGATGGATACCCAAACAGTAGCCACCAACCTGTTACTCACACGCGTCGAAGAGATGGCCAAACGGGCTCATCGAGCTGAAGCCTCCGCTCGCGAAGCTCAAGACATGTTGGAAGCGGAGCAGCACTTTTGTCGTCTGTACAAGGAGACCTCAGCCGAAAAATCCGATCAAATAAGAGAGTTGGTGGGTCCTGTCTTGTTTGTTTTTCCAGTGAAGTACATCCAGGTGGTCACGCATGAGTTCATTTCTGCACATTCTCAATGTTTATCCGAGAAAAAGTGCACGTAAGACAGCCATTTGTGGCTGTCCCCACCCTCCGTTTAGCAAGTGAAGGTGCTTGCTTTGATTTGGTGATTTCCCCCCGTTATTAGGACACCTTCAAAATTTCCATGTATTCTGGCGTTAAAATCATAGTACAGGCTAATGGTAGACCAATTTGTACATAAGTGAACTACCAATCACCTTGGGGATGCTTGTGGCTTAGCGTTCTAGTGGTTTTGAACATCTCTGCATCGTTTATTCACATGTAACGCGCATTCGGGCTAATCGTCTGCGGAAAGCACTCTCACATCGACCGCTGGCAGGTCGAGTAGGTTACCACAAAAGTGAAACACTGCGGAAGACTTCATATTCCAATGCTTCTGCGTGATTTAAAATGTATCTTAACCCCAACTTCACATCCTTTCTTAGGTTTTGAAGAAGTCGCGTTGTAGTCAGTGACGTGGAGACAAATTTGCCCCAATTCTTGCTATAAATAAGGCCGTGTTAAGAATGTGAGCAGATGAACCTAAACTGGTTACTATAAAATAATGTCAACCCTACATGAAGTTCTTTTATGCAGTCGCCATCTATAGCTTGGTCAGGCATCCTTTTTTATACTAGCGTTAAGCATCTGGTTGCTGAGATATCCCAACTGACACATTTTTTCCTCTCTGGCTTTCGCACAGAATCGTGAATTGGAGGAACTGCGCGTGTTACTAAACGAAAGCGAAAAGAAGTGCCAACGGTTCTTCGAAGAGGGCGAGGCAGCTCGCCGTGCATTGGCTGAGGAACAGCAACGGAGTTTACGGCATCGCGAGGCGGCTCGGGTGAGTAGTGGATGTTTGTCGCTGGTTCGGTACGATTTTTGTTCGTCTTTTCCCCGTTAAACTAGTGTCTTTCAACCGGCTTTGCCTGTCGCACTACCTTCGTTGCGCAGTCACCGTGTTTGTGGAGCCAACGAAACAATAAACCGCGGGTGTTGTGATGAGTATGGTGATGTGGTCTTTTCCTTTACTCTTAATACATCCTCGAACACCGCCTGTCGAGCTTCCTGCGGTGAACCCCCTCATGAATCCAATTTCAGTCCGGCTGATTGCCCACCAGCACACGTCTTGTGAGCATCCACTCCGTTAACCCCTTGGCTGTGCAGCACTGGTAAGATAGGTAGCTCGGGCGCGCTCGTCGATCGTAGGCTTGCTCGGCGAACTTGGCAAATGGATGATAATCCCTAAATTCAGCGAACCTGTCGAGAACCACGACGAGTCGTAAAGCATGATTTGTTCACAGTTCAGTATCAATACATTCCTCTTGTGTTACATTGTGCTGTAATGACTATTTAATCGATTGTTGGGCGTCGGTCAGCTGACTGTTCAGTTTTTTTTCAAGTATGAGCCCAGGTCTTTAACAGTCGTTAGTAATCTCGCGATTGTGTGCTTCTGTGGTGTCTTACATATCCAACCATCGACAACCCTTCTTCCATAGGGTTAGTAGAGCACTCATCTCAGAAGAATCTGATCCATATTTCCGTGATTGAGTGACATTATTCCAAAAAGCCCCTTCCTTCTGTCGTTCCTGTTTAACCGGCCGACTGAACCTTTCTGTTTGGCTAGGCAATCTCACTGGATTAAATCCCCATCAATGGTGTCACTTCAAAATACTGAGGCTCATCTTCAGTCGAATATTCTTCATCCATGCCCAATAAGGAAGTAGGGATCTTGTCAATAATACAGTTCTCGCGTTACCGCTACTTGACTACGACAGGTCTTCTGGTCCGTCTGCTTCTGATTAAAGTATTCTTTTTCAGTCCATCATTATTTTCAGCTATATTACTGATCCCTTGAGTTACACGATTTTGGTATCGAAATACGCCACCTTTATCTATTTATAGGTTGCCGATGAGAGTGCCATTTCCGCTTCTCATCGTGCCACACTGGCGCGTCGAGAAGCGGCTGCGCTTCGCGAGAATTTGGAACAGATGAAGCAGGCCTACGAGCAGGAGAAGAGCAAGTGTGCCGCAGCTGTGAACAAGCTTCATGAGGTGGGTTGTTTCTATCCTCTTCTCGGTTGTTATCAGCTGGGAGAACAATGATGAAAGTCAAGGTTAAACCTGCTTACGATTAATAACCTGCGCATTGAGCTGCTTCATTGAGTCAACTAGTACCTAAAACCACATGTGTATTCAAGAGTCTGTCGGCAATCCACCCGACATTCCCTTTAGCCCGTTATAGTGTGATTCTGCAGCATTCTCACAGTGCTTTCTCTAGTCGGAATTAGGACTCCGGCTATCGCCTGTCAGCATCCATCGGTAAGCTGGATATGGCTTATCATCTCTTCTGGAGGGGTGCTTTGTTGCACTAATACGGCATGAATTACAAGTCAGATTTCGACTAGGAGAGTTTTCAGCAACTTTATGAGTAGTGTATTATGTCTTCACAAGTCAGACTGTCTAAAAACACGCTTGCTTTTATAATATTTAGCCTTTCTGTGTAGCAAGTTTCTCTGTTTTGTTTGCTGTATTGGCACTGGGCTAATTCGTCCAATCTAAAGTTACCCTGTTATTAAGCTGGGATGCCGAAAGCGTGCGTATGCGGTTTTTTGTAGATTCACACCATCTTTTGAAACAGCCCAACTTTACATCGATGCATCTTTAGAATCCTGCTGAATCATCCCAAACGTTCTCGGACATGTTAACTCTCATGCCTCCCTTCTAGGTTTCATTACATATATACCATAACTGGACCGTTTCATAAGTAACGTGTAGTGCCCGTTAGGTGGGATCAGCACACCATTTCCTAGTAATGTTAGGTCTTAGATATTCTCCAGATTGTTTTTGAGCCAGTTATTTGACATTCATTTCTTACCATTACTTTTAACTGTTCATTATCTTTGACCAAGATAGCAGACAGCGGTAAGTATCAGCCCGTGAACTGTTGAAAAAAATATTGCAAACTCGATACTTTTCAAAATTATGTTTACACACCAACTCCTGACCTGCTTCAGCTACCGCAGTCGTCTATATCGTAAACACAGAGATTACCGTTTCTTGCCTGGGTGAAAAGCCCAACTCAGCTGTCCTATCAGAACGTGGGTGTGTGCGTTTGTGCTTCGTTGTGCGCCCGTTTGTTTTCAGCCCTCGGTTTTCGCAGCAAACTATCTCGCGGTCCTTTACACGCGCACATGCACCGCTAACTCGACTTGCGTTTTGTTGACATGCTTTCGGGTGCGGATATGTACACCAAACAAATCCCGATCGATGTGCCTGGTTCCCGCCAGACATGGATGTGCAGACAGGTTGATTCGTCAAATTGGGGTCAGTCGCAAATAACGCGGACAACTGGTGTCTGTTATGTACACGGTTGCGAGAGCAGTTTGTGTAACCTGGTCCACGGGGCCTCCCTTTAAGCTCTGCGCTTTGCCCTCAGGTTGTCCGAAAGCCCACTGTTTGAAGACGACACTTTCCACGCAACTGGAACCACACAGTTCTGTTTTACCGGATCCGAGCTGTGGGGGCGTAACACTCCTCCATAGCCTCCCTCCGGTCTACTCTCGTGTACGTCCGAATGCACGCAAGCGATCATGCGTGTATTACGGTCGGTCTGGAGATCTGTGCCCGTCAATGCAAAATTATTTTGGGACGTTCCTTGTGTGAATATCTAGTGAGTTTTGACAGTATTCCTTCTTGGAGAAACTCCCCAGCTGGCGAGGGACGCTCCCAGGATTCCCCGTCAGCTAACACCTGGTGTATGACCTTCGGATAACTGCGCCCACCGAGGAATTAGAATGCTGCATGTTTTCCTGTCCCGTTCTAACGAATCCGAAGACGCAAGACAGTTCAGACAGGTGGCAACCTCCTGTTTATATCTTACTTTTCCTTTTGTTTGTTTGGATAGATTGTCCATAGAACACTTTTCAAAGGTCCTCTTTGTATCATTTCGATTCCATCATGCTTTCTATCACCCGATTTGTTTTGGGGGCTATTTCCACCAAATCCTTGCATTTTTTTTTCTGTTTTCAACCGCGGTATCCTCCTCACAGGTGATGTCCGGTACGAACACCCCTGCTTTGGAGCTTATGTACCTGGCCAGCGCTCAATCCAAAGATGGCGGTTTATTCATGGGCAGTACAGCCAATCGACACAAACTGGCCGCGATTTTGGGCAATCGGCAACAACAACAGTTGCATCAACAATCACAGAAGATAAAGCGTTTGCAAAATGAAATCAAACGACTCCATTGGGAGTTGGCCGCATCGAAACGCGAGGTGGGTTCTGGTTTCTTGTTTAACCATTTTGTCAGTCACGTTTCATGGTCTGTATTTATGTACTAATTGCACGCCACATGTTTTCAGAGGGTCGTGTGCCGAAAACTCTCCTTTCTTTATGCATTCTGTTTACTGGTAGCGAATACGATGACATTCACCTGGTAACTGCACCCCCCAGACTGTCCTCTCAGGTTTTATTCATTGTTGTATCAAACTCTGGTGAACTTGAGGCGGTCCACTTCTGTACCCTTCACATTTTCTCTGGATTTCGCGTATTCATGTTCAACCCTGCAAGTAATTGTGGTTTAATTAAAGAACTATTCGCACGAGTTATTACTGATAAATCAAGGACTTCTTGTTTATTGCTCGTATTAATTATAAGGAGACACAATCAAGCCGTCGCGCTTGATGAATTTTTTGATCCTTCAAGTCGGTATCATCATCGTCAGCTGTAAGAACCGTGTACTTGTCGTACAGTGGTTGTGGCTGCCACAGTTTCCTTCACCGGTGATTTGGGGAGGTGAGGTAGGTAACTGCGCATTGGAGGCGGGAGCTGATAAATTGGTGCGTAAATACACCACTGTCAATGGACTGTTAAATGGGGGTATTCGAAAGGAAGCTATGCATTGAAGGTAATAGCTTGGATGCATGAGCGCCGTTGAGGGCGCGAGTCGGCACTACGAATCGATTGTCTGCGGTTGACAACAATAACTGATAGTTCGTCGCAATTCTAGAATTGTGTTACCGAGTTGTAGAAAATTTGAGTGACAGGCTTCAAGTTCGCGGCGTTGGCTGAATTCTTGCCCCTTGCAGCACTAAAATCGACTTAGCCAATTGACCAAAGACGAGGCCTGAAATAGCTACCGTAGTCTTCCACATCTCTTTTGACTCAGTGCTACGCAAAAAACGAGACTGAGATCCACGAACAGACCTTCGACCCAAACAGACGGCTTTGTCGTTTGGGAGGATGGCTGTTTGAAAACTGAGACGGAACAATTTGACATGCATACGGATCTCATCATTGGAGCCCACAGTGATTTGCTTGGCAGCCGGCTGTAGATGGACTACTCGTCCTAAAGTCGGTCAGTGTTCTGTCGAACGTTCCCTTCCACAGAACTAATAACATATCTGACCAAACGAAAATGTCTCCCCGGACTCCCATCCATCCTTGTTTCTGTTTGTTTCAGTGTTCATTCTATATCCGACTGTGGGACATCTGTCGAAAAATGTCCGTAAACAACTCAACAAAATAGGAATATGAGTCATCCTATGGAACTAATGCTAGCTGGGGTTAAGTGTCAGGTCTTTTCTGTCATCCCCACATTCAATGGGCCGACTAGGAATTTGGACACGGCTAAGATCACCGTGGATCAGTTTTAGATTTTCTTCAAAATCCCTACTTTTAGTTCGGCGACGATCTATGAAAGCTTCCCGAAGCGGTTATCTCATACTGTTGTGACAGCAACATATGAGTATAACGAGGGAGTGGTTTAACGTTTTCCTTCCATTTTTTCGAGACCACTGACCTGGGAAATAGACGCTCAGTGTGGTGTGCCTTGTTACTTCACGCCTGTTACTCAATTCGCGGTCATCTAGGATTTTGAAACGTACACCATTTGATGTTAGGAACCTATGCCATGGTCTGCTATCGTTTGTTGTCGGTCTGCACATCTCGGTTCCTGTCACCAGCGCTGATGCGCAACGAACCAACTCATCCGCTTGCGATGGTAGCTTGCGATCGGTCCGTGAGGTCTGTTTTCACGTGATTTACTAGTTGGAGTTGGTATACGGTCCAGTCAGCATAGCTTAAATGACTGGGTGGTACCGATCGGCCACGTCGATCTCATGTAACTAAGTAATCTAATAGAGGGAATTTCATGGTGTCTGGAGCTCGACTGAGGTTTGTGGTTGTTTGGTTAAATCCTTATTGTGCGACGGGCACCATCTAAAAAAGCAACTAGATTAGGTAGGGGCTTTCCAAAGATGTTGCTCCGCAGGTTGCATTTTGAAAGAATGCTCAGTATTTTCAAGTTTTTTTTCTATTCTGATGTTCGGCTTGAGTTGAATTTCGTCTTCTTTTTGTTTTCCTCTCAGAACACTCACATCTTGATGGAGTTATCTCAACTTCGTGAAGAGGCACACTTTCAAACCGCGCACCATCAGCAGCATCACTCTCACCACAGTCGTGATCCAAGCGATGATCTTGGTGCCAACGGTCCGTACTCCACCCTGAACCAGTCCAGCATAACTTCGCGTAACCGTTCTGGACTGTTTGCTTGGAACAAAGGCGAGATGTCATCTGTCGGGTCTGACCGAACCGTACCGTTCCAGAAGACCTTACTTCCAAATGCTCTTTCTCACGCCTCGTCTACCTCCGTACGTCATATCCAAACATGACTAGTGGAGTTCTATATTTTGGGTCCGTGACCGTAGTGGCACTTCGAGAATTGCGCACTGTCGTTCGTCGTATTGCGTCTAAGATTATACGGACCCTGGCTTTTGATACCTCACCGATCGAGTTTGTGAACTACCATTGGTTGAATGACCAACCCAATCATGATGAGACAAAAATCGATGACTACTTGTTGATCGTATGTTTAACGTACCCATACTTACTGAGTGTATTGGACATCTTTACTTCAGGCGTACAGTTGGCTCACCAAATTCCCAAATTTCGGTGTGTCAGAGGGATTCGTGGACTCGACAACCCTGCTTCGATCCAGTGTTGACTTCTTCGAACCAGTTGCTTGACTTCGTTTTCTTATTACCAAAAGCCTACAGATACAGATGCTAGGGCTCAAGTAGCGCCCCACTGTGAGCATCCCGTTCAGCTTCTCTGTTTCTCGGTAACCGGGTTCCATCCGAGCCATCATGTGTCCAGGATGCATCCAGACAGTGGCACAGCCACACAGTTTGCTTTAATTAGCCATAGTGTCTTGGGTAAATTTTAGTGTACTACCCCATAACATGATAAGAAATGTGTTATCGTTCACCTTTTTGGAAATTTACCAATTCAAGCTAACCGGTCCGGTTTTGTACATAAAATTTCATACCGATTACTCATCCGTCTAGCCCTCTGTCATGAAATCGTGTTCTTCTTTTATAGTCCAATCCTGAGCTTCCAGACAACACCCGAGAGGTACATGTCCGACAGCATTCGTTAGGCGAACGAACCACATTCTCCACGCAACCGTCAAACTTCATCTCACCCACCCACACTCCCGCTTCTGTGACGCACCCATCGACCGAACGTCTCAACCAAATAGCCTCTTTGGATTCCACTGATTTCAGTATGTGTGGAATTCTGGAGTTTGGTGTAAAACAGCAGCGTCGTAAAAAGCTCGACTGGTTCCCTCGTATAGTTAAGGTAAGTGTCGAACTCGGTGAACATGGCTCGTTTTTATTGCTGATTTTTATCTGCATTTTCCTCCTGAGCACTGGAGTTCGCAGGATGTACGGCCTTTTGGCGGCCTACTTATCATTCCTCCGGTGGACGTTTATCATACGATGTGAAGAATAGTCTTTTTGCACACGCAATTGTTGAACTCAATTCACGTTCGTTGTAATGGCGAAAAAGTGCGGATAGACGAATTCGATCAACTAATCAGAAAATTCCTGAACACTGTTGTGGAACTCTTACTAGCCTAGACGAGATAATGATATGGAAGTCAGTTTTCTATAAAATGAAACACCTTTACACAACTCTGTTTTGTTCTGCTGGCCCATTCTGAGCGAAATGACATGTCGAAATTAAGCTCGTTGCACCTATCTGGCGTACAGTCATCCTTCTTGAAGAAACTCACTAGTGATAATCGGAATATAGCCCGCGATGGAACCATCGACGAGTTACATCGCAACTTCACCTTTAATGAATGAAGTCGCATTGATTTCGTTCAGCATTTGACAAATGTAACCCGGGAATCAAACTCACAATTTGCAGGAACATCCATGTGAGTAACCAGGAAGTGAAAAGCAAACGACGCGAATTTATACAACCACTCAGCGCTGTTGTCTCGTCAACAGATATTTTGATGATTTTGCCCACCTCTGTAAATCGTCTGTAAATCGAATTGCTACACTTTTGCTGTGCGGATGACACTAAATGACAACTCCCTGGTCCCTTTCCAGAACGGCCACAAACTCCGTTATGTGGTAGTAGGGGATTGCATCCCGTGTACTCCATGGAGTTTGAATCAGGTGAAGAACAGGACCACAGGTTTTCCTCTCCAACACTTCATGAGACGAAGTGGAAATCAGTTGTTGATCATGTGCACGACGAGGATTACTGCATCACCTTGTACAAATTCTGTGTCTTCCAGTCTCTAAGAATCGGCATCTTGCTCGTCTTGCAGCAGTGTGTATTTACTAGTTCCGTAGGCTAAGAATTTCCCAATTCAGGTGAACAGTGTTTCTGTCCGTTACGTTGAGACAAACATGAGCCGGCCTTTCGGGAAACTGTCGGACTACCCTAATCCCCCGCCCGATTTAAATCCCATGGGGTATTCTAACACATCGAGGGGACAAAGGTTCAGATCTCTACGAATCCGAAATGATTTTTGCCACTACTCTAAAATAGGGACGTAGATTTGTGATGTTCTTGCAAATTATCGGTTTGATTCACGCGTTAATTTACCGCTTCCTGGACAAAAGTAACTTCACTGCACTGGGTGTGACTGGAGTTATGATGGAAGACGTTGGTGAGTATCATGATCTAGCCCTTACCACCTGAAGTGGTACGTTCAGCAAGGCGAACGAACCACATTCTCCACGCAACCGTCAAACTTCATCTCACCCACCCACACTCCCGCTTCTGTGACGCACCCATCGACCGAACGTCTCAACCAAATAGCCTCTTTGGATTCCACTGATTTCAGTATGTGTGGAATTCTGGAGTTTGGTGTAAAACAGCAGCGTCGTAAAAAGCTCGACTGGTTCCCTCGTATAGTTAAGGTAAGTGTCGAACTCGGTGAACATGGCTCGTTTTTATTGCTGATTTTTATCTGCATTTTCCTCCTGAGCACTGGAGTTCGCAGGATGTACGGCCTTTTGGCGGCCTACTTATCATTCCTCCGGTGGACGTTTATCATACGATGTGAAGAATAGTCTTTTTGCACACGCAATTGTTGAACTCAATTCACGTTCGTTGTAATGGCGAAAAAGTGCGGATAGACGAATTCGATCAACTAATCAGAAAATTCCTGAACACTGTTGTGGAACTCTTACTAGCCTAGACGAGATAATGATATGGAAGTCAGTTTTCTATAAAATGAAACACCTTTACACAACTCTGTTTTGTTCTGCTGGCCCATTCTGAGCGAAATGACATGTCGAAATTAAGCTCGTTGCACCTATCTGGCGTACAGTCATCCTTCTTGAAGAAACTCACTAGTGATAATCGGAATATAGCCCGCGATGGAACCATCGACGAGTTACATCGCAACTTCACCTTTAATGAATGAAGTCGCATTGATTTCGTTCAGCATTTGACAAATGTAACCCGAGAATCAAACTCACAATTTGCAGGAACATCCATGTGAGTAACCAGGAAGTGAAAAGCAAACGACGCGAATTTATACAACCACTCAGCGCTGTTGTCTCGTCAACAGATATTTTGATGATTTTGCCCACCTCTGTAAATCGTCTGTAAATCGAATTGCTACACTTTTGCTGTGCGGATGACACTAAATGACAACTCCCTGGTCCCTTTCCAGAACGGCCACAAACTCCGTTATGTGGTAGTAGGGGATTGCATCCCGTGTACTCCATGGAGTTTGAATCAGGTGAAGAACAGGACCACAGGTTTTCCTCTCCAACACTTCATGAGACGAAGTGGAAATCAGTTGTTGATCATGTGCACGACGAGGATTACTGCATCACCTTGTACAAATTCTGTGTCTTCCAGTCTCTAAGAATCGGCATCTTGCTCGTCTTGCAGCAGTGTGTATTTACTAGTTCCGTAGGCTAAGAATTTCCCAATTCAGGTGAACAGTGTTTCTGTCCGTTACGTTGAGACAAACATGAGCCGGCCTTTCGGGAAACTGTCGGACTACCCTAATCCCCCGCCCGATTTAAATCCCATGGGGTATTCTAACACATCGAGGGGACAAAGGTTCAGATCTCTACGAATCCGAAATGATTTTTGCCACTACTCTAAAATAGGGACGTAGATTTGTGATGTTCTTGCAAATTATCGGTTTGATTCACGCGTTAATTTACCGCTTCCTGGACAAAAGTAACTTCACTGCACTGGGTGTGACTGGAGTTATGATGGAAGACGTTGGTGAGTATCATGATCTAGCCCTTACCAGCTGAAGTGGTACGTTCAGCAACAACTTCATCGGTGGTTGTTTACAATCTTATGAGATTCTAGGGTCCAACCCTCGCCTAGTTTTTTTTATCTAATCAAGCAAATATAGTCCATGTCTGTTCACACATCACTTCTGCTGTTCGATTCCTAGTTATTAGTTTCTTCCGAAATTAGCTGGCGACAACTTTCACAGAAAAATCCAACTACGCGATTCACCAAAAAAGCGCACACGGTTTGTCACCAGTGGTATGCACATTAGAGTGGGTTGTGTGTTTCCACGCAGATTTGAACGTATGTCTGATCGTTTAGTTTAATTCCATACTGTGCGCACTGTCGTTAGAGATCTTAACACACCAACTGCGTGTACTTTCAAATTACGGGCTTTGGTCTTTCGGTCGATCGGTAGTACGCGTTCTAGTGTCGTACTGCCCAGCAAGACACCTACTAATCTATGCATCACCCGGCGTGAAAATCATATCCAATGATCCTTTGAGCAACGGCGCGGGTTTTGTTTGGTTATCTGGTTATTCTAACTTGCTCAGCTAGTGAATTGCGTCGACGGAGCTTGAGCGCTTTAGCCAAACATCTGTCATCTTGAAGGTTGCTTGTTCAACATTTTATCCCACCGGGTTGTCATTTCGTGAGCTCTTCTTCCCTGAATTATACGATAGGTACAGTTGTTGCACTCAATTATCATGTATTCGTTTCGGTGTCAGTTTGCATACCTGAACAGAGGATGAAGTAATATGACTTTCACACTTGATAATACGGCTGCACATCAGTTTGATGTCTCGTTGCGGTATGCCCCTAAATGCTGAGGTGCATTTTGCTTGCCGGACAAGAAGACGCACAGTAACTTGTACTTGAGCAGTCAGTTGATGCGAGATGGACTTGCTGCGGTACATTTTGATGCCAATTTTTTGGAATTAAAGCTTCCTGGTTTGAAAACACCAGGGAAATCATATGATCCTGCGAATGACCATGTATATGGTTTGTTCGATGAGCTGGACAATTTGGTTTCAAACATTTCATCAGTAGTTCAGGTGCCGTTGTCAGTGCGTTGTGGCTGGAAGTGCCTTCTTCTCCTCACTTATAGATCAGGTATATTTTCAAACAAACCCCCGTAGAAACGTCCGACGCACTTCGATGGGCATTCAAATAATTCACCGCGTTTGGTTCACTTTTTGGCGAATTGTGGAGTTGCGCCCGTCATAATCATCATTATTAGCAGCAGGGACATTGTGACATCTTTGATGCTTGACTGCCATACAATCATGTCAATTCATTTGGAGAAAGCCCAGAATGAAGCGACCGAAATTAAAACAAAAAGAGCCACCCCTCAAGCCTCCATGTGCGGTCGGCTTCCTATTTGGAAATATTCTGATTTCAGGCTTGATAATAGGTTGGCCCTCGCTGATCCGTTGTTGCCTAAACCGTGTGGATGGAACTAAACCTTGAATTCCTTAAAAATGCATTTTTCCTGTCGCCTTAATAATGATTGGTTCCGACCCGGCTGTCCAAGGTTTACCGTGTGCCACTTAAGTTTTCTAAATTTGTACTTACTAATGAGTAGTGCGAAGGATTTATTACGATTCTCGTTCCATCAAAATGGTGGCCAGCTGGCTGAATGTTGGTGGCACATGGTGAGCACCGGAACCGACAACACATTTTTCGCGGAAAAATAGTAAAAAATGGACTTTTACAGCAAACCAAAAGACCATACATCGTCCTCACTAAACGTCCATGTGGAGGCTCGAAGACGTAGCGAGATTTCGACTACTATGACCCTCCACTGACTTCGAGATGTTACTTTTTTCTCCTCCTCGAAACTGATGTGAACCGCTTTTGTTTCCTTGTTAATCTGTTCCTATATTATACATGCTCGTCCAGCTCACTGCGACGTACCTGGCCGTCTGGGACTATAACCACGACACAGTTGGTGCGCTGGGTGCTGAGACCAGATCGAATAAATCTCCTTCACGCTCGAGTGGCTCTATCAGCCTTGTTGCCGTCTCGGCAACTGCTGGTCCCGCGATACTGGAAATCCCCCTAGGTGCTTTGTACAAGGTAGGCCCGCTGGATGCCTCAGAAGCAATTCATGAGCGTGATGAAGCTCTTACATGCGCCTTCCTGGTTGCTTACGATCGATCCTACTCAGAAGTGTCTGCATCTCCCAAATCTGCTGCTAGCCCTGGACAAAGTAAGTCCCCTACTTCTGTGACTTTGCACTTGGTATGGATGAAGCTCGCACGCGTGCATATGTGTTTTTTGTTTACTTATTTGTGAACGGATCCAGAATCATCTCAATCTTTTTAACAGCTTGAGGACTGTACTCGCAGCCTTGATATACCCACTTGAAGTCCGTCATAACTCGCGCAGTGGTGGAAGCCTACGGTAACGTGCTTTACTCCTCCTCCTCCTCGTCTCATCTTACACAGGTAATTCCATGACTCTACCACGTAAATTCAGTTTCGGATCCTCTTCGATTTTCTCCACGCACAATCCCCACCCGCCACCTACACCATCATCTTCCGGTTCAGTCAACACAAGGCGTATTGTTCAACATCAGTCTGATGCTGACTTACCTAGACGACCAACTTCAGGGTCAACCATAACCCACATCGACCTTTCCGGACCAACCAGTCCTCCCGCTGCTTGTGCTTCTACCCCGACCAATCCAAAACCTGTATGCGCCCCCGTGAATCAACATCGTGGGCATCGGTTTCAAATGATGAAATTCCGTTTGGTCGCTTCTTGTGACTTGTGCCACAAGCCGTGCTGGCACTTGGTCTCTCCTCCTCCGGTTCTCCAGTGTCTTCATTGCCAGGTACAGTTTTATCTAGTTTGGTCGAACTCACTGAAGCGTTCTCGCTTTCGATGCATTCATATTTTTTGACACCTTTTGTCTACAAAGGAATTTTAATGCTCTCATGGGCACCATAAATGTTGCTACCCTTTCATTGTGCATTTACCGATGGTCCATGTGTCTGATTGTTCCTTTATCCTAATATTTTGATGCACAGGAACTGTGGACGCCCACTCTCGTAACATTACATGATAGTCTTTTCAGCTTGACGGTAGAACAAACGTAGAGTGCCAGTCACAGCTATCAGAATGTAGGTAGCCGTATGATATCACACAAAGTATGTAATTTATGCTATTGTTCAGACAAATCCTTGAAGAGTGAGCCTTGACTGATCGTGAGATCCACCCAGCATCACTGACAGGACTTTGATACTTCCTCCATAAATGCAAACGAATTCCTCTGCAATAATGAATAATTCTTCTATCATATTCCCAATGGCGGTGGTTCGGTACGATCGTAACGGCTCACAAAGTTGCTTCATGAAAGCCTTGACTGTATGCTAAAGGCTTTCGAACTGACCAATGATTTTGCAGCGTAATCATTGTAGTGGTGCTGGTGGATACACAGCTACCGGTTTCCGCTCCGTCCGCTCAGCTTAGCGAATATTTTGCAAGCGTTTCCCACCCATTCGGAGACACTACGTTCATGCATCCACTGATAACCTCCCCTCTATTGAGAACAAACATTTTCATGCCCAATCTCCAAGCCCGAAGGACAGGACAACCACCAGTGAAGTCGCTAGCAACTTTTTCGCAAGAACCTCGTCACTAGTTGTGGGGCGTAATCAGTGCACAGTCCGGTGGGTTTTTCCTTCTTCCCTGTGGACGTTCGTACGGTGTTTGGAGAAGTATCGCTTCCCCCCTCCTGATTGGTTGGTTTTCAGTGGGTCCTTCTCTATCACGCTGGTTTTTCACATAGCTAGCTCTCTTCGAAAGTTTTTCACCATGGCTTCCTCCACTTCGAGCCACAGAAACATCTTGAATCTACAAGCCCCCGGACGGTTCGTTTTTCGATAGTGTCACTCCTAAGACACATCATGCTTCTGCATTAATACAAATACTGGGTTGTTTGTTGCTCCTCTTCGATGTTTTCACACTTTGGACCAGTGGTCACGAGATCACTGTAACTGGGGAGAGGTCACATATATGCTTCGCATTTCCAGGTGCTTTTTGTAATATTGGTAATCTTCCTTTTATACCACACTTCTTACCACTGCTTGCTCTTCGTCTCAAAAGAATGACTTGTACCACGAATTCAGCTGGTCGCTTTAGGCTGCGTGTTCTGAATACTAGTGTGAAATAACGAATTAATCTCGAACCTTTTCCCCTTATTCTGTGCCAGCTAAAGTTTCATGCTTCGCACATGGAGATGCAGGACTGTGAGATACCTGCTTGTGGGAAAGCAATTGTAACCTACTGGTTTCGGTGTCAGTCCAAAGCGGAACAACAAAAGTGGATTGCTCACATTAGTTTCGCGATGCAGTTTGCCAAATCGTCACGGGTTGGTGCTTCTACCGCCGCTGCAGCGATGCTGTCTTCACCAGCTGCAGGGAACGACACGCGAACTGAGAATTGCCACGAACCGGATGTCAGTCAAGGTGAATCTATCACTGTTTCTATAATGCAGACGGGTATGAGTTTCGTTCTGGTAGCCACATTTTAGGTTGCAGTCCAACTGAAGTCAATTTTCTACCGGGAATTTTAGAATAGCCTTGACAACCTCATTGATTAAAGGGCTCTGAGCAATATTTCAGGACGGGATCAGACAGCCTTTTTGAAGATGTAGGAAAGTTTGCCGAACAGTGTTTGTTCATTCTCCTTGTTTCAAATACCATTCTCTTTTTTTACTTGTTCTACTCTAGCCCCAACCGTCCTCAGAGGGACAGTTGACCCCTTAAATGACCTTCAGAACTCTTCACAATCGTCTGATACGCTAGCTACGGAGCACCAACAACACAGTTGCGACAAACCAATAACAGGCAATCCTATCTTACGTCATGCCAGTCTCCCCAGACCACAGCATCAGCGTGAAATCAGCTCAAATTCTTCCACCGAGAACCGAATGAGTTTTAGTTTCACTCACGAAACTGCATTGTCCACCGCTTGTTCAGCAAGCGGCAGTTCGCCAAAAGTGATGATCGAGCGTGAAAAATCGTCAAAAGCCTCGAGGGAGAGAATCGTCTCGATAGAGCGTGCATCTACTGGGAATGAGGACAGTGATTTTGTGGACATGTCTATCCCAGGAACTTCGATCATCTCCCCAACACAAGTCTCATGAAACGTCATCCACTAAAATGATCTCGTTAACAATGGTATCTTCACGGTGCGCAAAGAGAGAATACTGTTAGGTAGGACTCGTTTCTCGTTTGGTCGCCGTTACAAATTCTGTCATTTGATCAGTTAAATTTGACCAACAGTCTGATTGCTTATGGGTGAAATAACGGTAAGATCATTGGTTGTTGGACAGGTGACTGTTGACCTGTTCGCCGAGCTTGGCAACTGGCTTTGCAAACGTTTTGTCACCATACTAGGAGACATCACCAGTGTGCAGTTGTTTGTCAGAGTTTAGTCGAATTCTTGTTGAGGACCTTAGTCGTTATGCAGTGTAGGTGTTTGGCAGACAAGATGCAATTGCGCCTCTCAGTCGGTTCCAAACATATCCCGACTTTGGGTCTGCTTCAGCGATTGACTTTTGTCGGAAATTAACGGTTGTTCCATTTACCACGAAAAGTTTGGATGTGGTCTGAGTCACTGGAGGTCGCACCACATAAGTAAAGCTCCTCAGTTCATCAGTAGATGTTGTAGACGAGCAGATAATTTCGCGCTACCAGACGTTCGTTGACTTCTGAGCGACGAAGGACCAAATTGAGTAAACAATTACTAACCACCGCCGAATAAACTGAGTATTCGTTTAGCCATCTTTCTATCCTTTGTAAAGGAGATTTTTCGAGCTTAATCGAGCCCGTGTATGGGTTTCAGAAAACTCAAACCAATCAAAAAGTTGTCCAAAGCGATTGTGGTCTCCAACGAGGTTCCAGGATCCGGCTGTCTTCCTTAACTTGATTGTCAATAGTCCTATCCAAGTTGACACTTGTTAACAATGAAATAATCATTCCACATTAACACCCTTTCGGTGTCCAGCTGCTAAGCCACCGAAGGAAGCATGATGGCTGAGATACTGTCGGGTTGCCCAACCCCAGACAGGAGTACTCGAGATGCTGAGGTTGAGTTCGAACCACAAACCTTCCGGTCAATAAATTTGCGCTTTAACCACTGAGCCACCTCGAGCTCCACGCCGATGTGAGATTCCTTAACCGGTAGACACCATGTTTTTGGTCTCCACGGTATTCTGTTGAGATAGTCACTTTTCTGACGTAGAGTAGCCTATTATCCTCTCCTGTACTAAGTTGGCGCCCTGGATGACGACCACTCTCAATGTTTCTTTCTCTTTTTTTGCAGTGTTTGGTGATTTTTTCGATGACCTACTCTAACAGAAGTGCACCACTGCTGATAACACTTTCATTTACTTCTGCCTGACACCAAAGTTCTCTAATCTTCTCATAAGGGATTGCCAAACATATCCTGTCTTCTTGTTTGTACCCTCTCCTCCATTTTATTCTAATTTGTCCCACTGTTCAGTTGCATTTTCGACGCTGTCGTTTATTGTCGTCGTCGTCGTCGTTTCGCTACCACTTGGCTTTCAGTATATGCTTTATGAGAAACGTTTCTACCAGAACAGAACTCCTGTAACCTAACTGTCATATTCTATTAGTTGATCTATATCAGGGGTTCACTGCTGGACCACATCCCTTCACACTGACTCTCCAGCTGCTAGGTATGTGAATACACTTCTCCGTCGTCAGCTTTATACACTGTGAATCACATCGGTCTTATTCTTCGTCACAAATCGTGCTCGCCAACCTGACTAATAGAAGTTGCCGCACATGAATGTCTGTGAGACGAGCTTCACTGGATCTGACAGATTGCTTCCAGTTTTTTTTATTATCAAAATTTGAGTTATACTACATGAACTCTCCCTCTGTGCCGCTCTCCAGCTGCTAAACTGATGCCCATAATGTGCCTTCTTCAAACGTACACCTCTCCTCATACCATATCCTATCAGATTTTTATTACTGTTTTTTTTACCATTCACACCTTCGCATGTTTAACACGTGGCCTTTTTTGTTTCTTGCGTTTCTCGTTCAAAACCGTTATGACCTGTTGCGTAACTCTATAGTCAGTGCATTTGGTCTGGTTGACTATTGAACTGGGCCTTTTGGTGACTATGAGCATGGGCGTCAAAACCTGCGGGCGGTTACTGTCAACTGGAGCGCTTCGTCTCGCGCCGTCACCAATTTCTCTATGCATGGATGCGTTTTCTCTCCCCACCCCTTTTGTCTTGATTATGTCTCCAAGCCTCTCATTTTACCTGACTGAACAGCTTCAACATGTAGCTTTGTTCTTCCTATATTTTTCGGGGGTCGGGGATGGCTGAACTTGGTCGAGTTTGGTATATGCATGATTTGCCAGTCAACCGAAGGTATCGTGCCTCTTAAATGCGTGTAGTAAATTTATCTGAAATTTCACCTCATCGTAACTTTGTAAAATGATGTCCACCGGTATGCAAGTATTCATTTACAGCTCGTTCACACTAGCGTGTGGTTTTCTTCGGTGTTCTTAAGTAGCCCATTAATGAAACTAGGTAGTGAATGCACTTTTGACTGGCAAAAAATCGTTTAGCTATAGCACTCTTTTGGTGCACAACTGCCGTACCACCAGAAGGAAGCACGAGGGCTGGGATACTGCCAGGTTGCCCAAGCCTAGACAGGGGAAGTCGACAGGCAAAGGTCGGGTTCGAACCAGGGACCTTCCGATGAGTAAATTTGACTGACAGAGTCAAAGTCGTTCTCAATTCACAAATGCAACTCTGAAATCTAAACACTCCTTTGCATGGAACCATTAGAGGAAACACTTAGGCCAGAGAGTAACACCAGCTTCTTCCCAGCGATGCGTTGTTTGACCCCGTCTTGCTATGACATCTAGGTGTGGATCATTCGGCCGTTATCCATTAGTCTCCGAAAATTAAAGGGGATCGGGATCATCTCTCCGAATGAATCCGACAAGATGAACAGATTCTTGTGCGACGAACTGGAAAATATGAGCCAAGAAAGACAACATAAGGGCCATGGAAGTAGAAGTATCCAGAAAATATTAACCTTCTGTCAAACTTCAGTGAAGTATTCATTCCAAGTATGTTAACCAACTTCGCTTGGTTCAATCAATAGCTGTGAAATCGCTAGAAAGTAGGCTGCAACTTTATCTTCCAAACTCTGCAGAACCGCTCCCATACGCTGGGTACATCATCATCATCAAAGAAGCAACATCAGTGTTGACACTGATGCTTCACTGCCGTACAACCATAAAGTTCGTCTAATTTCATATGCATAAATATATATAATTATATATATTTATGCATATGAAATTAGACGAACTTTATGGTTGTACGGCAGTGAAGCATCAGTGTCAACACTGATGTTGCTTCTTTGATGATGATGATGTACCCAGCGTATGGGAGCGGTTCTGCAGAGTTTGGAAGATAAAGTTGCAGCCTACTTTCTAGCGATTTCACAGCTATTGATTGAACCAAGCGAAGTTGGTTAACATACTTGGAATGAATACTTCACTGAAGTTTGACAGAAGGTCAATATTTTCTGGATACTTCTACTTCCAGGGCCCTTATGTTGTCTTTCTTGGCTCATATTTTCCAGTTCGTCGCACAAGAATCTGTTCATCTTGTCGGATTCATTCGGAGAGATGATCCCGATCCCCTTTAATTTTCGGAGACTAATGGATAACGGCCGAATGATCCACACCTAGATGTCATAGCAAGACGGGGTCAAACAACGCATCGCTGGGAAGAAGCTGGTGTTACTCTCTGGCCTAAGTGTTTCCTCTAATGGTTCCATGCAAAGGAGTGTTTAGATTTCAGAGTTGCATTTGTGAATTGAGAACGACTTTGACTCTGTCAGTCAAATTTACTCATCGGAAGGTCCCTGGTTCGAACCCGACCTTTGCCTGTCGACTTCCCCTGTCTAGGCTTCTTTTTGACGCCACAAGTGACGCAAATTAGCAAACGTGATTCGAGCCTTTGAGATTCTTGCACTGACTTCATCAGACACACTTCCGTCAGAGCTAATACAACTACCGAGGTATGTAAAGTTTTCCACAATCTCCAGTGATTCTCCTTGAATTTTAAGGGATATGTCCGGAGACTGCACGTTCTGAAGCATGACTTTGCACTTTGAAGGTGCAAGGCGCATGCCAAAAGATGGTATGATGGTGGTCAGTCTGTTCAACAGGGCTTGTGCTTCACTTTCGTCTTCAAAGATGAGGGCGATATCATCTGCGTACTCCAGATCGACAAGGCTCTCACCAGCAACGATTTGAACACCGGGGTTTTGAAGACCTTCCAGCGTTCGCCTCATTATTTCATCAATGACGAAGTTGAACAAGAATGGAGAGAGTGGACATCCTTGTCTGACACCACTTTTTGTAGGGAAGCTTTTGGAGAGCTCGCCATACACTCTCACCCGCCCAGAAGTATGTGAATATAGGGATCGGATTATGTTTACAAACTTCTGGGGCATACCCTGTTGAGCAAGTATATTTAACAGCACTGACCGATCGACAGAATCAAACGCACCCTTGAAGTCAAGGAACACCAAGATTGTGGGTCGTCTGTACATGTGGCGTTGCTCTAACACCTGACGGAGTGTGAAGATGTGGTCAATGCAGCCTCTACCCGGTCGAAATCCCGCTTGATTCTCACGAGTCAAGGTTTCGCGTGCCATCGTAAGACGACGAAGAATCAATGACGCCAGAAGCCTTGTCACAACAGGAGTCAAACTAACACCTCTGTGGTTGCTACATTCACTGCGAGTACCCTTTTGAAAATGGGCACTACTATCGATTCACCCCAGTTGTCTGGGACGGTCTCTTTCTCCCAGATAGACCCAAATAGTCTAGACAGGCACTGGCTGAGGAGCCCACCGCCATCCTTGAAAAGAGCAGGTGGAAGGTCGTCAGGACCAGCAGCACGATGACGCTTGAGTAGAGAAATACACTCGGACACTTCTGAGACCGAAGGCGACTCCATATTTACGGTCCAGCTTTCTGTTGAAGGCCAGGATTCTGGATTGGAGGTAGCAGGTGGCCAGCTGAATTGCTGTTCAAAGTACTGTGCCCAGCGGTCCAGACGTTCTGCTTTATTGCATATCAGGGAGCCATTTTGGTCTCTGATTGTTTCGCTGACAAGAGGTTTTCGAGGACCAGTCGAACGAATCAAATGGAACAGCCTGCGCACATTTCCAGCATTCTTTGCATCTTCCATTTCTTCGGCCTTTCGGGTCCACCAAGCTTCTCGGTCTGCACGGACACTCAGTTTCACTTGGCGTCGGATGATGCGTCGGGTGGAGTTGTGGTGGCGGCCAGGGGGATCTGTCGCCGGGTCTCCAGCAAAGACACGGTCCTATCAGAGATCCAGTGTTTGAATGAGGTTGGCTGGGTTGTACCGCAAACAGACGTTCCAACCTTGAGTAGCGCTTTGGATATCTTTTCCCAGTGGCCGTTTATATCCGACACCGTACCGTCCGGCAGGCATTCGACGAGCTGGTTTTGATAGTTTCGTTTGACTTCTGGATCCACTAGCTTCTCAATGGCTAAGCGAGGTGTGCGCGTTTTGCGTACACCTGAAAAGCGCAATGAAAAGCAGCAGCGTACAAGTGCATGGTCGGAGTCCACGCTGGTGTTCCAGAAGGAGCGGCAAGCGGTGATCGACCCTCGCCACCGATAACTCACGGCGATGTGGTCTATTTGGGTTCGTCGCTGGTTTGTTGGTGGGCACCACGTTGTCAAGCGATTTCCGCTGTTCCGGAAATTCGTACTGCAAAGGAACAGTCTGTGATCGGCACACATCTGAAGTAAGCGGTCTCCGTTGTCCGTGCGTCTCGTGTCCAAACCAAGACGACCACCCAATCGGGCCTCAGCAGCGCTCAGTCTACCTACCTGGGCGTTCATATCACCAGCAACCACAACGATATCTGAGGTTTTAACCTGCTGTAGAAGGGCACCTAGAGCGTCATAGAAACTGTCCTTGGCAGATTCAGAGCTACAGTCAGTTGGGGCGTAAGCAGACACAATAAACAAGGTGCGATGGACCTCACTTCCTCTAGATTCTCTCACAGATGTTGCCAAACGAACCGCACAGAGGCGACTATCAACGGGTATCCAATCAAGCAGAGACGCTTCCGCTCGTTCGCTCAATACAATACCCACCCCAGCATATCCAGCTGCAGCGGCCTCTGCATCACCAGAGGTGCGCAGCCGGAACCTGGAAGAGAGCGAGGGGCAGTCAGTTCGATCACGGTACTTGCGTCCTGCGTCCTTGTTTCTGACAGACAACATACATCAATGCTGAGGGAATCCAGCGTACGAGCAAGAGCCACCTGTTGACCTGCTTGCTTCAGTGAACGAACATTAAAGGTGGCTAAGTAGACAGGCTTTCGGGGTTTGAAAACAGACTTCGAAGTGTTTAGGGATGTAACTGAACTCGGACGTACACAATCTGCAGCTAAGTGTGATGCAGGGCGGGCAAACCGATCAGTCCTAGAGCTGGGACCTGCGGAGAAAGTATTAAAATTGGGGCGGGGAGGGTGGAAGACGGAAAACGTGAAAGTGTAAGAAGGGAGGCGTCAGCAGTAGCATGTTTTCGCTTACCCGCCCTGCTGTATGCAGCAAGTAAGGCGACCCGGCTGATGGCACCACGCGACGGCCGATGTGGCATGAAAGTACTGTTAGTTGTGAATGTCATGGTTGTACGAGGGCTGGGATACTGCCAGGGCGCCCACACCTAGACAGGAGGACGATTAGGGTCCTCAACCAAAGCCTTTGGCTCAAAAGCCTAACCGCAAGGCAGCGGTGTTGGGCTGGAAATGCAAGTACATTACCATTTTTACGGAACACGTCGCCACACATGTTCCAACCCCCAACCTGGAGGGCCAGGACTGTGTTCGTCAGACCTCTACCCATGGACCAACCTGGTATGAGAGACTCTGTGAGTGTCACGCGGGCACCCCCCAGTATAGCTCAATGGGTCGCCGAGGTACACAAACCGCCACACCACGGTAAGGTCCAGTCTCTTCGTGACGCTGGGTACAACAAGTAACATACTACTCATAAAGTTGATGGAAACACTAGACGGCCCGCTACCGGTTTCCTCATTTTTGGAGCTTACCAGGTTGGCCAAGTACAGACTTTCCCTCGGCCTTATTTTCTCTTTCATAATCAAGATCTGCATGCGTGGCAATAAGCGCCTTTGAAAATTAACGTAGTTTGACGGTGGGATTTCGGTTGAAATTCACCTTAGTCTCGTTTATTGAAATTGAAAATTGAAAATTTCATATTTCCTGCTGGACCGGAGAATGTGCGTGCGAAGTATGTGTGAACCCCGCGAATCAATCATGATTATGAGTCTAGGTTGACAGATAACACTGAAAACTCAAGGTCATGCGTTCTCCCTGAGGACTCAGAGCCATGTTTAGCTGTCCATGGATTATTTAAAAATGCCCTGATGCCATTTCCAGAGTATGTTGATGGCATTCTTATCATCCATCGATGTGAAATCAAGATGCATTAAGGGATGTAAACGTCTCGCGTGCGCGCAACACCGTTTCATCTCTTTCGGAGCTCGCGTAGCTATCGGGACAATCAGTGGACAGCGTTGCTTGGACATCCGCGCGCACGCATTTTCCGTGTGAAATTCGATGAGTGAGTGGTGGCCCGTCACTTCCAAGTGAGTTGGTGTGTCAGTTTGGCTAAAAGCAAGAACTTTTTGCAACTGTCACTTGAGTGCTGTCAGACAGCTGATGCAAACAGGGTAGACGACCAATAAGCACGTTTGCTTTCGAGGTCGTGTAGAGCAGCACAAGAACGAGATCCGTATGACTTTAATAGGCTAGTTAAGCAGTTTTCTTTGGGTTGAATACAAAAAAATTGGCCGTCAGTTCGGCTAGCTACAGGCTGGCTACAAAATATCGGTATTTTTCTGATCGACTCTTTCAAGCGTTCATATGAGGTCTGAAAATGAATGGACTCAGAATCAGCTTCATTTGTACGGCAATGGAACACCGGTGTTACGCTATCCATGATGATCAGCTTCACATGGTACTGGTCACAGAATCCACACAATCCAACGTCAACCATGAGGATGTATGATTTGCTCTTTATTGAAGACGAATGTTCTACGACCTGTATTCAGGCAGCCCATGACTACACTGTAATAAAGTTCCTCAGGTTAGGTTCGATTAATCTACGGCGCCCTGTTGTGTGTGAATCGCATCTCGATGAGTCCACAGTGAATTCGCCAGTTTTTTCGTGCAACATAACTTAGTGAGGTAAATATCAGACATTCAGCAAATGTGCTGGCAATTGTGTGGTTAGAAATTTCTGTGGTGTGTAGTTCAATCGGGATTTTGTGCATTAGGTGAAGTTACTTTGTTGAAAACCCCTGCGAAACCGTTTCGTCCTTACTGAGAGTCATCAAGTTCTCTTGAGAGACAATAAGATAACTGGGCACTTTGCTTGGAAGGGAATCAGCGCGTTCTAAAGACGCCTTACAACTCGCGAAATGCAATGGAGCGTTAGCAGTTGAACCACTCTGTGGCAGCTGTTTCTAGTGGTTAACATTACCGAAAATATAATGCTCAAATTTCGAATATCGTAGTCCCCCAAAGAGTGTATCTGCACGAACAAGCGGTACAGCTACGCCGTCATCCGGCTCCGGTAGACAGCGGCTCAAGGATCATCAAGATGTTCGTCGAGGTCATCTAACCTAAGTGACTCGGTGAGTCGATCTTTGCATTCGAACCCGAGAGTTGTAGGTCGCAAACATCTCGAGGAGGATATGCAAGTATCTTACCCTCTGAGTCAAAGCGACCGTTCCCTCAACGGTCCACTTGGTCTCATTTAAAGTGCACAGGATGTCAGTTGTTCACTAGGGATCATCGTAAATGAAGGAAGGTGGTCCGTCTAAATACAAGTTTATCCCTTCAAGGCCATGTCTGCACGACTGAGCTTTGGAAAAAGCAACTCCAAGAACATACTACCTGCAACGCAGGTGAGGTCGCATTTGGTCTCATTCTGCTGCACCATAGAGCGACGATTAAATCTGTCCAAGACGTAACAGGCATCAGAATTCACATCAGGATCTAGGCATTCCATCTTCGCACCCCAAGTTGCTGTGAGCTTCGACCACCGTATAGTCGTATGCCTGATCACCTGGCAGGTACAGCTTGCACACCAAACGTGGTTCAGTAACGTACCATGAAGCAGGTGACTCAAGTTCACGCCAGACGATCCTGTGATTCCGATGACCGTTCATCCCAGGGTGGATTCTCCACGCAAAAATTCAGTACGAACTTAAGATGTAGCAGTTGATTTAGCGATCAGTTGGTTTAGATTCTTCTTCACCTCTTTTGCGCGTGAGTAAGAAGAAAGATCTAAGTTAGACCGAACTTCCGTTCGCTGTCTGCACTCTGATTGAAAACTTCGGGTTGGCAAAGCTAAATTTTCGGATTGATAGCAACACTAGTAACAGGTTCAATGCTATCGGTTAGTTGTTCGCGTCAATTTATTGCTTTTATTCTCGACAGTGTACCATCTTTCCCTTACACTGACTTTTGGTAAGTCTCGAAATACGGTTCATCAAAACTGCATGAAGAGAACATTCCTGATAGATTTTTAAGCAACTGCAGATCCTCTAAGATGTTAGTTTCTTTGTTGCAGCAATAACCATGACCTAGAAATCCAAAATCGAAGCAAACTAAACTTTTTAACCGGTTTACAATCTTCGTTCTCGTTGCATAGATCCTCCGCTCAAAGTTCTGTTGGGTACGGGATGAATCTGAATTACCGCACATTTTGTGCACACCAGATGGATTTTAGCCCCGATTCCAACACATGTTAGCAGAAGCTCATTATCCCCCTAATCAATACCAAATAACTCATGCCATTAAAATAAATCGTCGAGGCAATTATCTGGCGCTCAATCAGGGCTAAACTGTCGACTTGATGGGAGGTCAAAAAATAACGTTAAGACAGGAAATTCCGTGGGAGTTTTCATCTCCACTTTTCCAACCAGTTGTTACACAAATTAGCAAGAATATCGACACTCCCGGCTGATCAAAATCTGTCCCTTTGACTTCGAATGTTTGAAAACGGATGGACACTGTCGATGGACAAGCTGTATCTGCTTTCTGATTTGTGTACTTACCACAACCGTCCTTGACCCCTGGGAGATGATACCATCCCAGTGAATCCTTTGCGCCTGTTCTCCAGTTGTCCCGTAGTTCTGCTGCCTGACTTGTTCACTAATGGTTGCCGTATTGCCAAACATTTCCTGTCATTTCGTTTTGGTGAACATCTTCCAGTCATATCGTTTGTGAGATTCTCAAACCCTTAGGATCCACATGTTGGGTGCTTTTCTATTGCTTTCCATACAGTAAGAACTTCTCACGTGAATGTGATGTGGTTTCATTTTCTGCATATCCAGCAAGGAAAAAAACGGGTACCCGAAAAAAGGCTGAAGCATTCATGGCTCTGTATAGATTGGAAGCCTCGACCTCTGGGATTAGTCAACCTACATATCCAAGGT
This sequence comes from Clonorchis sinensis, assembly GCA_003604175.2. Taxonomy (NCBI): domain Eukaryota; kingdom Metazoa; phylum Platyhelminthes; class Trematoda; order Opisthorchiida; family Opisthorchiidae; genus Clonorchis; species Clonorchis sinensis. The sequence goes on from CM030373.1 coordinate 6,986,639, forward strand.
CGTCATTCTAGGTCTTCGGTAAACGAGTCACATTTTTCAGCTTTCACAATATTCACCAGTTCACATGCGATAATTCAAGTCCGCCTGGTGTGTTGGCCTATCATGTCAGACGCCCAAATGTCAAACTTGCTCACGACCAAGAATGTCCGTCAAGATGTCGTCGAATAAGATCAAAGCTCGAGTTCACTCTTTCTACCCTCTTTGACCCCGACTAAATAGAACACTCGAGTCAAGGCAGATTGGAGACAAATTGGGCTAAAGTGGTGTGATCATAAAATTTTGTCGCGAATAGATTTCAATGCTCCTCCCTCGGAAAGAACCACAAATGGGCTCTTTTTGGAAGCGTCTCCCATTTGTGAGGGCATGTTTTGAGCCGTAGCGTTTAATAAATTTCTCTACAAGTGGAAGAGAGACTAGCTGATGTGATACGGAAAATCCAATAAGAAGCATTTCTTCCGACGCTCAGAACGAGTGACTGTAGTTGACCGCTGACTACTACGCCCTTTGTCAGGCCCACGGAATCGTTAGACAGTATTGTGAAACATACTTAATACTATCTATACTTCAAAGTTCATATCCTCCGGAACAGGACAAACAACAGTTCCCTCCGACATTATTGTACTTACAGTTCACCATGCGTTTGAAGAAAACCATTCAGGTTTACGTGATCTATGTTGGAATGGCTGTTCTTAAGAAACGTTGCGCCCAATACAGTTCAGTGCAATTTTCGACCATGAAAAATACATATGAGTTGCCTTGATGCACTTCTGTACACGTCTACACCTGTTGCAATGAGTCACATGTGAAGATGACTCTTGACAGCAACAGTAGACCTTTGCAAGTGACTTTGAAGTAGGTCGTAACATTGCTTCAATGACACTAATGGAAAGAAGCCACAGGCTTCTGAACAGTCTTGTGTAGTGTTGACTGGGACCTAAGGTAACTTGAACAAAAAAGTACTTCTACTATAACTCAATACGGTTTCTTTACCAAGAAAGATGCATGCAAAATGGAAACTTTAATCCCATAGAACGAGATCAAACGTTCCTTAATGCAATTCTGTGGACGTCTGGTCATGCTACACTGTTATTCTTGTGGACTAATTGATTTTTCTCACCTATAGTTGGACTATAATTATCCTATTCTAAAGTAAACCATCATACTGATTTAGTAGTATCTGGCATTACTGGCGTCCAACTCATCATTTATCAATTACATAACAAGTCTGGAATTTTAGTATAGTTTGGCATATACACAAGTGATACTTCTCGATATCTGAGTGACCAGGCACCTCTCTTAGTGAAAAGGAACTTGGTACTGTTTTTTCAAGCTCGTCTTTAAAGCAACCTTTTCGGAGAAAACATCTTGGTGGAGGAGCACCATTGTATTGCATATTGCCGAAAGAGTGATCCACTGCGGCAAAACATCGTTACTTTGGGGGGTAAAACAGTTGCTGTGTCACCCACAGACGCAAACTTGCTTGCTGAGGTGAGCCTTTCAGGTTAGTCTGAAACATCAGACACCTGTAAATGCGTTCCACGATTGAATGTGGATTCTTAAGTAGCATGTTACGGACAAATATTTTTCGTCAGTACGACAGAATTATTCAGTTGGAAGTTCAGCAGTAATCTGAAAGTTTGATTCTTCAGACATGTGACTCGGTTTCGAAGTCTGACAACATCCACATGGACAGTAACAAACAAATCACGAGGGTGCGTTTATTCTCAAGCGTCTGATACGCTAAAGTAGCTAAGAAACACCCCCTGCCTGGGCAGTGGCAGACCGAATAAGGCACAGAAAAGATGATTATACGTCCAAATTAGGTGTGCTCCCCGAAGAAGAAAGCAAGTCGGCAACAGGTGATGTTCAAGAGGACCAGTCTGAACGAGATGTGGTTAAAGTGACTGATTCTTGGAGAAAACTCACTCTTGTTGCTGATAGTTCTGCCTACCAGTTCGAAGGTAGAAAACTCAAGGGTTCCAGTGTGTCACAATTTTATGGATAAGCCAAAATCCACACAACTGGGCTTCTGTTGCACACGATTGTTCCTATGACTACATCCCCACACTATGCCACAGGTCAATAGATGACAGTTGGATTACTTGGAGTTATCCGACAGAAATCAGCCGTTCGAATCCTGCGTCATAAGTTTGTGAGTTTAATAAAACGACGCGATACTAAGCATGAAACCATACTCTCGTTAGGACCTGATCTGTATCAACCACCTGTTCATGCACACGGAAGTACCCGATTATATTTTCCTATATACTGATTGGCTTGGAAAACCGAAAGTTGACGGAATATATATCGAAACACATCCTGTACCAGATATATATATATATATATATATAATGTTGATGGAGCTTTCGAGCGGATGCTCCAAGTCTAACCGTAGAAAAGGTTAGCAGTTAGCTATTCTTTGGGAACGCCAGATTGACCGGAAGAACTGACAACTTCGATGAAACGATTATCTACCACATGAAATCCCGAGATGGAACAGAATCAGAAAGTTTTTCCGTTCCTTGGCTTCAAGAGTAAGGAAAATGCCTTCTAATGACGCTCCGGGAAGCGAATCGGGTTCTATTGCAAAACAGACCGCTTGACCTGATCGATTTGCCTCATACAGCCTGCGGGATAGAAACAGAATATGGGCGACAGAGACATCGATTTCCACTGCCTCCTCTTATCAGAAGCATTATTGCAGCCATACGATCCAAGCTAATAGCTGCAACACATCGGTGTTCCCCTCGCAAGTATATCTGCACAAAAAGCGAAATTATCAGTAGTTATCTTCTCTTTGGCAGTGTGCCTATTCGTGGGCGTTTGTGATACCACTTGTCTGTTTCGTGCGGTCTCGTAGTTGGCGAAAACGACCTGGATTGCTAAAAGTGGGAAGTATTGGTCACATCCAGAGCTAGTGGACATGAGACCTGAGGCTCGATTCGCTTATCAAGTACCGCAGAGCCTTCTGTAGAAATCAGGTTGCATAACCTCGCAATCGCCAGAGCCGACACATCCACTTACGTACATGCGAATTTTATCAACAAGACAGAATCGTTTCTTTCCTCCTAGTAAACTGTTCCATGGCTTCGAGAAATACACTAATTTGCAAATTAATTTGGATTTGCGAGAGACTCACCTGGAATCCAGCTGAATCTCCCGTTTTTTGATGTTTCGAAATCAGTCCAATTTGGGTTCAAGTAGAACATAAGGTTGGCGGAAACTCCTGGATTGCGCCTACCTGATAAGCCCCAAGAAGGGTGAAACCGGTCGTGGGCTGTCGAAGAATTTTCAGCAACCTTATGAGCAGTGAATCATGTGTTCCATGGTTGTTTGCGTCCTGCCTGACGTCAGTTCAAAAACCAAGCCTTACCTTTATCATAGCCCAGACAGCCAACTACCCGACACTTGCTCTGAAATTCTACAATATTCCCCCCAAGGATAATTGGGCTCCGGATGTTTCACCCTCAATGAATACAGTCAAAAATCCCAGTGGGTCATACGAATCCACTGGAGAACATTTCAGACTGCGCCGACTGTAAAATGAAACCAGAGCGTGAACGATGCACGAACAGATGTATGGTTAGGAGGTGGTTCTTTGAATAGTAAAGCGATCGAGGGTTAGTGTCGGTTTCAGGGTCATTCTTTCACAGAATGACAAAACAAAGTACATCAGTCACCGTGCTAAACGCCTGTGGATTATTAGAAACCATTGTGATCTACTCCAAGTCAACACTGGATTCACTTTCGACAAACGCTTTTGAAAACTGGGTACAGGAATGAAATAAGTAGGTTTGCTCTTACGTAATGCGCTACTCATAAGGTTTGATCTTGGTGATCTTCCCCATCCTGTTTTGCTGTTTTTCATTTTCTAACATGTGTGATCTTATCGTTAACTCCATTGAACAGATGTTGTTCACGTGACTTCACACAGCCAGCTGTGCATCAGGCAGATCGATGAACTAATCGAAGTTGATTTCTGATGGGTGCCACCATCGCATCCATCTGTGAACTTTGGACCTCTGAGGCTACCTCTTATAACAGGACTTATCCCGATAAGATTATAGGATCGTTAGAAGACTCTTCACCAAATTTGAAGAAATTATTGCAAGCCGAATAATACGTGGGTGTTCATTCTGAGTATGGTAGACAGTAAAAACGAATGTGCTCACATCCAGAACATCGGAGGATGGTTACATTTGAGAGTGAGCTATTTGCGGACCAGAATACCCACGATGGAAATCTCTTTGGATTGGTGTCCACCCTGACTAATTGCTTGATTTCTTAGATCCCCAGACCTGCCTCACTGTGACTGACCGACTTTTACTGCGTTTACTCCAGTATGTGTAGGTAGTTTTTTTCTGGATAGAAACTGAGCGATTGCAAACACGCTTTTGCCCAACGTTCTCTTCTCCAAATTTATCCGGGGATTTTTCGGTAAAAAGATTCCAGTAGATGTTGGACTCTGTCGTAAGAATTCTTTAAAAATTACCTAGTGATCGACTGAATATGCACATTTTGCGTCCGAAACGCAAACTGTAATGACATTGAGTAAATTCACTCCCAAACTTCCAAGACTAAATTTTACGTGAGAATGACGACCAAACTGATTTATTTGAGTTCTCATCTTACCGGTCTGAGATAATAATTTTAGTCTTCCTGGTTATCGATTCATAATGGCACTCCTAGAAAAAAAGATTGAAACCGTATTTTCGCCCCCACTCATCTGAATTGTCCACATGTCAGTATAACGCTCTACGTAACATGAGGTTGCCCTTCTTAAAACTCCTCCCGTTCATATCGGTGAGACCAGACTAAACAAGACAGCAGATTTCTACTGGCAAATTTTCAGACCGCACTTCAAGACACGTTCATCTATGTTCGTATGGCATATTATATGCTTGCCTATGGTTGTTTACAGTTTTGTGCAATTTGTCGAAAATTTTATGCGTTATGCGCAGCTGAACTTCTTCCCTTGTTCTCTTAGTTCTGGGAACACGAAATGTCTGCTATACCTACCTGATAAGACGGAAGAGCTTGCGACATAAAAAAGACGTTCTAATTTTGATTTCTGTTGTGGTTATTGATCGAATCATATATTGACTCATTCAGACACTCAAATGGCTTTTGGCGGTTACTCAGGAGTCTTCGTCTAGTTGGTTACTGAATCTCGCGAAGATCCTGATAATTGGCGAAATACACTCATTTGCAAACCAGTTTCGTTTTAGGGGTGGCTCACCTGGAACCCAGCTGAATCTCTCGTTTATGATGTTTTCAGTAACCTTATGAGTAGTGTATGCTGATAGTTTCTTTACCCTCTTCAAGAATTAAATAGAGTCACATGTGCTTACTTCAAGATCAAAGCGCTTGTTTGCTGGGAATTTCATGATGCGATCACACGTTTCCCGTCTTGCATTTACCATGATATGTAAATGCCCCAAGACCGTGCGATCTCATTCTTGTAGTATACGAACACATTTCCAGATAAAGCGGGCAAGACTTTGCTCAGTAAATTTTGGACCTCCACTATTTGTAGCCTCAATCCAGATTCTTATTGTTGAAAACCAATTAAAACCTCAACTACTCGCGTGAGTTCGTGCTCCTAAACCAACAACAACTATTGCGTTGCTCCCTCTTAAAATATAAAAACCAGAGAAGGAATCGTACTGTGCACTCTTGGATATTGTTTCATTCTGGAGAGAGTTTTCAGCTAAGCCTTGACGGTGATGTCTGCAAGTAGTCGCTGTGATCTATATGGGAGTTCAACCTCTCCCGAGCTACTTGCTCAACAAGATTCGATTTCCAAACAGGTGCTTTAGATGACACAAGGTTGAACTATGAAGACCCTGTGTTCTCGGTCGTTGATCGCGACTTTTTCATACCGTAATATCTGAGAATTCAAACTTGACTTCTGTTTACATATCTTAAGTGTCATTCTGAAACAGGTACTCGTGATTGCTGTCCTAAACTCTGCAATTACGAGTACTTTGGCGTAATTGGATAAATTCTCGAAATCATTATCCGTTCCACACAACCAATCAGTTCGGCACGGAAGTTAAAATGCATGGTACCAATGAGAATTGAGTGGGAAAAACCGATTTGAAAGAGGTGTATAGCAGCAAAGTTTCGGAGAAGAATGAATAAAAAATCATCAGGGTTTGTCATTCAGAAGAACGGCGACCTCCTCTCCAGTTTGCAAATTCCTCGTCGTAGAACTATTCGACTAGTGCTTAACTTCTTCCCTGTCTGGCTGATGTGTCACAGTTGATCGAATTCGGCAGTTGCTGTCCATCCCAGTTGGAGCAGCACAAACCTACCTTACTGTGCAAACTAAAATGCCGTTTTAGCGCATTTGAAAAACTGAACTGCTTCTTACATAGAGGGCACTCGTTCCCGGAAAACATACCGACAAAATGGGAAAGCATGTGGGTTTCCAAGCTGGACGAGTCAGTAAATGGCTTTCGACAGACCTCGCACGGCAATTCACGACGGACAGATAGTGAATATCTGCAGTTTTTGTGTTTATGCAGATCTCCATATCTACCAAATTTCCTCCCGCACGTTTCGCACTCATAGGTTTTTGGTCCTGTATGCGATAACGCATGAGCTTTCAGGTCGGACAGAAATGTGAAAGCTTTTCCGCAGATTGTACACTCATGCTTTGTAAACATTGGAGTGTTGGCCGAAAAGTGCTGAACTTCGTGACGCCGCATGCTAGTTCGACACTTGAATCGATGTCCACAGCTATCACATCGAAATGGGTATTTTCCAGGATCCAAGTGACGCGGCGTTAACGAGGTGTTTTTGGTGTGAGTACTTCTCAGCCTTCCCACTACTTCAGTATTTCGTTTTGAACACAGAGGAGGATATGCGCTTACATGGTCATCAACTTTTTGCACACACCCACGCACGTGATGAGTCGTGTCTTGATGATCATTGCTCCTTGATGTCCTTGATGATGTTACCGGAGAGTCTGAAACCAAAAGATCAGTTAGGTTATTTTTGGGATGCACTGCATCAGGGGTAGTAGTTGAGAGCACGGTTGTTGAATTATATTTTCAGTTTCTCTTGTTTTCAATCTTTCCTGCTCCGTTTTCTTGGAAAACTAAAAGGGGTTGGTTGAACCAAAGGTTGCCATATTTTGTGCGATGCATAAAGTTGTCGTGTTCTCAGCCGATCAGTGCCACTCGAGTGCAGGAATTTTTACAAACCCAAGAGCGAAATCTCTAAAAGTTTTCATACCAGAACATTGGAGGTTTAGACGTAACACACTGTTCATAAGGTTCTTGAAAAGTCTAGAACAGCCCACGATCTGTTTCGCTCATTTTGGGGACTCATCAGGCGCGGTCCCAACCTTATGTTTTTCTTGAACAGAAACTGCACGAAACTCGATTGATGCACTCATTTGATCAACAAATTGGTTTGTTGGGTTTAAATTAAAATGAGTGTATTAGTTGAATTTCGTGCGATTTGAATTCAAGCAAAAGCGTGATGACATCTCGAGGACGGCGCATATGTGACGAGCCCCAAGGAGGGCGATACTTGTCGTGGGCTTTCGAAGAATTTTCACCAACTTTATGAGTAATTTTTTAGGTTAACAGATTGTACGGCGATATCTCCAATATCGTACTAACTGAAGCACTACGTGGCCTATTGTATGATATTCATTGAGTAAGATTATCAATAACGAGAGATCCAGCTGGGTTCCGGCTGTGAAAACCAAATTGGCAGTCAGATGAGTGGTCGGACAGTGACTGTTAATTTTTTCCTCAAAGCACAAAGTTGAGTTCATCAGGCTAAAATATGTTTTACGATGAGAATTCTTACTGAATAAACGAAATTCAACTATCCAACATGCTCCGCAACTCAGGGTAGTAGTTCGACAATAGCTGAATTCACAAAGATGAAGTACAATATCATCAATACAAAAAGTGATTACTATCGTTGTTCAGTGTGTTACGTAGGACCTCGGCAAAATGAATGTAAACCTGGCCATGTTTCTCCTAGATGACGGATTTTTTAAGACATAGAGCCCTGTGTGTCTCATTTTCGCCTTCTGTCCATGCATGTGCAGTATGCGACCTCTTGATACAATCAGCTGATCGATAAATAATCCCACTGTATTGACAACCTGGTTAGGCAGTGGGGGGAATATGCAACCCAATAGGTCAAGCATCCTACGGTTTGTTACGTGAAGCTATTTCAGTCCAACCCAGACTATCAGAAAGAATGTGTAAAAATCCTGATGTTTTGGTCGTCCCAGATAAGTGTTTCCGAGGTACTGTGATAGCAAGGCGGAGTACTTTTTGCGAAGCATTGTGAAGTTCGACTGATATAATGACATGGTTGAGTACGTTTCTGTCAGTTTTTGGTTTGATTTTAAATGTGTGTGTGCGTGCGCATACATATGCATGTGCGCTTGCATGTGTGTGTGTGTGCGTGTATCTGGTTCACCAGTTTCGTCCGCGGCCGGTCACGATTACAGTAACCCTTTTGTGTCTACACACGGATGATGCTCCATCACTGCGAGAGACAGCTTATGCACAGCACTAGGCCATGCTATACTGAGAGGTACTCTACTGTGCCCTACTACACTAAACTCTACTATAGAATATAGAATATAGAATAAAGTATATAGAATAGAATAGAATAGAATCTTGTTAGTATAGAATCTTGTTAATTAAGGATTAGAAAGTACTAAAACTCTTTGTGGCCCAAAAAACTTACAAAAGTCATTTCATTTTGACGAAATTTCCGTGCTGAAACTGCTTCAACTTGTTGGGTTTGTCAGTTATATTGGTGACATTTATTCAGTTCATTTCTTTGTTAGTTTCGCTCAGCTGTTAACTTCATGTCTCCCTTTTTATTTTCATTTTTCGGATGCGTATTATTAGCAGAATTATTGGCAAAAAGGAAAGTGGGTATTGCATGCAACTGGGAAAGCTCGGATTTGGAGAGAGTTATCGTTCATTGGATAGAATGATATATTGTATGAAAGTGCTCAACAAATTTCACGCAACTTACTAGTGGGTGCGTAATGGTTGAATAGTACATCCAGTTGATCAACTAAATGCGAGAAAAATGTCAGTAAATAAATCGCAGTCCCACATGGAACTGCATGATTAAACACGGATTACGTTTGTGAAAGCCAGAAAAAGGGATGACACCATATATCACAGTGATATTCGAGAAACACTAATTCTCTAACCACCGGCCGAATTGATATCAATGCAATAATACTCACAGTACTTGCGTCCGTTAACATTTAGTTTGACAAGTGAAAGTATTACTGCAAGGCAGCAAACTTGAACCATTCCCAAACCGTCGCTGACAATAGACTGGTACTCGCTCTCGCACGCACATGGCACTACAACCCAGCTTAACACCCAATCAAAATGCACGATACAGTTGGCCAATCGAAGAATGCTGCTGGTTTATCACGGCCGGCCGTTTGGAGAACCTCATTGGACGCCGACTGCCTAAATCAATAACAGAGAGCATGAACAGCACAACACAAGATCTACCGTCGAAATCAATGTTGCTTTTCAATTTTTTTTATTTGGGAGCCAGAATCGGCTTGTAAAACGGCAAATTATTTGCTGCTTATCAAAGTAGGGCAAAGTTGCTGTTGGGATAGATGATACCACAGTAATTCATGCCGGACTGAATTATACATTGATGCGATATTTTTTGAAAAATACATGACTGAAGGTGTGTTCGGGTGGTATTTTATTCAAAATTCCTTCCGTTCACCAATCTTCTCTGGTCTTTTCTGTTTTTAAAGTTCTAAACTTCTGAAAGGTAAGGTGCACCGTGAGAATCGACTGGCCCGTGTTTCTTTGTGTCGAACTTTACAACCATTTTGTTAGGCGGAGTACTTAACTTTGACCGACTTACTTGCATCATCCCGACCCGGAGTTTTTTGAAAATCTAGTATTTGGGGGCTCTTTTGCCGAACAAATATGGGACAAATATTTTTCTGGCAGTCAGCTCTCATACACAACATACACAATACCCTTTCAACCAGCGAGTATTTTTTGATTGTTTTGTATTCCTCTAATCCTAGCAACGTGCCGTGTGATTTGAAGTGGACGTCCAATTTCCGCTAATCGGTTACTGCACACCATTCACCTGCTGCAAGCTGCGCACCTCTACAAAATCCGGGCGCTTTGCTCAGTTGTGAGAATATCCAGTCAGTGGGCTCCGTTAACCGAAACTTATAGGCATGCATGCGCATTCTGTGCAAAAAATGAACCAACGTCAACCTTGTGTGTGCGGTCGCGTGACCAGTTGAATGAATCGACTGATGGTAGAGGCTAACACAGATGTCATTGGTATCTGAAACTGGGAAAGCCTCCGATCAGCTGATTTGACATCCGGGTAGGTGTGTCGAGCAGATCGATAGGTGGAAATGTGCACCATTCAGTGTGACTATTACGGCACTTTGTCCATTGCCACAGTATGGGAGGAGCAACCCAGGCCAATAGACTTTCAGACGAAATCTGAGTGCTGTTCCGCTCTGCGGTGGGAGTGGATACAAAGCAGAGTTTACTGTGCGATTATTCAACGTTGTGGCCGCTCGTGTTCGGTTGATGCTAAGCTGGTACGCACTGAGACTGTGGAATAAATATAAGAGGAGTGCGTGAGATGCCAAGACTTACAGACCTCGCACAATGACGGATGAATTCTTGGCTTACTGGGTTGTCCAAGAAGTCAAAGGAAGTTACAAGAAAAATGTCCGGGGATTCACACAGCGACGGCACTTGTCACTGCAGGTCCTTCCAAAGCATTTTCAAACCATTTGGGCCCTGTCAACTTGTTGAACCACAGTTACAGTATCTATGGCTCGCGGATTAGGAGAAAGGGACTGTGTGTATATCTGGTTTGCGGATCGCCCGATTATGGATATGGATGCATTCGATTCATCCAAGCCCTATTTCTGGTCAATCCACGCTACTCCAGGACTTCTGTCGTACAACTATGGTTTGGACAAAAATCACCGGAAGCAAAATCGGTGAGCCACTTTTGTTCTCAAGTGACGGAAAATTGTGGGTAGTGTTTCTGCCGGACGCGGACGGTACAATCGGTTCGACGCGGTGGCAGCGTGGAGAGTGCCAACTCACTATCCTCTGGTAGTTCGAAATTATTTGAGTGTACAATTCGGATTATAGGTGAACTGATCGAAGTAGGTCGTTAGGGCGACCAGTTAGATCACTGAATCTCAGTCCACTGGGCGTCTTTCTTTGGAGCGTAGGATTCCTAAGAACAGGTACAAAACACAAGATCGGCTGAGGAACAAAATTTTCTCGCCTATCGTGATATTACGCAAGACATTTCATTAAACGTTTTGTCTGATTGCGTAACGTGAGCAATTTGGTACAAACAAAACTCTGTTGGACATTTTGGGTGATTTCTCCCTTAGTGTGGTTCATCCTTTAAATTCCGCCTGCTGTTTGACACAGGCACTCCTTACATAACCTCTAAACGAGTTGGAGTCCTCGTTATGATAGTGAACAGGATAGCGGCCCCCTAACGGTCCGATCATTCCCAGCTTGAGTGTCAGCCTGAGGTTCATGGGCGGAGGACCATATTTTTGGTGTAATAATCAGGCATTCCCAGCTTGAGTGTCAACCTGGGGTTCATGGGTGGAGGACCATATTTTTGGTGTAATAATCAGAAACTAAGTGTTTTCTAGAGCAAATTACGCATTTCCTGGATACGGGGAGCTTAGTTGAATTAAGGGGGCATATAGCTCTCCTAGTGATGGCAAAACTATCCCAAGAAGTGTAAATACATATGCCTGACAGGGAATCAATCAATCCACTATACTTCGCGTAAATTAGCTTCCGTTAAAGTTGGCGATCCAGCCATTTGATTGATTGATATTATGTCAGTGTCAATCGTATATCGCGACCCTCTGTCGTACCAAAATCCGTCAAAAACTGCCTATTTAGATCAACTCAAAATTATGGATATCCGCTTTCAGAAGGAAACCTTAAAAGCTGACCTTCAGCTCCTCATTTAACCAAATTAAAAGAGGCATTGCAGTGACGTTCTTCTGGCGGCGTCCACACACCTTCCTCCTCAGAGAGCCCTAAGGAATGTGCTCATCCCTGGCTTCATGAATCATCCTGTCATCGCCATTGTTTGAAAAAGGAAAAAAAGAACCCGTCAGTATTAAATGTCGCTTGTTTCTCCTTGTTGCCTATGTTGTAATACAATTCCGTCATTGAGCCTTTCCACGTACCTCCTTGTTGCCTGTGTTGTACTACAATTCCGTCATTGAGCCTTTCCACGTACAGTCTCAAAGCTCAAGGGCCTGTTTTTCCTCCCATGCGTAGTTCACCGTGCACTACGGGAGCCTTTACTTGTCTACTGTTCGTCACCCTAATGCGCTGCGAGTTTAGCAACTGCACTACGTTTTCAGGTAGTTAGACCTTATCTGCTCCTATTCAATTGGGATCCGGCTTACTGATCCTTGCATGGGTTGTGTATCCAGAGTTTCTGACAGACCTGGAAGATTCCTCCGGTTCGTTCATGCTACCGAAATGCCGGTGGCGCGTGCGAGTCACTGTCACTGCAGACTTTTGTATGCATTCAAACTGAAAACGACATCCACTTCCTTAAATCTTTTTCGCAGAATTTTCTGGCTGGATTTACTGTCTCACTGTCTTAGTTTCTCACCTTTTGAAGAGAGGAAAGAGGACTACTGGCTCCCGCCTCCTGGCTTCACATAAAGACCACCGACAACTATCGATCGTTTGCTTGATTAACCATTTGTCCTTGCGTGCTCACTGCTAAATCAGAATTCCGCTTGCTGATGCTCGACCGGTCTGTCTATCCCAGATTCACAAGAGGATCCAATGCGCCGTGCATCCCTGGTCTACTGACCGGTGGTGTCAACTTTCACTCGTTCCGAGGGGCAGAAAGACCGAGTCTATGGTTTGCACTTGCCTGTCACACCCACAAGCCCGGAGAGAGGACAACATCCGTTATTTCCCCTACAGTGTTGCGCGTGTCAGACGCAGATGCGTGCGTGAGCACATTCGTGCGAAATGGCGACTTCCGGTTTGGATGATTGGAAAACTGGAGGAAAAGGTCGGGTTTTGAAGATGCGATAATCACGGCAGGCTATCCCACGAGGACTTCGATAAATACATTCGTTTACAAATCTATTTGGTTTTTCGAGAGACTCACCTAGAAACCAACTGAGTCTCCCGTTTTTGATGTATCCAGGCGACTGAATGTGCTGCACCAGGGCGCCTCATGTTCCAGTTGCTACGATATTCGAGATATCGCGGCGGCCTGGTGAAGCACATTCAGTTGCCTGGAAACATCACAAACGGGAGCTTCAGCTGGGTTCCAGGTGAGTCTCTCGCAAAATCAAATTGATTTGCAAATGAGTGTATTTATCGAAATCAGTCCAATTTGGGTTCAAGTAGAACATAAGGTTGATGGAAACTCGAGGACTGCGCCTATCTGATGAGCCCCAAGAAGGGCGAAACCGGTCGTGAGCTGTCGAAGAATTTTCAGTAACCTTATGAGAAGTTACAAGATTGTTATAACAGTGGGGCGGAAAACTCTTCTTCCACCGATCTTGTCAGCGGAAGATATGAACGGCAGCTGGAATCGGTGGTCTCTCAATCAGGACTATACAACAGACTCAAGTCTGCGAACACATATTCAGTTGGTCTGAGCAGCGGAAGCATCAGTAGGTTTATTTTCGACCTTTTAGCCAAAATGACACGCCATTCTTGGATTCTTCTACACGGGGAATAATTCAACTTTTAGAATATCCCGTCATGGATACCGTCACCACGTTGAAGCGAATATATGATGAGCGAATGTAGCTGTACAGTGATCGGTACCAGTGTATCAGATTGATTAAAAAAGACAAAGGAAATTTTGCTACCTACGAGGGTACGGTGAAATGTGAGTTTGATTGTTCCAAATTTCGTTCTATTAATTGAAGTGTTTGATCCTCATTTATGGGCAACACTCAGCTGCTAGAGCGGAATTCCGTACACCTTTTCTAAGCAAGCTCGTTTACGAGCGGAATATGACACTCCGAATGTCTACCACTGAATGCCAGTGACTTCCCAAACTGAATAATGATTGCGCCATCGTCCCAAAGGACCACTCTAGTGCGCAACGCTTAGTAAACAAGGTCCAGTATTGCCGGGCACCTAGTGAGCCGAAAAAAGCCCCAGAGCCCTCGCAAATGATGAGAGGCTTCCAATTCAGTAAACTGCCATCACCCTGTTGGCACTACGTAGCTTGGTATTTCGTCCAATTTTGCCATTTCGAACAATATCCCCGCTGAAAATGAAATAAACTTGGTCACAAGGTGTAGGAACCGCATGGATGTGTCAGAGAGTTTGCGCGTGTGTGTGTCCGTTCGTCCATCCACCACCGATCTGGCATGTGACTTTAGTAGCTGATTGGATGCCTGTCTGGTGAGTTGCACGCGTGCGAGCCTATCCTTTAATAGATCACAGAACAGCTTGTGGGATGACTGGACGAGTGAATCAGATGTTTGCTTACCCGTCACAGGGCGGACCTACACAGGCCGCATCTACACAGTAGACCCGTGTCCTTGATACATGTTTTCTGATTTAATTTGAACTTACAATACAAGGAAAATCATTGTCCATATCCATAGCAAACCAAACCAAATGAGTTTCAGGGATCAAAACACTTCTGGTCTATCATACCTAACAATCAAACAGATACAAGTGCCATCCACCGTAACGCAAGCGGAATTTTCTATAGAGGAAAATGTTAGATCAAAAAGGAATCCTTGTGGCCCACAAACCGAATGTCACTCTGAGGAAACTAATTTCAAGACCGAAGTACAACCGAGACAAAACCAAGAGGGACAATTTGAAATACTAGATCAACTGCAGCAAATTCTACGTTGGAAAAACCGGGAAGACGTTATGCACATGAATTTGGGCCATGAACACGCGGCCGTCATTAGACATAATCCACTATTCTTGATATCCACCGAATGTCGGGTTCACAAACAACGAAACAAGGAACTCCTCGGCGTCAGATCAATAAAGGCCACAAGCCGGAACTCGGAAAGGTCAAGAACAGAGGTCATTTCAGCGTCGACTAGAGTACGAGGGCAGGTGATGCCAAGCTCAGGGGTCACATGGGCATCCACGAATCAGGACACAGGATAACAGAGCAACCAATGGAACAGCCCGACCGGACAGCTAATCGTGATCGAAGGTCAGCTTCGGCTAGCAGCACGTATATTAACACACACGCAACACTACTCAACGCACAACCACCAGCACATTGCTACGCACCACTACGCTCCCTAACAATGCACTGATGATGTCACCTCGATGAAATGTTTGCAAACAAATTGCACGGCTCAGCGAACAAACCAAAGACCACAAATGGGATTCCCATCCGTAGTGTGACCTTAACGAACAAGACATTTGTTGCATCCCTACAAGTTAAGTTTGGTTTACGCTGCTGACATTAACACCTAAAAGGGGACATTTTAGGCCGTGCAGCCCAGCACAACAACTCCATCACACACTGGGAGCTTAACATGAAAAACTACAACTGCCTGAATAGCGGGCAGTGCCTTTTCATCAAGTTGTCCTCTGTCAGTAACCAGCTCTTTTTCGTGCACTTTTGTCTCACTTCATAACCACGTTTATTACACGTTCGGTGCAGGTCGCTGTCTGCTTTCTCTCTAATTCGGTGGGTTGATCCAACCAGGCACAGGAAACACGTAACAACCGCATAACCATCAGTTTCTGCGTAAATCCTATACAGCCACGCACAGCAATGGCTAGAAGTATACACTTGAAGAGAAGCTTCGGAATATTTGCTTTGTGGTGCAGGGAACCGACTATTTTTACAATGGAAGACCTATCCAGACGCTTTCCGGATGAGTAGTTTTCATCCACACCTTTCTTTATCAAGTATATATATATATATTCCCGACCATCGCTTCACACCGAAGTTAGTTCTAATGTAGACTGTTATTTTGCAGGCTTTTTGTAATTCAACCTTGCTTGCTGCTGGTGTAACGGCGGATACTACTGATGAAGCATGCGAGTAGTATGTGGTTTTCTCCTAACTCCATCTTGCGTCTAATGGAAGGTGCCTTCCTTGGGTTTTATTACAGAACGTATGGAATTGCTTTGCAGCGTTCGTTTACAGTTGCGTGATGGTCAATGAATATCCACGAAAGTCCACGAAAACGCGTGAGAAGGTTCAGTTTTTAAAAATGGGGTGCCTATGAGATGTTTACTTTCCTTTCCGTTTAGTTGGTGGTTGCTGATGAAAGGCTTTCCTCCCCATGCTGGTGGATTTCAAATGCGAAGGTTCCGCAATCAACCAGTTGACCTTCTAGCAGACCGGTCAGCTGGTCATCCCCTTTAAACAACGTTCTATGGTGCATCAACAAGAGTTCTCTTAAAAAAAACTCACTTTTTGCTCAACTAGAAGAGGCAGTTGTTTCAGTTCGGTTTGTATACAACAAATATCTTCCAGGAGCTTATGTGACAGACTTTATGCTTCGCCAACGGCATCGTTCCATTAGCTAAGCAAACAGAGTTCATACGGATTGATTTTACCTTACGTGAGATTTGTTTTTCCTCACAGAAACCTAGGATGTTCTATCATCACAGGGGTAGCTGTCTGCACAGTCCGAATAACCGATTACTAGGTGATTTACTTTAATAAATGGTTGAAAGTCTTTGTGCTTTGCTGCAACCTGGGGCTTAAATTTCGCTTACCGGGTGAAGGTTAGAGGAGCAGACGCCTTGGACAATCGATCAGCTGTTCAAAGGGAATGTAAATTATACTAGTAGGCAGAGTGATAGCGGTTCTATCACCTCTGGCTGGGACCAACGGACGTCGCGTAGATATGACCACAAACTCCAGCGGATATAGCTAAGCGACAAACTCACATACATACAAACTCACTCATATAAGAAGGAGGCTCATTTGTGTACGAATTGTTTTTATCACTTTATGAGTAATTCGCCACCCCACTGTGCGGTGATACGTGCTATTCTTCGTTCACGTTAGACTACGTCATTTATACGACGCAAGGGGTGCTTTGTTGAGTAGACCGCAAAGAAATCTTGCGGTAGGCTGTGTGCTGTGTCAGCTCGGGCGGGCTGATTGGCTGATGATCACGTGGCAGTTGACCTAATCACCGAGCTTGGTAATTGGCTGGCATTTAAGCGATTGAGAAATTCAAGCAAGCCAGTTTCCAACCTCGGTGAGCAGATCAACTGGGACCTGATCAACGGACAATGTGGAAAATTTTCTATCCGTTGCTGCAAACGATATACCCCAATAGGTCTGCAGTTCCAGCAACTTTGGCGAGCACAAAGGCTGAGAAAAACAAACTTGAATACGAATTGTTGTTTAAGTAAAAAAAAAATGATTTTCTCAGATTTCGGTGAACACTCCTGGATTGATGTCGGCATGCGTTCACTTCTTCGCAACAAACAAATCGCAACGATTTTATCTTGAAATACCAAGTTAAATCTCACATAACACGAGCAGGCAAACTCGTAGACACTGGGCGGGACTCGTTGCTCATTTATACTTGCCATTTGTTTGGGCAACAGATCCTATAGGTTGCCAATCACCTCCATAACTAGAACCAAAAATGAATCTGTATGTGCAACATCCCTGCAAAAGGTCGTCGTAACTTTGTTAGCTGTGATTGAAAGCATTCAAGAAGCCGATTCCTCCTCATGCAGGCAAAAGCTGAAGTGAAGCGAATTCGTTGTGGGTGGTTACCGGATTTGTAAACCTCGCAGTTGCATCACTCTCGTTTGAACAGTCATCTTCCTGTTCTGGTTAGTACATGACGAAAAGGGAAAGCAATGAACTCGGCTGTCTTTCCTATTGAACCTCATCAGCACTGCGTAGTCATGGCTGTTCCGAGATTTGACATCCTGTTAGCGAGAGGAGCGTGTTACCACTACCCCACCAGCACACCATGGACTTATTTGAGTTGTAACGTATGAACTGGTGAATAGGTTTAGGTTTGCAAACGCTATTTATATTAGGTAATTCAGCTGAAACTATTCGAAATGAAAAAAATCGTGGTCGGTTCCATTATATTGACTCATTGTGCGCTATATTGGAACAATACAGGTAATATTGATCCAATTGGGATGCACTACACCGACTTCCAGCGATTCTGTAATGATACACTGCAGTGATTGGGAGCTGAAAGAAAACACACACGCAAGGTTTTCCCAGGAAGATTGCACAAACATCAAACAGTGTTCCTCGCAGTTACATATGGATCTTCAGGGATAACCAGGGATTGTGGTTCATTTGTGAAAAGAATGGTTACTTAATTTTCAAAACAAACGTATGACCTATCTTTCACTTCTCGACACCCAACTTCTCTTCAGGTTAAATGATTGCTCTGTTGGAAAGAAGGTACTCGCCGAAGACTTGATCTGGTTACACGGAACGTTGCAGCCAGAAGAGTGTGGCTCGTAGCCTTGTAAGCCGAAGGGTCGAAAAAAATTGGTGCAAATGTTGGAAATATTGTAAGAGCCACGTTACATAAGTAATCAGAAAACAGGAAGCACGATAAAAGATCTTAAAACTCACGTAGACGTTTCGTTCCAGGTCCTGGAGATATCATCAACTGCTCACTGATGATGTCTCCTCGACTGTGGACGAACCTTTTGCCAGCTCGTCGACCAGATCAATTACCACCTGATCAGCCACCAGTAAAGGCAACCCAGCTACCAAAATTTCAACATTGATAACATAAAAAGTAACATGATTTGGCTCTGAAGTCTCGGGGAAGCCAGTATTGTAATAACCGTGATGTATGTGCCCTAATTTCAACCGTACGTGGATTGGCTTTGCAAAGTTTGACAACCCAGCCAGCAAGTCCACGAGGTATTCGCTCCTGTCAAACATTCTCAGATTTCACTGTTTCCAAACCTGAAGTAAGTGTAAATCGTGCACAAGATCTTTAAGATTTTCTAGGGAATAAATTCTTACGCGGAATGTGGTACACACTTCAGCCGGTGCTTCTCTTCAGAACTGGTTAATATGTTCACGCAAATGCACCCGGTATCTTTGCCATATTTTGATGACCAAGGGATAAGCTGTAGTCGCTTTTGTTGAGTGCGTACAAAGTGATAATTTGGTGACACCTCTGATCTCATATGGCAAAAGTTCTTCAAATCGCGAGGGAGAATTATCACACAAAGTGCACCACCAAAAGTTTGACCTGAGAATTATATCAGTCTACGACGGAACTATAACGACAAATTTCACCTCAATTTTTGGAATACTAGCAGAAAATTAGGTGGGTTTCTGTCACCAGTTGACGCTCAGTTTAAATTGCGACACTGTTTGGTACTGGACAGTTTCAAAATTGGATGGAGATTCTGATGTGTTTACCTTAAGAAACGAGTTGTACTGGAGCAAACAACAAAAACAGAGGAGTTCCGGCCCATACATCAACCAGAAAGTTCGTCTTGAAACAACAGTTATAATTTTAACCGTTGATACGGGGAATTCAGTGAAGGTTGCACGGGATTGCTATTGGGTGGCAGACGTAATCATAGGACACTGAATAGCCTGTGAGAACATATCTAGGCAGGTTTTGACGACCAGTTCGATTGGTTTTGTGGTGAAAACTCGGAGAGGTTCCGTCCAAAGTGATCCTCATCTCGCTTTTATGTGTTTTGCGTAATTCCATAAACCTGTTGAACAATGGAAATGTTCACAAACGGGTCCAGCACACAGATTTGAAACGATGCCACGTCGGCTATCGGTGTGAGACTTCCTCAGAGACTTTCTTGTCCTCAGTTTTCCGTAATTCTTGGATATGTAGCAGGGGACCTTTGAATTGGCAAAATACACTCATTTGCAAAGAAATTTGGTTTTGCCGGAGACTCACCTGGAACCCGGCTGAATCTCTCGTTTGTGACGTTTCTAGGCAACTGAATGTGCTGCAGCAGGCCGCCTCATGCTCCAGTTGCTACGATATTCGAGATATCGTGATACATGTATATAGGTAATGCACTACTCATAAGGTTGCTGAATTCTGAATTAATTGAACGCCGCTTACGCATTGAGTAGTCCAATAGGATAAGCAAAACATGCTTTTCAACCATTTCTTCCAGATAGCTCAATTTATCTATCTGTTTCTGAATCCTATTCGGGAACATGTTTTTCTCCACTGAATATTCACCTATATTGGTCGTCACCTATATTCTAGGTTACATGTTCTGTAGGAACCAAAAAGAGACAAAACGCACATGATTTGGAAAGCAGTGGAAACGGTGGACGACCAGTGAGCCTGAGAAATCACAGAGCAAAACATCTGTTTGGCAGTTAACTTGCCGTTTCATACAGCATTATTTTGATGACACAGTATCTCGAGGAAAAAGTGGAAATCACTAGGAAGTACAATGAGACCTGAGGTGAAGATACACATAAAAGTGCGAGTGAGAGTCACCATTCTGCATCAGTAGGTCGTATGAAAACGGTGGTTTTTACATGACGTTTACACACTGTTTTTACTCTGGATTAGTGAGGCGGCTACCAGCGACAGGTGCATCGGGCACGTCAGCATTCTCATAAAGTAACAAAACACGCGATTTGCGAACTTGAGTCAATGAGGCCAGTTTGAATTCCTATGGAGCACCGCCCCCTGAGCACATGATAACTCATTACAGACTTTCCTTGTCCTCAAGACTTTTCAGGTTGACACTGGTTCTGCTTACGGGATGCTTTCAAAAGCTTTCCGAATCCGAATTAATGCATTTTTGTCCCAAAACGAAACCAAAATTTTCATGCGGGAATCTACTCACAAGGTTGCTTACAACCCTTCGAAAGCCCACGACAGGTCCCGTTTTTCTCGGGGCTCTATAGATAGACACACTCCCCTATTTTCACTCAAATTCATATTCCGTTTTAATCCAAATTGCACAGAATTCGCCAAACGCACTGATTTGCACACAGACATTTATCAAGTCCACGAAAGTCTCATTCCTCTAAAGATTGAACAGTTTCGACAAGAGCTCAGAAAATCGATTTATGCAAGGTTATCTGAGTAGTCCCTTAAGTTTTAGGAGTTTATGGGTGTAACGGGTATCCTTGAGTGATGTGTAAGACCAGAAACTAGGAGCTGGGTTCCTATACGGTCCTATTAACGTAAAACATCAATTCACAAAATATACAAACCTCGAAAGTAGATACTCGTCCACAGCAAATTGCCCACTTGGACTACGAATGTACGAACCAAATGAGCAAACAGGCTCCTACGTGAGCCAGTTGCACGTGCATAAGGTCAGCCACAAAATGGCTGGATGAGCTCAAGGTCAAATGAGTGAAAAGGTAGGGACAAACAAACGCCAGTTCATGCACACGCAGTGAACACAAAAAGTGGAGCGGGGTTTACAACTAGGGACAGAGGAAACGTCGGGAATTTCAAACGTCAAATTACTGGACGATACAAGGGGTATAGTGGGATATTCTGACTTGTCCAAGTCTATCTGATGGTCCCCCACGTAGTACAACAGTTCGTTTACGGCACGTCAAGTTCATGCGTTGATTTATACTCCATTTTTAGCCGTCAAGCTTTCACTTTGTCTGGGGGTCATTCTTTACCTACAGTTGTAGAGCTAAGTCAACTTGCTGCTACAGCACAGACTGAACAAACGAACTGATTTTTGTTTGCTTGAAGGTCAACAAGTACATTCTGTCTTTGGGTTTGTTTTGGCCGATTGTACTTGATGCAGGGAGTAAAGTGAATTCAGGAGATTAAGTGAAACCGTTTCTTGACCGTTTCTTGCCTGAACATTGGACGATTTGTTTGACATCAAGGATAAACCCTTCAGATTGATTCTTAGGCTGAGTTACTGTGTAGAGAGAGAGAGAGAGTTTCGTTCGAACAACTCTTGTATTCGTTGCCTTCTTTTTGCTCTGCTAGAGGCTTTTTGTATAGAGGGATAATTTTACTGAGAAATATTCAGAAACCTCAATGTTCAGTTCATTTAATTATCGCCAACGTGTTTGATGTTCGAGATTTTCACAAGAATTGTCAAGGTTAACTCGGGGTACCCGCTTTCAGAAGGGCTTTCTCAAACCAGCATTGATCCCTTTGCTGTCTAAAAGCTTGGATTTTCTAAATTTCAAGTTCATAAATTGTTCGTTGCTATTTCGCTTTTAACAAGCTAATCGAGCGAAAAATCCAACATTTATAACAGACTATAATCTTAACCAGTGTGCATTCGTTACCTTCGGTTATATGCTCATTTACACGAGGATTTCCTCACAAGAATTCCACATTCTCACGCGCAGCTTTTAGGATCACAGTAAGGACGAATGTTCTCAAGAGACAATGATCAAAAGCCCCAATGTCGAAAGGTAATTATCTGTTAATTAACTAGGTTAAAGTGGGGAATTTCTTTAGAATGTGAGAATTTGCCTGTCCTCAGGACAGGTTGAGTATGTGTCTCGAACGAACTCGAACGCTAAAAACACTGACGAGAGCTTTAAAAATAGGAGTAATTTATAGAGAATTTCCGAAAATCGTACATTCAATAAGCCATTGTGTTTATTAAAGATGTTTGCTTTTAGGGAGGCACAGTTATACTGAGTTCAGGCGTCCAAAGTAAGCTCGACTGTTTCTTTACAAATATGATAAGAATTAACGGTAGGCCCAGTTTGTGTCAGATGTATTTTTGCAGTCCCTGGCCCCCCTTGCAATTACCTAATAAATAACTCCTGGTGACTGGTTTTATACTGACATTTGCCCATAACAACCTTGGAATTAAGCAAATTAATAAATATTTACAAGAAATACTCTGTGGTTTTTGAGTTTTGGTGGCTCCAAAACCACAGAAACCTCCCTCAGCCTAATATATAAGATGTCTTGGTAGAAGATAAAAGATTTCCCGATACGATTGTATAGACATAATGCACTACTCATAAGGTTGCTGAAAGTTCTTCGGCTCCCTACGACCTGTTTCACTCTTCTTGGGGCTCATCAGGTAAGCGCAGACCCCGGATTCCCGTCAACCTTATGCTCAACTTGAACCCAAATTGGACGAACTTAACACGCATTTACACACCAGTTTGTTTTCGACGGGAGACTCACCTAAAACACAGCTTAGTCTCTCGCTTGTAATGTTCTGAGCCTGTGGTGTTTTGTATCTTTCTTTTGCTTCCATTATAACATTACGTATTTTGTCAACTGCATAAACGTTTTTTGTTTGCATACGAAACCCTAAAAAACGCGCACCTGTACAATTTCACGCAACCCAAACGTGGTCACGTGCTTCGACTCTCTCTTCTGATTTCGCTCGCGTTTACAGCGGTCATTTGCGAGTTAAACGTGCTAACTCTGGTATCAGAACATTTCAGACTACCTTCGAAGTTTATTATATGTGAGAACTGGTCACAAGAAGGCCCCTGGATAATCACGATTGGATTAGTATTTATTCGCTGACCTAGGCCAAAGACAAACTATTTTAAAAAGAACAATTCTCAGTGAGTCTGTTCCATCTGAACTTTGTATCAAAGGCCCAGATATCGGACATTTTGTCCACCAGGATCTCTTTTCTTCGCATCTGATTGGCCTGAGAGAAGTCACATCGTTTGTCTGACGTGCAAATAGCACCAAATAAATCCCAGAAAATCAAGCAAGTTGTAACTTTTGTTGTTTTTAACTAGACCGTCTGGTTGAGGTTTCCGGTACTAAGTCCGCACACGCTTGTAGCTTAAGGGTTATATCGTTCTATTCAGGATCCATCCATTCAATCACTTGCTACAACTGTGGCTAGAAACTGAAGCAAGCGCACACCGTGCACTGCCTTATAATACACTCTCAAACAAGAACACGTCTTGTCTAGTCTGCTGCATTTTGTTGATGGTAAACTATTGCAGAACTTTATGTCAACCCTTTGGACTAAGTATCCATAATTATGATTGTGACGGGATTTCCGCTGCCCAAAACAATAGTTTTCGGTATAAACAAACGTCAGCAAGGTCGGATTCCTGAAGATTATCCCAGAATACTCGAAACCTACTGAGATCCTCAAACTCCACTGAACGCCGATCAGACAGCCTTGGATCGACGTCAGACAGTGTCCTTCATAATAAAGCTTGAGGCCGTTGTACTTGCACGTTCTCAATTGTTCGCAATAGAGCTGCTGTGTTCCTTGTTAGCGAGTCTTTTTCCGTCACTAGGCACTGGAGCGGGGAGGGCAGTCAGATTGGTGATGCCCGAACCCGCTGAACACCGCTATTTTGCGGTCAGGCTTTCGAGCCAAAGAGTGTCTAGTTCTGAGCGCTCTGACAACATCCCAGCCTGCATGCAACCATGAGTGTCACACATGAATAAACTCATACCACAACGGTCGTCGCGTGGTGTCATCAACCGGGTCGCTGCATACAGCAGGGCGAGTAAGGAAAAATATGCGACTGCGGACGTACTCATTCGGCAGGTGAAAGCAGTAGAACTAACCGCACTGTCCACCGTGCATCACACTCAGCTGGATCTTTTGTACGTCGGCCCTCATTGACAACCCTAAATACTTCGAAGTCTGTTTTCAAACCCCGGAAGTCGGTCGACTTAGCTATCGTTGATGTTCAGGGCAACAAGCGGCTCTTACTCATAGGCTGCATTCCCTCTGCATTGATGTATGCTGTCTCTCAGAAACAAGGACTAAGGATGCAAGTACTGTGATCGAACTGACTGTCCCGTCTCTCTCCTCAAGGTTCCTACTGCTCACCTCTGTCGATGCAGAGGCCGCTGCAGCTAGGTATATCGGTATGGGTTTTGTATTGAGCGAACGAGCAAAGGCGTCTCTACTTGATTGGATCCCTTTTGATAGTTGTATCTGCAAGGTTCGTTCGTCAACTTCCGTGATATAGTGTCGAGAAAGTGAGGTCCATTACAACCTGTTTATTTTGTCTGCTTACGCCCCAATTGCATGTAGCCCAGAAACTGTCAAAGACAGGTTGCTCTCTTACAGTGGACTAAAAGCCCAGATACCGTTTTGTTTATTGTTGACATGAACGCTCAATTATGTAGACCAAGCTCTACTGAGGCGAAAATGGATGGTCGTCTTGGGTTGAATACGACCCGCACAGACAACGGAAATCGCCTGCCTCAAATGTGTGCCGATCATGGGTTGTTCTTTTGCAGTACCAATTCCCGGAACAGCGAAAATCGCTTGACGACGTAGTGCTCAGTGCTATTCATTGCCCGGGATCAACCTCTGGTTGGACCGTGGCTTTGCTGGATACCTGGCGACAGATTCCTCCCGGCTGCGACCACACTCAACCCGACGCCAGTTAAAACTGAGTGTCAGGCAGACGGAAGAGCTTGGTGGACCCGAATAGTCAAAGAAATGAAAGATGCAAAAAATACCGCGAAATCCGCAAGCTGTTCTGCCTGATTCTTTTGACTGGCCCTCGAAGACCTCCTGTCAGCGGGTAACAGTGGCTGTTTGATATCCAGCAAAGGAGGAGTGTTGAACCGCTGGGCACATTACTTTGAACGGCAATTCAGCTGACCACCTCCTACCTACAATCCGGCCTGCCAGCTATCAACAGAAGGGTGGGCGTTGAATACGGAGCCCCCCTCAGCCTCAGGAGTGTCCGAGTGTGTATCCCTACTCAAGCATTATCGTGCTCCTGGCCCTGACTACATTAGGCCTGTTGTGTTCCAGAATGCGGCGAATACCTTGGTCAGTGTCTGTCTAGCCTATTTCTGTCTATCTTGGAGGACTACATACTTGTGGGCGTGTGGGGCTGTATGGTGAGCTCCCGATAAGCTTCCCAACAAAACGTGGTGTTTGAAAAGGATGTCCACATTCTCCACTCTTGTCCAACTTCTTCACTGATGAAATAATGAGGCGAACGCTGAAGGGTCGTCAAATCCCCAGTGATCAAATTGTTGCTGGTGAGAACTTTGTCAGTCTGGAGTACGCAGACGACGTCGCCCTAATCTTTAAAGACGAAGGCGCAGGAGGAGCTCCGTTGAGTAAACTGACACCATCTTTCGGCACGTGCCTAGCACCCTCAAAGTATAGAGTTATGCTTCAGAAAGTGCAGTCTCTGAACCCAACCTTTACAATTCAAGGAAATCACTGAAGCTTGTCGAGAATTTTACATACCTCGGTAGTTGTATTAGTTCTGAAGGAAGTGTGTCTGATAAGGTCGGTTCGCGAATCTCGAAAGTCAGATTCACGTTTGCTAGTTTGCGTCACTTGTGGCATCAAAGCGGCATACCACTGGGTTTCAGTGGTCGCGCGTACCAGGCTACAGTAAGATCTGTATTGTTGCATGGTTGCGAGACGTGGCCTCTGCGGACAGATGACGTGAGATGTCTTCAGGTTTTTTTACCACTGATACCTCAGAAGCGTTGCTGGGTTTGGATGGCGCTAACGAAATAGCAAACAGGTGACTAGAAAACGAGTATTCGATCGTGAATGAGGTACTTCAGTCTAGAAGAACATCCAGCACCATCAGCTGTGGTGGCTACGCTTGCCGAAACACCGCCTACCGAGACGAGTGTTGTTCTCCGTACCTCATTCAGTATGGAGCAAACCGTGAGTTGGAGGACACGTGACTTAGCGGAAGGGTGTGAAATGCATTACCAAGAGTTTGAGAGTTTTTGTTGCATTATGTCTTCCAGGATGTGGTACCCGTAAACCTTCCCGCGCTTGGCTGGAAGGAGTGAAAGAAATGGCGGCTGACTGTTTTCATTGGCGTTTGTTTTGTCAGTTTGTTTCCAGATTGTCTGACTGAGCGCTTGGGGGTGTAGGCATCTGAGAATGCTTATGATATGCCATCATCAGAACCCTCCCTCATTCACTCTTTTTTATTCTTTTCAACCTAATGCTTGAAATATAATTAGGTAACCTCTGTGATTGTACGGCAGTGAAGCTTCAGTGTCAACACTGATGTTGTTGTCTCTGATGATGACGATGATACCCGGAAAAGTCTCTGGAAATTTCGTAGACTATCTCATACCGGGGTGGACAATGTTTGGTAGCTAGGGGAGTCCGGTTGGCCCAGGTGTAGCGAGACCTAACCCCAATTTGTTTCTTGTCGCTTTGTAATTTTGGGTAAAGCATTGACTCTAGAGCTGCAATTGGATTTTCAGTTTAATTGGGGTTTAAGTGAACATATCTTCACTCCCCGTCAGGTGCGAGAAAAACACCACATGTATAAGCAAAGCACACATTTAATTCTGCATTTTGAGAGGCCATCCGACTCCGTACACTTTAATGCTAAGCAAAAAGAGCTCTGGAAGTTCACCACTACGCTAAGTCCTTTGTGGTATACAAATTGCAAGTGCGAAAGGGCATACCGGGAACTTTTCAGATGGCTTTGTACAACGGGCGGTATCCGACAAGTATGCCAAATTTTGCATCCCCGTTCAATTCCTTGATTAACAAGGAGATAAGAAAAACACTAGGAGTTGTCTACATGACTGACGACAAGAAGCTTGTCGATCCACGGTAAACAGACGACATTTTTCAGTCATCGAAGGAAAATGCGTAGGTCTTTTTGGGTGAAATGACCAAAGGCGTCCTGTTGTTTCGCATGTCCTTTGTACCGACGAAGCGTTAAGTCATACCTTAAATATGCATTAACGAAAGGCCTCACAATCCTTGGAGAGCACCCGAGGTTATGGAACCCGAAATTACCGAGTGTATTGTGAAAGGCGAGGGTCAGCAAACTACCATATAAGTCTTAGGTTGCGTTTTTCAATTTGAAACACATGACAGCAAAGTCTCAAGCAGCTGAATCTCGATAGATTTGTATGTCATTCCTCAGAAGGATTAGTTTTATTTGGCGATCGTAAGGCGAGATATCTGCGAGCAGCGAGACTGCTATGCCTTCAGGTCTTCGATAGCAAATGCTTTGGAACAATAGCTTGTAGGATTTCGTTCCAGCGAGTCCTTAATGTGGCGATTGATTTGCGTGTTCGGTTGTACCACAAGGGGTCCAATCAAGGAACGTGTCCAGCCTCACAGGCTGACTTACTTAATCATGTTCTGTCGAAATTAAAGTGGCAATAAGTAAGTTAAGGTAGAGGCGTGTAAGCGGTTACTGTTGGCCCAGGATTGGGTCCGCTCACTCCACACGGCGAAATATCCTTGCTAATTAATGTCCATGGTGAATTTACCAGACCGGCTCTCTGAATAAGTGTCTGGAGTTGTGAACACCTCAGAATTACTGTGGTAGCCCAGCACCAGGTCTGTTCACCGTCCAGCTTCACCCTTTCCTTCCCTATACGTCCGTCATCTGAATTCTCGCCATCCGGCAGCAGGTATCATTGCAGTACACTGGTATTGCACTGCCAACGGCGATGCTGACCAGGAGTAGCTGGTAGGTGGTCTGCAAACAGCGGCTTCGCCCTCTATTTCAAGGGTGACGGAGGGAGTCAAAACCCCATGCTATTTAGAAATGTGACTTCATTAAGTAAAGTAGGATTGGGAAACTCGAAAAAAATTCATGTTAAATTTTCTGCACTGTTAAAAATTCACTTCAACCTAGTTTCCTTCATGGCCTCAAACTCTTTTCTTCCAGACAAGTCTTTTGCTTTGCCCTTATATTTTCTACGAACGGTGTAAGATGTTGGTCTTCACATATACACAGATAAATGGATTAGCAACTGGAAATTCGCAAAACATCTAGAATCGACACAACTTAATTTAATAAAGGCTATCTTAGGGTTTTAAAACGCCCCTATCGCAATTCAACTCCCACTCTTTGATATTAATCTAGTCAGCCATACAAAGACCGCTGTTTCCGTAGCTCGCAAGTTCATGTGAAGGCTGGATCACTCAGTTCAACTCTTGATGTCGGCTGGACAAATAACATCAGTTTGGTTGTGGGGGGAAAATGCATGCTACCTGTGTCAGAGCAGTGTTAAAGGACACAAAACGTTCATTGCTCTGAGTGAGTTTAACGGCCAAATTGATTTACATAGCAGGGTAAAATAGACCTAGCTGAGGGTAGAAAATACGCTAACAGAAAATAGTTTACCAAATTAAAAATACTTTGATTGTACGTTGCTTTTGTGCGGCTAAAGGAGGATTAAAACTACACGTTGGAACTTTCTCAGCAGTGCTGGTGTTCGACTGTCATTGACCATGAAAATCACTTCTAAAGCCTTTTGTCTGTCTACAGTGTGATCACTATCCAGATGTTAAGCTGTGGGAAGCCACCTTGGTGAGGTTGATAGAAGATTAGTTTAAACCGCAAACGACGCGCAAAATACAGCTTGATTCTAGTTACCGTTTGAGAAAGCTGAGTCCTCTCTGTCCTGTTCGGGCGAGTTAACGTACCTAAAGCACCACCTTATTAGCCCTTTTTCACCAGACTCACTCAAAAAAGTCCAGTTGCCTCGCTCGCCAAGTCCAGTGGGATTGATCAACTTGACTTTAACTACAGAGTTAAATACATCTGACGGACCACGAGGTATCACTATGGGACTTCTAGCCATTCACTTCGTTTGGATCCTCTGTATTTTGTGTTTATTTACTCCACTACTAAAATAGACGGAGCAAAAGTCTCAGATGAGGCCATCAAACCTGTGATTTTAGTTTGGAAATCTATATAAGAGAGATTAGAGTAGTGCGGGTAAAGTGTGTGAAGGTAGAGCATATCCAGTAGAGTTTAAGGAGCGAAAATGGTTAACTGGTAGAACGGAAGTCTTAATATGACAAAAAGCAATAGGAAAACAGTTTGGGGGGAAAAATGCCGAGTCAGTCTTTTGATTGTTGTTGGTCCAGCCTTACCACAGTGAAATAGCATTCTAAAATGTCGCTACTTGGACAAGGACATGAGTTCGTACGTTGGGCTACTAGCCTTTACTTAAGGCACAGAAGTGCTGAGTCATTTAAGGCCGTCAATGCAGGGACAGCCTCATGTTCGTGCACGGTTTACTGCGTTATACTATGCCTTCAACTGTTGATTCATGGCCCTTCATTGGCCAGACTAAACTCATTTTGGCAGGCGTTTTAAACGGCGTTGTTGTATAATAGTCTCAAACTCCTATACGCTTCCATGTCAACATTTGTATTCGAAACACGCCGTGGTGGATGCAGCGGGTAGCTTATCCTTCGCCTTCGTTCAGCTGTAGCACCCTTTCGGTGCCTAACTGCTATCCCACCCGAAGGAAGCACGACGGCTAGGATACTGCCAGGTTGCCCAAGCCTAGACAGGAGAAGTTGAGAGGCAGAGGCCGGTTTCGAACCACGGTCCTTCCGGTCAGTCGATTCGCGCTCCAATCATTTGAGCCAGCTCGCCCCCACGGGTAGCTTATAGCCAAATACAAACTGTAAAACCTCTTGAGGTTGCACCCCTCTGTTCACCTTGAAAATCGGTGGCCAAACTCTGTCGCGTTTCTCACGAAGTCGTGAATTTCGAGAAACTTGTTTCGAGGAGATCCATGCTGAATGCCTTCGTAATAAATCTAACCACCCACTTCAACTGGTCTGGCTGCCATCCGTTAGATGATTTTGTACACGTTTACGGCTGCCACCGTTGGTGGACTGGAAATCGAACTAGGTTACTTGTATGTAGATAGGAAACCTACCGTACTGCAACCAGCCATTCGTGAATACAGAAGGCAGATGTATGCAAGGCAGGTACAAATAGGTTGAAGGTATGACAATGCCTATCAGCCAGGGTGTTAAGCTTTTAAGACCATGTTTGTGGTTGCATCGAAAGCAAACATGATCAAAAGTATGTGTTTACAAAATTGCAGCGGCCAGGTAAACAGTACTTCATCCTGAGCGTGTGTTGTCCCATATATCTGAGGGACTAGTTGGAGGCATGTCGCTAAACTGTAAACAACAAGAGGGACACAACTGCCCTGTTCCAAATTTTCTTCTCAGTTAAATTCTCAGGTGGTGTATGCGTCATCCTCACAAATGAGCCACTTTCCAACAAGAGTCCTTCTAGATCATGCGTCGAGGCTATGAACGTGATCCACAGGTTCTTTTTCAACGCCCGTCGGCGTTCTCAGGATAGCTGTTCGGTAAATTTCAAACTTAAGTGGCTCGTGCTGCGCGTGAGCAGCCCGAAAGTGGATGATTTAGTCAGTTGGCTAAATCAAGATGGTGAAAATGACTCACTCGGCTGCGCTTTCAATGTGAACCACGTGGTGGAGTGTGTCGGTAGCGACTAGATATCTATATTGTAAGGAGAACTGTTACATGTTCAAGGAAGGAACGTGCTAACCTACTGCTCAGCGCGCGGGAAAGTAGTCAACCAAGCTGTTTTACTCCCTGAATCCTGAGTGGTCACAATTTAAGAATTCTGGGTTTGATACACAGGGTGGAAGTCTTCACTCAAGCTTCCCGAGTCGGGTCTATTCATGTCCTTCAGCAGCTTCCGTACGGTTTAAAGGTACAAGCGAAAAAAGCATGACATCGTTATGCACTACTCATAAGGTTGCTGAAAATTCTTCGACAGCCCACGACCGGTTTCGCCCTTCTTGGGGGTCATCAGGTAGGCGCAGTCTCCGAGTTTCCGTCAACCTGGTGTACGGTGAATAACTGCACCACCAACAATTTAGAAAATGCTGTGGTCTAGCACCAGCCTTGAATGAGACAGCATGTGCCAGAACGTAGATGCGCAGCTAGGAGTGAACATTTGGATACCAGGCCTTAATCGCGGAAACGCGCCCGATGATTTACACATTTAGCCATGTAATTACGAAAATAAATCGTCATACTACAGTTGTGTTGCGGTTTTAACCTTAAAAACGTGTTTACAAGCAGTTAAAAGACCGCTCATTAACCGCGGCTATCAAACTTCGGTTGACGAATTCTTTACTAACCGTCAGATAACCAAGTCACTGAGGACAGGAAGGACCAAGTTATGACGCCACTATTTAACCATGGTACAAAAAGGCCTCCATGATAGACGTTACTTATTGTTGCTATAATCGGAAAATGCGGTTATGGAACGGTTATTTCGTGATTCCGTATAAGGTGAAATGTAGCTACCAAACGGTTGAATAGCAGTGAACTACGGTTTTAGGGTGGTTACGTTATCGTCATTTAACATTACAATGCGGTCATTAAACTGCTCAGTAATCGCCAAGCACAGGTATTTGACTGATATCAGTCGGTTATTTCACATGCAAACCCAGTTTGCAGTCGGTTTTGTAGCCTCAAGATAACAGCAAGGAACGGTTATTCGGTGGTCTTGATGATGCAGGCAAGCACCAACGAACCACGCTGGGCAGTATTAGACAGTCATATAAACGTCATATAGCTGGGAAACTAAGTTTTCTCCACTGTTTGCGCTGCTAGGGGATACTAGCTGCACCGCTGATTACCAGTATGCCTATACTGAGTGTCCTCAAGGTTCTAGTCCAAAGGGTAACCGTGAAAAAAGGCAATGGTGCTTCCTCAGTTTTTGTGCCACAGTATCATATCAATGTGTTTGCGTAGTTGGTGAGTCACCATGGAATAACAGCGGCTAAATTAACATGCAATTAAGTTCAAATGCCACTTTGTAACTTTTGCCGCCAATTTTCGTAGCCAATAGCCAAGCGCGACTTTTTGCACATCTGGTGGCCTCTTAAGTATACGGTTCTCCACATTTTTTTGTGGAAAAATGATTTACCAAATAGGAATGTAAACGTTACTGCAATAGTATTGAATGTATCCAAAATGTCTTCGAAATCCTGAAGTAACAATAAGCATACAAGAGAAAACATCCTGTCTCGAATGCTCACAAATGGACTGTATTTTGTGTCAGTTTGACGAAAATGCCGTGTTTGTTCAATATAGGGGCGGGTGAATGAACTAGTGCGAGGATAATTGGGGTATTTAAGTTGTAGAATGGTATTACGTTCAGTTGGTAGGCCTTCAAGGATGAAGGTTTAAAATAGTGTTTGCTGATATCGTGATGGTTTGTGTTCATAGCAGTTAATGCGTGCGTTTCGTGTCAGTCATTTGACAATTCCTTTCCGCCTTAGATTCTGTTGACCTCCATGTTCACTCAGTGCTATCCATGCGGATAATCAGTTGATAGTTGGGTTTTCAAAATCACTTGGTTTACGTGCTTTACGTTGGTCGAATTTTACCATCGCCCCTGTATCTTGTGTTTCTACGTCACCAGTGTTCTCAGCCCTTGACAGATTGCGCGTCGTTTGCATATAATTCATTGAAACATTGACAAGCGCAATGTAACCAGGCATTTAACCTAAATTGTATAACATCGTTAAAGCTTACATAGTAACATCCTGGGTTAGTTCGCTGTTACGGCGTGAGTTTACGTGCAAAGGAGCTGAAATCAGCATGATAGAAGCTCTTCAGATGTATAATATTAAAAACATAATATATATAATATCATATATATGCTATATAATATATGTATACACAAAACATATGTTATGAAATATATATTATATTATATATTATATTATATCTAATATAATGTGTAACATATCATGTATATTGTATATTAGTGTACATAAATATACATCTATATACATATATTATATTATATGATGCCATAGTATATATATTACATACATCATATACAATATATACTATATATATATTGTATATATTATGTATATTATGAATATATTCTATACTCCATCCTTATACTATATATATTATATTATATGTATTATAACATAGTATGATGATATTATAATATTGATGATAATACACAAAGACCACATCATGTTTCAGTTGGAACTACATTTGATAAATCGAATTTTTCGTCTACTCTTGAATAACCCATTACAGCTTTCAGTCTTTTCAACCTCCGTCAGGTACTACTGGTCCCGAAAAGCTGCGATATCTGTAGCAGGTTGTCCACATTTCCCGTCAAACCTATGAGTAGTGTCATGCGGACGAGAATATTTTCGCATAATGAGTGTCGTTCCGAAGGAAGAGCAACACGGCCTTTGTGCAGAACAGTCAGCTGACGAATATCGTTTTTATGCATCTATCGTTTTACAGTGAGAACGAATGTGACTGACAGTCTTTATTTCGCGATATCACTCGGCGGGTAAGTGTAGCTGACAACAAGAGAGAATACCGATAACAGATAAACAAAAATATAGTACGTGATTTTGATCATGTGCATTCATGCAGTTGCTAAACGGAGTTTGCACATGAGGGTTGGAATACACGGGAAGGAGTTACTTCTTTGTGTAGGCTTCTTGTGTAAGCGCCGTGGGTAGACCAAACCACTTCTTCTCCTCCGGGCAGCTGATTAGTTTGTAGGGTGAGGATTCTTCAGTGTTCTGCTCTTCATACAAGGGTAGGATGTAGCGCTGAATTGCTCTGGTCATTGCTGACATAAGCGGAGATTCCTGTTTATCTCCCGATTCCAAGTTTGATAATTTATTTGTTAAATGCCGCGTGCGAGTAGTCACTATGACAGCCTCCTTTTCAGAAGACACTCGCAGGTGGTATTTTTCAGCGACCAATTTCGCCAACTGTTTCCTTTTTATAAGATACAGCGCATCACACAGCATTTGGGGCTTGGCAGCAAAGTTGAGTTGTCTCCAAAGTGTGAGTGCAGCAATTCTTAGCGTTACCTGGTCAGCGCGTGCCTAATTAGACGGAGAAGAAGAGAATTAATGGAAATGATTTCCTTCTCCGAAAAATAATGCTTTGACATTGTTGTACTCTGCATATGTAGGAAAAAACGATTCACTCCTTCTCGGCCATCAGATGATTTATTCATGCATGTGGCCTGAGAGCAGTGGTGAACAGTAAACCGGAAATTGTATTGGCGTTATGTTATCAAAGCATGAGAGCACAGCACATCAACATAAGTAGCTCACATGAGCTCAACATGTGCTCACAGAAACTTGGAGCAAACATTTGGTTCCACAGCGTTTCGGTGAAATTAATCGTCTATACAAATATGATAGTAGGAGAACAACTAACACGATTGCCGAAAGAATGAGCAGATCTCGACGCCGTCAAATGCGACTAAAACCTCATTTCATCGTGCATCAGGTCTAATGACCCTAGCGTCTACCCAAAACGCTTTGTCCATTCCAAAATGCACCATGGGGGGCTTTGCGTACCAGAGTGCAAGACTTATCCTGTGCTCGCCACCGAAAACTAGAGTAGTGTTATTTGCTGCCATGCAGAAAATAAGTCGCTCAACTATGAGGCGCCATCTCGAACTACCATGGGAGCATACATAGTCTGGAAATCCCAAATACTCTGTTACACGATTAAAAGTATGGGGTTATTTTATGGGCACCTGAATACCACATAAAGAACGACAAGACCGAACTCCGTATTCCCCTTTTGCTTGGTGCTTTCCTAACTCACTCTGTGCCGAATAGTAGGAATGTGGACAATGCACTCAGCAGTAACTAAAGAGATGCTCTGTTTAGTAAAAACATAAGGAGCTATGAGTTTTCCCCAATCCCTCTTAGTAACGAAAAATTTGTTTTCCCCCTCAAAACAAGCGTAGAATTCTCGAAAAATATCAGTACTTCAGAAGACAACATGATGCTTTCAGTCATGTCTTCCACCCAAACTGAATGAAAACTTTGTTTAGGTCAGTTTCTTCACACAGTCACTCTCATCCAAATTGTGCCTTCTCAAGCCGTGCTTTGTTTGCGCATTGTGCTTGATAGCTGCTGGCAGAATGTTGTTTCTCCCTGATCAGTGCCTTTGGAAATACAAGGAAAACTCTATGACCGACCACCAACCAACTGGTCGTATGTTCACTCTGGAAGAAATATGCATTTAAAACTATTCAACTCTGGAATTAGTGTTAAACAGAAGTTCTCATGCCTTACGTTGCATGGTTTTCCGCTCGTTTATCGTTTTGAAATGCCTACTACCTACCATGTTACTGTGACCTCAAAGGAAGATATTGAACACGAAAGCTGAGAAACATAACGCCATTCGAAACTGTGCTTTTTTCCAATTGGGCGAAATATCTTTGGGCAGATAATCTGATAAGCGCAATGGAAGAAGTCTAAGTTCATATGTGTGTGAATGCACCGCAATGGTGTAGACCAAAGTTGGAGAGCACGAAATGGGGATCGTTACCCGGACTGAGTTACCCGACAGATTGGGATGGATATGCGTATGCAGCAAAAGCGCAGTAAGTACTACAATAGGAGAAAAGTGAACCGGCTGGTGATTCGACCACTGAAGGACGAGACGAAACTTTCATAAATCAATATTCACCATTCCCTATGTAAGTCAAAATAACGTGTATGAGCGAAGTAAGCTAACTGGTTTAGGGATATCCGCACCATACTCTCTACGAATAAAGTTCAAAAGACTGTGCTCGGCTAGTGGTGGAAAAAAGCACATTCGGTAGGAGAGTGTTTACAACGCATTCAGCAACCTTATGAGTAGTATGCTACTTTTAGATAACAATGGGAATTCTTTGTGATTCCAAGTACTCTGCTCTTGACGAAGCTCACGATGGTGATCAGAACGTCGGGCCATAAAAACGCTGTGAAATACCGTTGTGTTTTTTCACCACCAATCAACCTGAAGTAAGCTGACGTCAAAAAGTAGTGGTGAAAACACGGCTTGTTGATTGATCATTTTGGAGAGCGCATTGGACATTTGTGAAGAAGTATTCTGCAATCACCGCACTTTTTTGGTACTTCTGTGGGCAGATATATAAGAAAGAGGAGAATGAGCACATTGGGAGTTGAGTCAACTTGTCTCTGAGTTAGAACGACGACATCACGCCTTTTAAGTACGAGAGCCTGTAGACCAACATGAGGTCAAAGCTAGCATAGTGATGTATGTTAGATGGCCGAATTCCCATGTTCCCTGCTAGCGAAAACAGTCAGAATATTACCGCTCCATGGATTCAGAGTTATGCATCATGAATCGGGATAGTGTGCACTGAAGTAGTTAGCGGAATCTCACACTATTAGTCAAAAGAAACTTGTGCCTAGCTTTACATTATGTTGCCTCACGGGCTACTTCACTTTAAAGTTCGAGGGAAATCAGGAATCTCCGTTTCCCATTACTTTCAAACAGGAACACTTGCCTTGGTGCACACATTTCTTGGTGACCGAAGTTTAATGGAGAGTTGGTCCGGCAAATAAAAAGTGTACAGTTGGCTATCTAATCGGGCCATGCTGGCAGATCCGCAGACTGTTCGCTGGCTTTTAATCCATTCCAGGCAATATTTGTGTCGTCTATCTAAGACTGATCAAGTTTTGTCGAATAACTGATGATGTAACGATGCCCGAGTTGAACTAACCAATGTGATCTCATTCTTGGGTGTTTTACTGACACATTATGAGAATATGTCACATCCTGAAGCTACATCTCATAAACCTATTTTAGTAAATCAGTATTCATGGTTTTCAGTGACGTGTGACTACGAATAGAAACATTCAGCCAACATTTTGGCAAGCAAGGAATGCTGTACTTACAATCCTCGCATCAGTCTACGGAGAACATTCAGCCTAGAAACAGCAAACCTAAAAAGGGCTTTTAAAGAAAGCTTCACCATGAGATCCCACCAGCATGATAATTGCAAAGCGAGCATGATCTGCCAGTCTTCCTGTGTCTTGCTCCAGGTCCCGTGACTTACTAACGTACTTAGTTAAATGCTGTCCTAGGGCAAATCATCAGAGCAGCCAAACCTAGAAAACCATTCACCACTCGGATGGTTCACCACCCTTCGAGGACAGTTTGTTTGCACCAAAAGGTATGTTTGTTTATCAGTTCGAGAATTCCAGCTCAGCTGCGTTTTACCGGTAAAACGACAAGATAAATGTCAAGGAAGGTATGACTCTAGTTAGTGGTGAGGTGAAAAAAACCATCACAACTGAGATCCGTTGATTTAAATCATTTTCAACACGGGAAAAATCTTCCAAATTGTTCGTTTCATAGCGAAATTCACGTTACCAGATGTAAGCTGTTAAGCACGGCTGTGATAGTTATTGGTTGTTTGTACAGTCCAGATTTTCGCAAGTAGAATCAGTCAGTATGGAGCTTGCTAGTACCCTGACTTTACAAGAATCACGAGTTCATAAGAACTTCTTGTCTGACGGCTAAACGTAAACCACCGAAACCTCACTATCTACGCCAACCTCTCCAGCGGACCTGCTACATATTACTTGACATTGGTGAAATCACCAGCTGATTCTCTCTTAGGCGACTCTTACTTTTGCTTACCTCTTGCTTGATATGAATCCTTTATGCTAAGCCCGGATGATCTGAGATGAATCGTGGGATCTTTTCCAGCTAAGCCCCGCCACTAATGCAAAAAGTGCATGTGCGAAAAGTTAAGTCCCGCCACTTTTTGCCAGCTCCAATTTAATGTACGCACACAACCTTGACCTAGTTTCGGTGAAAACAATTCCTTATCCGCGTCTAGGCTCATTTTGTGCAAAAATTTTCTCCGTTCGGACGTAAAACCTTAAGTGAACTTTCTGACGCTTTCAACTCTCGTTCATGACAAGGAGACGGCAATACGTTTTTTGCAAAGCCACGGAGTGAGCCATCAGCAACGTTTATGCAACAATGGCCACCAAATGACACTTTCAACTGTTTCTGACAGGTGAAGGTGTAATGTCTGACAGTGTCGGCACGAAATCGGTCTCCGAAAGAAAACTTGGCTGGAGCGTTCTAGGATGGAGTTTAGGACAGTAATTCTATTCATTTATTGCCGGGCAAAAAATTTGGCGGCTTTTGCAGACTCCAACAGTTATCGGCGGCCCAGGTCTACACGTCGAGATCGGTGAAACTCTAATAAATTGCCGTAAAAACCACTCAGGGTGAGTCCTTCCCCAGCAGTGGATTTTCGGTGGGATCTGCCGGGAAACCAAAGAGGTGTTCATGTATGCATTGCCAGATCAAACTGCGGCGACTTTGATGGATACAATCCAGGCCTGCATCGCTCCCGGCTCAATCCTCATCTCAGGTAAATGGGCATCATACCAAGGAATTGAAACGACGATTGTCATGAGTTATACTCGTGAAACGGTTAATCATACCGAAAACTTTGTGAATCCAATGACTGGAGCTCACACACAAACCATCGAATCTCTTTGGCACGTCTACAAGATGCAGAATAAACGCCAATGCGGCACACACCGATCTTTAGTGGACAGCTGCTAGTGAGAGTTCGTTTGGAGGCAAAGGTACCGAAAAACGGGCCTTTTCATGCAAATTATTATTGACATGTCCCAATTTCATCCTCTTCAATAAAAACTGAAAGTACAAATTTCATACCTTCTTTTTTCTAATCTTTTTTAGGTGGCGGGGCTTAATATTTTGCGGAAAGATCCGGATATGGAAAAGATCCGAATTGTGTGATGTAGATCGTTGTTCCACCTTCCATGAGGCAGTCTTATTGTAATGGGGTTGAATTAGTTACCCAAAGGTCCGTGCAACCCAGTATAT
This sequence comes from Clonorchis sinensis, assembly GCA_003604175.2. Classification (NCBI taxonomy): domain Eukaryota; kingdom Metazoa; phylum Platyhelminthes; class Trematoda; order Opisthorchiida; family Opisthorchiidae; genus Clonorchis; species Clonorchis sinensis. The sequence goes on from CM030373.1 coordinate 7,026,034, forward strand.
ATTTCTCGGTGAGGCACCTAACCAGTAACACGTGGACTAGTGCCCTGTAACAGCAGGATGGCCACTAACAAAACCGTATTTCAATTGGTATTTTCGTTCCCATGGCTATCTTCAACGATGTGTTTAATAAATCTGAAAAGGAAGTACGTTTCATCCAGACGAAGTTCTCTTTTGTTCTCTGAGATGGGGGAAAGTTTGTTGCCCTCGATTGTGTTTGGATCGAATAGACCCAATGTTGAAGTCGGTGACCAGTCACTGGTAAACCTAAGTAAAATCCAACTTACCATTCTCCTTTCAAGACGCACCAAAGTCTCCTCAAGTTCTACCAAACCACGGGCAGGTTCAAACGGTAGCGCGTAAAATAGTTTACGCCAATCTTGTCCAATGTTATTTGCGACAAACCGAATAACTGCCGTAAGTTTTCTTTCCTCTTGGGTCATCGAGGACTGTTGAACTGAGTGGGACAAAAAAAGTGGGAAGATACTCCTCTTAAACATCCCCATAGAAAAAAGACACCGTTTTCTCACAAAGACAGCTTTTGTCATTTCGCAAGTTAAAAAATCTAAGTAAGGGCAAGATTTGCAGCGGTCACTCACTGGATCAACCATCACAAACACTCAAAACACGTGACAATTCCTGTCCCACTTGCAATTTGAGCCGACAACATGTACACTACAACTTCCCATCCACCACCACCACCTGCGTCACGTACCAGGCTTACGAACCTCAACACAGCAGGTCAAGTTGTGATCCTGTTCGTGCAAGTATCAAACACGAAGGGACCTCCTCCCTTCACACTGCACACAGTAAATAGGCCTATAACTCGGCCTAACACACACACACGTGCGCTCACAAGACAGGAATTCTCCCGAGCTCCACAAGTCTACACAGATAACTAGGGAACACGTGTAGCAGCTATACTGTAGAGAAGATACGTCCCGCGTCCGGACTTTCACCCAGGAACTCTTAACATGTGTCCTCAAACGATAAGTCACTTTTTGGCTTATTCCGCTTTTCGCATTGTATCTATACTTATCAAAGTGCACCTAACTATTGCATCCATCTTCATTCTGGTAAAACAGACATTTGTTAGTGCTTGTTACCTCCTGATAATCAATTTAATTACGTTACAATAAGAGGACTAACAGATTACTTTCTAGGTAATTGACCGAGGGTAAAGGTGTAGCACATGTTTATCATGTTTATCATCAATCCTTTAGATTCTAATTCTGCTGTGAAGATAGCAAGATACATTTCGTGTTCTATCTGGCTCGAACAACAATAAAGTCAGTAGCCTTCAGCAAGCTGGTTCCTAGCAGTTTGCACGCAGATTGATATCTGAAGTGTAGTGCGCAGGTTTGTGTTCCACTCGACCTTTCAGGTCTCTGATAACGCATTGTTTTATCTCTTCAGGACCACCGAACCCGTCCCACTTTTCTTTGTATAGTAGATGTTGCTCGGTGTAACGCCTGTTACTGTCTCTTGAGACAACACTTACGGTGATTCTCCGGTGCCTGCCTTCAACAGAGCGGACATTACCTTCCATGCAATGTTTAAGCTTCATGCTCGCCGTGGTGCCTTGGGTTTATCTGTGATCCTAGGAGTAAAGCTACCAAAAACCGTCGTTCCGGATCCTCAAAGAGCAAGCCAACACATGTGCAAGTAATCGCATCATAATCTTGATTACTTTTATCTGAATTCTATCCTCCGCGTGGCGTCATGAGAAACCACAGAACATTTTCACAAACTACTTAAGCAGCGTTGAGTAGACTGTTAACGTAGTGAAATCAATTTCATCACCAGACGATGGTGCAGCCTTACAAGTAAGACATAAAAATGTTGCACCTCAGTTACTTTCTGGAATTGTGATGCCATAAAACTAGTTTACTCTTATTCGTGTGACATTAGAAATCCCCGCCCACATATGCAAACTACATCCAAAGAATAAACGTTTTGGTCAATATGGCTCAATATTCCTGGCTAGAACATTGACATACGAGTTGTATGGGACGACTGCTTAAAATTCGCGCGTATCTCACTACCGGTTGGTTCTGTTTCGATCTCAGCAGAGAATGTAAGACCTGGAAGACACAACTCAACTTCAGGACATTTTCACTCCTGTATCAAAATAGACTTAAAAAGTCACATAAGGTATAGTTTTTGTAAACAAACCCCTAACCATTAAAAAAAGCCCGATTCTCGTTTCTTAGGTCAAGCTCCTATTTTTTTAACACCCCGTGGATTTGTGTTGGACTCGGAACTAGGTAAACAGCAATCAAGTAACCCTTAGCGGCTGTGCAGATCTAACAACAACCGAACGCCAACCTGAAATTGAAGAGAGTAGTTTTACCTACAAGCAAAGTGACAAATTTCATGATTCTCCACTTAAAGACTTGACTGAGCCGAAGAAGTGATCCAACAAACCATCACTGAATTAAAGCATCTACAACACCAGTAAACCAGTTAGGGGCATTTTGGACAATTTCGCCAAGGATTTTGACACTGACAACGACGAATTTAAAAAGCCGCCTTCGAGATGTCCTCAAAGTCAAAGAAAATAACGGGCGGTTGAAGAATTTATCGGAAAGGCGTAACGTTGGTCTACGTTTGTCGTCTAGAGAAGCGTGTTATTTTTCGAAGCCAGTGACTGGTAGTTTACTCCAGGATGTGCAGCTGAGATAAATGAAGACATGGAGGAAAACATTTGTTGTATTCAAATGCTACTGGATGTTCTTCTCGAGCAAATTTATCCAAGTAATGTGTGCATTGTTCAACCTCAAACCGCCTACATCGAACTTGCATATGAGTGTTCTGTTTGATGCTGAAGTCGGTCTGGTTGAAGGACCATGCTGGCCATTTATCTGTCACACACGCACATGGCTACGAATGTTCCGGTGAACGGGGTGAGATGGTTTTTGTCCAGTTGGAGCGTTCCTCCGACACATGTTTGTCTTGTCTGATACGCACGTCTTCTGTGCCGAATGGACATCGCGTTTCAGCATTCGGCCTCAAGCGCCGCCACTTGGTTCCACGTACTGTTGACCAGCTTACGTGTATACTGATCCACTTATCTGTTGTGACAACGTACCGTAGACTTCTTTCATGCAGTGCGTCTTTTCCCATACCAGATGTATTTCTGTTGCAAACCATAACTCTTAAGTAGCTCGCCGTGCTACCATCTCAAATGAGGAGACGCAATCAGGTGGCTTGACGAGGTCGTGCAGTAAACGGAGTCTGAACGATCGGTTGGAGGGTCTAACATCAGTTCCGGGAATGTTTCTATGCCCACAATTAAAGTCCTCCAATAAGGTGGTCAAATTAAGTAACCTAGCAGAGAAACTTTAAAATCATTATAGAAACCTGTAACGCATTCGCATTTCAATGGCAGACGGCTTATAGGCACTTTTCAACGAATAGTTTACATAAAAATGTAACATTACACAAGTAGACGCTTAATTAGTTTTAAAAGTGATTTCATATAGACATTGAGGTCAGTGCATACTGAAATGCTAGTTCATCCTTGTTGGAAATCAACAACGTAGACATTGAGGTCAATGCATACTGAAACGCTAGTTCATCCTTGTTGGAAATCAACAACTGGGCGAATCGCAGCTAATAGTCAGGGATCACGGGCTTGAATCGTTCTAGAGAGGTGCTCAATACCAGTGATTCCCAACAAGGATGAAAGAACTGTGCACTGCTTCTTAGCTTCCCACTGTGTATTCAGTTTTGCTTCAGGATGGATTTTCTAATAAAATTTCCCATGAAACATCTCCCCATTAACATCAGACTTACCCTGTTTGCCGCTGCTTGAACTTTCCTGTAATGCTTTGAGTTTTTCCGGCAACCACTCCAGTTCGACATCTCGTGCTAACTTTTGCACCGTCATTGGATTTGACTTCAGTCCTCGAATACGCTGGATTATGGCCGCTGCTTCGTCCATTCGTTCTAGCATGCGTCTAAAATGGGGACATGCGATTCAAACAAATTCCAGCACCTCCTTGTTTGAATGATGAATCCACCGTGAAACTTAACTCCTGTATCCAAATTTCAGTATGTCTCTGCTGGGTGTTCATGAAATACACTCAAGGATGAATAGATTGCTGACTCTTGTTTTAATGAACTCGACGCCAAACAGTTCACATCAAGATTACTTATCATGGGACCCCATTCTTGAAGAAGCATTCTCAGAGGATTTCGAAGCAGTGGTCCGATGGACTACTTCCTAGTAGATATTGTAACAATTCCCTATACTCCGTCTGGGCAGTGGAATGCGATATCTTGAATATTATGTCAGACGAAACATGCATGTGAGGAATATCATAGACGAAAGACTGGGCTGGCATTCACTTGAGTCTCTCAATGAAAACAAATTAGCTTTCAACTGAGTGTACCTTACGGAGAATAAAACACATTTTTGCCAATGTGTCCATCAACAACTCACTTGATGAGGGCATAGGATTTTCTACTTATTCAGACAGGAATGCTCGTGAAATCCAACGTCCTTGCCCATCTGTCATTCACAGATACCAGTGTGGTGTTTTCACAAAGTTGACTGGAATACTCATTCCTTTATAGTGACGAAAACAATGATGCTCATTGGGAACTCGGAAAATAATGAGTAATTAAACCTTCATCCTATTCCTCAGCTGTATTACAGTATTTCAATACTGACATGTTTCGGTGAACGGTGTTGCGCACGTATCGGTAAGATCAATTCTATTCCTGTCAAAGAGACTGCTAGCATCGAGTGCACTTGTTATACAAACTCTTTAGCTGATGGTAAACTAATTATTCTGAGGAGACGGCACAAGACCTTATCATCTTTTCGGAAAAGTTTAGAAACAATCGGTAGATTTATTGCTGGGCCACGTTTCACTTTTGACAGAAAAGCTTCGTCAGGACAGGTGACTAGGTTACGAATTTGGTCGAAATTTAAGGCGGAAGGAGAACCAAGCAGCTAAGTGAAGTTACCTTCCTGTCAGGTGTCGGCCAAGGGATTTTGTGTGCTAGGGTGGGTCACCAGGTGTTAAGGTGATTGGGTGTGATGTCGTTTGCACTTTTCTTCTGACTGTGTGGATCAGCTTGTGCCACGATAAGTGTGTGAGCTTTGGTCGGGTTGGGATTTCCATCCCCTGTTTTTTGCTAACGATTCTACCCGCACTGACAACCTAACAATCATATGTCAACTCGGTTTGTCTAAGACCGCTCTCCACACACTAACCAGTTCCACACCCTTGATTCTATTCACGCTGTGAAGCTTTGTAATTTTCACCGCCTCGACTATCAGCCGCTGTGGTGTGAATCGCAGTCCCCCTCTCGAAACTTCCACATTCTCCAAATCTATTCTATGTCCTGTGTCCTGTGCCGCCATCGCTGAGTCTTTGATCGGCGTTTATTGTGTCGCTTTGAGAGATAAACCAGCCACTTAAGAAATAAGGAGGTGGCACTTCTTCGGTCCTTCTTGGAGGAAAAGTTTGCTTATTAAGAAATCCCTCACCAATGAATGTAGTTCGTCTCCAGAAGCCTTCAAGATAGAGTGTAATGTGCCCGCAAAAGCGGGCGAATCTCAATTTAAGCTGAGTGCACCTTTTAACATTCCGTACAAAGCTGTTTTCAAGAGTCCTGTTGTATGCAGCAACTACCTGACCAATGTGGTTCAATGTTCGCACACTTCCAACTCTGGAGATGCTCGTCCTATAGAAACTGGTCAGTTCCGTGTAAGACCTTGACTACGGTCGGTCTGCGCCTGATCCGATGGGAGATTGTCCGAATATAAGGGGAAAATTGGAAAGCAGTTTCTGACGCTTAATTGGGTGCTATGACCAAGTGCAGTATAGATACGATATACTCTATAGCTCAACTCCTTTCTTGTTCCCGGGTGCGTTTGCGCTAGAATCGGTGACCTAATTCTGTGCGGGTAAGTTTTTGCTTTGAGCATCGATTTACCCCGAATGGCAACAAATTTGCACGCGTAGCCAGACGTGTAACGAATCGCTGACGTATAAACAGGGCAGTTGGGCCTGGGATAACGAGCTTTACTGTTGAACTAGTACCTATTGGACAAAGTGTATTGACATTTGCGTAAAGGGGCTGAATATCTTCATCATCCAACCGCACACTAGAATTCAGCAAGACTTCTTGAACTCAGTGTTCCAACAGGCTTTCTCAGTCTACGAAAGAACGATGCGGTTTGTCCTGAAAAGCAAGCCACCAAGAATTTCCTCCCATTGAGGACTCATATGGTGTACCGAGGCCTAAAGAAAGCGAGACAGCTACGCCTTCCACACCATACACAGACAAATTTGGCATTATCACGTAACTTATGGGAACAGGGTAGTGCCTTCATATCAGATACTGTGACCCAAGTTCAGAACATAGTGCAAGTCTTAGAATTCCAGAGAGTCGGATACTGGATTCACTGTAAGTGCGATTCATTAATTTGGAAAGAAAAATGTAGGAGTGATATGACGGAAGCCAAAGAACCCTCTGCTATGGGACATTGGATACGGTAAACAAAATCATGTAAAACGACGTAAAGTGGTTCTGAATACTGCACATGGATCAACGTGACGACAAATTCTAAGTAGCCTCCTGCCTATGACAACTACCTCCTCAATACTACTGAATTAGCTTGGCATTCTTGATATAATAATAAAAGGTAGTAAATAATAAATGATAATAATAATAATGATAATAATAATAAATGATAATAAAAGGTAGGAGTTAGCACAAATGAAGCTTTACTTCTCACAGTCGAGGTCTTTTTCGACACCATGGAACCTAGTGGAACGAGGTTACCGGTTTTAGAACGGCCTAAATAGATAAAGGTCGAATTATAAAAGCAAATAATGAAAACCCATTGTGCTTCCCGAAGGATGAAAAAGATTGGGAAAATCTTGAGCCATTGATCGTCAGAAATGCTACCGAACACCACAAGCAAACGAAACGGTTTTACGGCGGCTTGTCCGCCGAATGCGCCTTCTGAATTATTTTTTCTACACGATCGCTTCAAAAAATCTTATAAAATATACTCTTCCAGCCATAGCAGCCTTTCGTTGCGTACCTACCATGCCACCCGAGGGGAACAAGAGGGCTGAGATACGACCATGTTGTCCAGGCCTAGACAGGAACAACTTACTTAATGACTGGAAATTTCCTGGTTCAAACGCAACTTCTACAGCCCGGCTGCTCCTTTCCAGGCCTGGACAACCTGAGAGCATTTCAGCTGTTTGGATGTCAAGGCAGCTAGGCACCAAGGAGGTGATACAGCTGAATAACCTCAAATAATTTGCTTCAAACATTTACATACCGACCAACTCTTGTGTCTCTCGTAACCACATTTCTGAACGAACTTCACCTTCTGTTCTCCTAAGTACTCATAAAGCTCCCAATGTCTACAGTCATTTTCATCCTTATACCCGGTTGGTGGTTTAATCAATTGGAAAATGTTTGGGACCGATCGGGTGGTCATTGTTTCGGAGAGGTTTGGTAAACAATCGGCGGATTTACTGCTTGGCAGCGTTTCGCTTAGTTCAGCTATTTTACGGTCAGTTTTATACTACCGATCACTCGGATGGATGCGCAGTCTTGTAAGTATGTGCCTTTAAAGTAAAATGACTCTCCTCAATTTGAAAGACGAACAATTGGTTGCAGCTAGTGAGAAAGTTTTTTCTATTCAGCGGGGTCCTGTCGTGGAGTCCGTGCGAGCTAAGTTTTCTTTGAAATTTGACGTGATCCTGTGGGTTTTCGCCAAGTGCCCAGAACCCGGAGTTTTAGCTCTCAGTTTCTCTCAGATTTCTCAGATTTCTCTCAGATTCAAATCTGTTCGAAAAACACGCATGTCAAGTGCAGCTCAAACGGTGGTGGATTTTGGAATAATAGTTGGAATAATACTTAAAGGCGACTTCTGGTTGTTGCCATGGCAACTATCTCCGTTATTTTAACCTTAATTGCCTGCATTAAAGCATTTGCTGCGTAGTGTGGTATATTAGTTACCACAACATTTCTTTAACCATCGAGTCTCTCGGCAAAACACGCGAAAGACTACCCTTTCACGTCTACCGATTCTCCCACACTACTTGAATTTGGAAAGTAGTAACATTTCCTTGACTGCTTATTAAGAGAATATGAATAGTAAGATACCACAAAAGGCCAATAGCCAGCCTGCCGACACCAGCTGAGAGGTCAAATTCTCATAACTGCAGTGTAAAAGAGACGGAACATACTCATTCACGCTTAACATTGCTCACCTTTGGAGCTTGTGGTCTCAAGCTCCCCAATCCATGTCTGATATTTTCTACACAGAGTATTTCACATTCAAACTTTCTCTCGTTAAACTCACTCAAAGTATTTCACCCTTTTGCTCTCCAGATCATATTGAATGCTGTATTTTTCCATTTGTTCTTTCAACCGTTTCATCTTTGCATCTTTCTGCGAAATCCATCGTATCCGTTTTGCCGCCTCTTGCATTTTGTGTTCAGTGGCTGGAATCCGGACACGCAACAGTTCATCCACTTGTTCTTTCACTTTACGTAGTTCATGCTGATCAAAGGCAGGAGCCTCACGTCTGGATGTCCCAAAGATAGTCCCTTTGCTACCTGTAGAGTGTCCTTTTATTGGTTCCGGACCGTGGTTGTAGCCAACATATTCCAGTGCCTTTACTCGATTCCCGGTGGGATCACTCGAGACGTTGGTTTGGTGTTTTTTGACCGACCGCTCACCAGGACTGATATGTCGCTTGTCAGATCGTTCCGCCTTAAACTGCTTCATCAACAGCCTTGACTTTACCTTGGTTTTAACCAGTTGCCAATAGTACCTCGCCCGTTCGCGTCTCATGGCTTCTCGTTCTTTCATCTGTCGAGCACGTTCACTGTGGTACTGGTATAAAAGCTCCGCCAGAATTCTTTGAGACTGAAATCGGGACACGGGTGTCATGAGACTATGGTACGACATGGTACTACATGGCCATAGACCAACAGTGATTTCGTGTCTATTTTGCAAGTCAAGTTTACACGGCTACTAAGAACACCATGTTTCCGAACTTAGTGACATTTTCAAACAACAGCTCCTGAGTTGAAAAGTTTCTGACTTTCGAGTGCCAAGGGCATCATCAAAAAGTCTTGTTGCGCAATTTCTGTCCAGTTTACTCTGCTATGAGACTAGCCTGATGGGTCATAGGTTGTTCTCAAAGCTGCATGAATAGGGCTGGGAGTCACAACCAAAGTAGACCAAAGTCTTCGCGTGACTGATTTTTATCGACTCACTTTCCGATTAAGGCACCGCATATTCATTTGTTAGCTTGACCAGAACGTAGTCTGACAATATCTGATAACCGTCATATTCTCCATCACTTTATTTGCAAGAATGTTAGCTAACAGCACTCAATAAGCTGTATTTTGGAATTTCCGCGCTTACGGATGATATCACAGCTCCTAATACATGGTGCCATGAGTTTCTGCCTATTTGCTTGTGTTTACATTTACATATGAAGAAAATGTTATCTATCTCCCAAAAGGAAATTATCCATTACTCACCTCATGTGCCTCATTTTGGAGTTCTTTTAATTCTTGTTCGGCAAGTTCATACTCAGTCTGGAATTGCTGTCTTCGTCCCCAGTTCTGTGCCAAAAGCGCGCTTAGTTTGGCCAATTCCGTGTTGAGCCGTGACTGCTCAAATTCCCAATGGCCAGCGCGGTCAAACGCATGACGTTGGTATTGGATAAATCGGGGCTACGAAGGAAAGGTGGTAAAAAAAAGGTGGTGTTTGAGGAAAGAATTTTCAAAAAGATGAAAGCAACGCTTGTGGTTGGGTTGGGTAGGCTGCATGTACAGTTGTTCCTCTGTTTCCGTTGAGTCACCTGACCGATTGGCCTCAAATGAGTCCTTACTCACTATCTCATCTGCTATTTCGTCAATTCATTCCACGCCGTTTATGTCCACAAAATTGGCTAGAACAGGCTTTTTTTTATAGATTTTTTCGTTTTGCTGGTTGCGGTACTTGTAGAATGCACGCTCACATGAGAATCATCGTCCTGTCTTTGCGCAATCATTCTGGTAAGTTCACACCAAAAGAGGTGAAGTACTGAACTCCAGTTTCAATCTAATCAGAGCTCATCAGCAGTGTTTATCCTTGGCTGCTCCGGGGTTTGAACCCCGCACACCTGACACGCGAGGCGAGCATGTTACCACTACTCAACCAGCCCCCGCTGAACACAAGCGCGAACATTTTCACCTGTTCAGAAGTAAAAATTCAGATACGTCCATTGTGCACTTAGTTTGTGATAGGTCTTAGTTCTGGTGTCCATCACGTCTTACTCGGTCGTCCGCAAAATGCATTTGGTTTTTGTTCATGGCATGGGATTTGTAAATTTCCGTAGAGATTTCGTCCTGTAAGTGCGACCAATTTATGCTGGAAAGCCCAGGAAGTGTGTCTCATAAACCATCAGGGTGATCCAAGCTTATGGTTTCCCGTCCGACTACAAGTGGGTGATCAGCAGTGTGTTCTTACTCCCGCTTGAAATGCGGTGCCACCCAGCATTCACTCACGGATTCGTATGACGAATCGTACGAAGAATCCTCAAGCGGAAAGCTCACACGTCGTGTAAGTCATTGTTCGTTCTCGGCCACTTATAGTTTGTTGAAAGTTAAGGGTCTGGAAAGTTCAACCAAGATTTAGTCTAAACCCTTACAGGGAATCAGCTCTAGTAAGCATCTCATGAAATTCCGCGGAGAATTGAACCCGCGACTTTCCGCCTGCCTGTTGAAGACAAGGCTATTTGGGTGGAGTGGCGGTTCTTTTTATTCTCTGTATCAGTATACATGGAATCGACAGAGAAAGAGACACAGAGAGACAGAAAGAGAAAGACGTACTGGTAACCTCAGAAGAGAAAAGAAAGTGGCGATCCTAAAAAATCGCGCTTACTCTCTGGTGTTGAATGTAGTTCAATTCGCGAACCAACTGACCAACATAGTGCTTGTCTGTGTCGAGCCAGTTCCACAATTTTTCACTGACCTTCTGCAGTACATCGATCGCGTGTGGGAAGAGAAGAAGAAATGGCGCAGCCTACAAGCAAGTGAAGAGATGACACAATAAATAACGATTTGTCATCACCCACACAGAATACATTTCTATCCCACAAAACATGATATCCTACTATGATAAACCAAAACGAAATTAATGAGATGCATTTAAACCGCCAGTTCGAAAAGGTCCTTTTGAAAACAAAACAGTGTGATCCCCGGATACACGTATAACGACAACAACATTGCGCGATGACTTCATCATATGCAATCCTGTCTGCCAGTAAATATTAGATATTAAAGGAAAAATAAATGAATAATAGATAAATAAATAATAAATCATGAATAAATAAAAATGAAACAAGAATAAATAAACCGAATAATAATGACAATTGGAACAAATAAAATGAATAAATAAATAAATAAAAATAAATAATAAATAAATGGAGGAAATAAAAACTAAAAAAATAAAATAATAAAATAATAGAATAAAGTATAAATAAATAAATAATAAATTGTTAAATAAATTAAAAATAAATTTAAAAAAACATTAAGTAATAAATACTAAACGGAATCAAATGGAACAGAACACAATGCTAGTTGCATGTATGCCACAACGCCGAGCTGTGCTGCTGTGTATATTGGGCGCAGAAGGCACTAAAAAGCCCTCAAAATGATGAATTCAGGAGACCTTCGTGTATCATAGTGTATCAATTATAAGGACTTGATGTTTAGCTTGATAGCTCAACTAAATGGGGCAACTGTACCCAATTAATTCTCGTCTGGAAGGTCTGTGATAAGCAGTTAGATATCTCTCCTTGTTCTTCACCCATTATAAATGTTGGTTTCCGTGACAAAATCTCTCCCGCCTTTTCTCCGTTGGAAAAGTTTGGTTATTCAGCTATTCAGCACAGCATCCAATAGGCTTTGAGTAAAGCGACCAAGAACTTTGAGGCAAAACGGTGGTTGGGCCTCTTTGCTTCCAAACCCCCACGTCTATAACGAGAGTGAAGTCTGATCTAGGGGGGATACTGCAGTAGCCAGTCGAAAGATGATTACATCAGGATAATGTGCGGTCGTAGTAAATAGACTGGTTTTCCATTACGGCTCGTTTATGCAATTCATATAACACTAGTTTTTGACGGTACTATTTTTTCTGTTGAATGCATCAGTAAGCAACAAATGCTCTGACTTTCTTGCGCCTTGTGCCTTGACTCGTGTGCTATCTCGCGGAGAATAACAATGAAAAAAACGGTTCAGCTGTAACACGCTTTCGGTGCCTAGCTGCCGTGCCACCCGGAGGAAGCGCGAGGGTTGGGATACTGCCAGGTTGCCCAAGCCTAGACAGGGGAAGTCGAGAGGCAGAGGTCAGTTTCGAACCAGGGACCTTCCGGTCAGTAAATTCGCACTCTAACCACTAACAATGGTTTTCTATCGACATCTGTTGTAAGAGAGTTAGAAAAACTGGTAGCCGAAAGATTTTGGGTTTCGCTCCATTTGAAAACACCAGTCAGCTGATTAAAGGACTGGATGCAGCTCACAGTCGGATAAGTAAACAGCAAACATCAGATACAATTGATGCACACACTCATGCACGCATCTCATGGGTCACACATCATATGAGGGGATGATTTATGTTGTTCAAGGTCTTTAATGTATCACCCGTATTTAGTTGAGAAAATCTGTCAACAAGATACAAGTAAAAAAAAATATGGCTGCAAAGCAGAGCAAGAATAATGGCTTTAAGAACAGAAAGGTCAATCGCCCTGCTGTCACGCATGGTTCACTGATTAGTCCTCACAATAAAAAGCAAACCACTGAGGTGAGGTTCAAAAGCTTTCATTTCGGACTTGGTACACATAAGACACTCCTATGAGGGTAGAGAATCCAGTGGTACCAAAACCCGATCGACCTGAGTTGTCTCAGTGTGACTGAATAGCAGCTCAAGCGTCGGTCTTGAAGTGCGTGTGTTTGCAAGGAAACATGTTCGCTGGGTCAAACGATGACGCGTACACTGTGGAGCCTAGAAGAAACTATTTAACTGACGGATCGATATCTCACCTATCCGTGTGTTCGTAAAGGCAGCGAGTATGGTAGAAAGATTGTATTCAAGCTCAACAGTGTGGTGGGTATGCATGCTAAGTTGAATTGCCCAGATATCATAATTAGAGTGGTTAATGGCTTTACTGGGGATTAGATGCGTGCTCTGCCTCGAAGTCGTTGAAACAGTCCCGCTAGCTCTCGAAGTACGAACAAACTGGCTGCACGAACATACCAGATTTGAGGATTACAATCGGCACCACTGGACTTTCTGTTCAGTTAATTTTATCCGTCTGGTCTTGAGACAAACAAATCAAATAAATATCCGCCGAATGTGAGAGCATTCCTTTTTTCGTAAGTGAGGTGATTACACGTAATTGTAGGAAAGGTTTACTCGAATCCGCATGGTTAACGACCTTCAGATAGTCAGCGGATATCATGTGCACCAATTTCTGAGTTCAAAAGTACTACTTGGATTTAGATAGGATTGATTAGAGAAGAAGACGGTTTGTGTGGAATGCTGCCATTCTGAAAGCACTTGTCAACCATAGTACCATAGTCAAATGAATAAAGAGAAAAAGACCATACAAACATATATGCGAAACTCGGACTTTAGACTTCTCACCGAAAGTCAAAAGATATGCAATCGGGTCAAGTGGACCAGGTTTTTCTTTAGGGATTTGACTCAAAGACATCCTTGAGCTGATAATCGACCTTTATCCTGCCGAGACACAACTTTCTACGCGTGTATGACACACGCGATACTATAAAAATGACACCACATACTTCTCGAAACTACTCAAAAAACTATACGTCCTCTCATTTTCCACGTTTGTAGGACACCATTTTATCACCCAGGCTCTTTACTTCATGTCTGTTTTGAGCTTTGTTTGTGGTTAGAAAATTATTTTTTTACAAAAAAGCTTTTTAGGAAACTTTTCATGTCCAAACCGTAAATTTCAAGGTGTTCTATAACAAATGATCATCAGCGCTGTATGACGGTGTTCTCTTCACCGTGTTTTTTGGGAAGGACTCAAGTGACTCAAATGCCTTAGCTGACCGACAAACTGAATCCATTAAAAAAAGGTAATAGTGCGGGGGGGAGTTTGTCCGGATGGTCTAGCACTGGGAAATTTACCCAATAAGGAGCATCTGCTATACTAAGGTACACACCATGTTTGGAACATACAAGTGTCTCCCAATGGCGATCAATAGCTTCCCCTGTAAAGAAAGTGTAATTCCAATCGTCTGTAGTCGTTACGCTTAAAATGAGGTTAACAGAGGCCCAGGGACTAGGCCAAGCTGGTGAGCCCAAAAAAGCGATACCAACAGTCTCCTGTCGAAATGTTTTTGGCCACCTAACAGATAGCGTCACATCAAGAAAACCATATTTTGCTTACCTGACTCCGTGTTTTATCACCAAGATTCTGGGCACTCATACAAAGTTCTTCGTACCGGACACCATCCTGGCAAAATTCGATGGCTTTTTCTCGAATGTCGAACAAGGATTTCTGACATGGAAAATAGTGAACTTCGTTCAGTAGTGACGTACTTAGAAAGCAGGAGGATGCGGACTATACACACATACAACACTCAAAATTATTTGGTATCCGTCATGTTCACAACAGGAAATATGTGAAGAAAACTTCTACAGGGTCCGGTTGAGCCTAGCTGCATTTTTGTACCATGAACAGAACGAAAAATCCGGAATGATTTTCTCCATGGACTTTATCCTCTTCAGCTTCAGAGAATTTGTGTCCACACAGAGTGATGTCGACGATATTTTGAAGACAAAAACTTCATTATTCCTGGGCTCTTGATCCACAAGTGTACCAAAAGCAAACAAGATGTTCTTTGTAATTTTGATGGATCTAGTCGGTCAAATAAGGATGATGCTTTACCGGTCCTAATTAAAGGACTCTAGCTCGGCTGGAGAAGCAATTTAGTAACATTAGGAATAAATCATCATCATCATCATCATCATCATCATCATCATCATCATCATCATCATCATCACCATCATCATCATCATCATCATCATCATCATCTCATCATCATCATCATCATCATCATCGACAGCATGACATCAGTGTTCAACACCGATGCTTCGCTGCCGTACAACCATGGTTTATTTGAAAGCCTTATTGTGAAGGAAAGAATAAAATGGACGGGGAGGGGACTTACTGCTGCATTAATACAATCATTCCGAGGTGCCTACACTTCCAAACACTCATTCAGGCAATCTGGATAGAAACTGACAACAAGATTGTCACTGACATCGGTTGGCAGCCATATCTTGCAGCGTCTCCAACCAGGCGCAGTGGGGATCACGCGGTCCCCACCCTGGAAGGCGAGTAGCACTGACAGCACCCAAGCGTTTCGTGATTTCTTTCATACCCTTCTGCCAGGTCAAGCGTTGGCCACCTCTCTGCTTACGCCACTCTGAATTGGGACACGGGGACACACCACTTTGACGCCATAGGTGTCTCAAATTAGCAAACGCGACCCGAGCCTTGGAGATTCGTGCATTTACCTCATCTGTCACACCACAATCAGAACTAATACAACTTCCAAGATATGTAAAACGCTCCACAACTTCCAGTACCTCTCCCTGGATTGTAAGTGGCGTGTTCAGTGACTGCATGTCCAGGAGCATGACCTTACACCTTTTGGGTTCAAAGTGCATACCAAAGGACGGGATGACTTTGGTCAGTTCATCTAAGAACACCTGCACCTTCTCCTCCTCTTCAAAGATGAGAACGATGTCATCTGCATATTCCAGATTGACAAGGTTTTCGTCAGAGGCTATTTGAACACCTGGGTTTTGGAGACCTTCCAGCGTTCGTCTCATTACTTCATCGATCACGAATTTAAACAGGAATGGAGAGTGGGCATCCCTGACGGACGCCCACTTTGTGTACAGAAGCTTTTTGAAGGGCTCGCCGTACACTCTCACACGTCCGAAAGTCTTGGAATACAAAGAGCTTATTATGTTCACGAACTTCCGGGGCATTCCTTGGTGGGCAAGCGTGTCAATCAGAACAGACTGGTCAACCGAGTCAAATGCGCCTTGGAAATCCAGGAGTACTAGAATTGTGGGGATAGATGATAACGTTCAAATCCAACATTCAATGATAATAGCATCAATAATTCAATAGTGAAGTTAGTGTAATAGTAGTGTTGCTGTAGCTGACGACGGCTACAGTATGATAAGCATTATTCCACAAAGACCATGTTTATCACCCATGAATGTTGTTCTCATGGTACAAGTAAATGTCACTCGGCTAGGAATCCTCCACTTTACAAACGACAGTTGTAGTCCCACCGCAATATCTGCGGAATAGGCTTCTGTGTGGCCGTCAAAGCTGCCTCAGACCTGAAAGCACTTCACGTGGATAACAAATTGTATAAGTTCCGAAAAATCGTATGCATTGAACGAGATATACACGTATCTGTCCACGTAGAACTTAACAGTTAGAAAAAACTAACATCCAGAACAAACTGTTTTTGGTTGAGCTGGTCAAATTTACACTCGAACAATTCTAGAGAGTTGCCTGGTTACAACGGACAACTTTTAGTAAGCCCCATTCGTGACTTGGAAGTGCAATAAATTGGTTTTTATTCCTAAGATTGCCTCCAAGGAATTATCATGGGTAGTCGCCCTCGATACTTGGTATCTCCTCGGAGAGATTCAACCATTAGAACGATTCGCAATAGACCAATAGCAAGTACTCTCATCTAGAGAACGCTTTCTTCAGGGGTAACAAAACTGCGAATCTTATGTGTAGTATGTTGTGAAGATCAAGCTCTAGTGTACCTACTGGATCAGGGACAGTAGCTTTGCCATTGTTCGGATATCCATGTGCGGGGAAATACAGTGCACCATTTTCACATCTTATTCTTTGTTGAGGAGGTGTCAGAGCAACGGATGATTTAGGGTAATCTGGACTAGAAGTTTAGAGGTGATTCACAAAAATCTAACAGATGATTAGAATCGTAGTCATGTGAGTTCAATTTGAGGGTAATCAACCTTTGTGGACTGTTGCATCCGAAGGTTCGTCCTCACTCAGAGTCAGATTGTTCGAAGCGCACCGCAATAGGTCTAATACTTTCTGAGAGAAAAATCCTCAATTAACAGAAAGTTAATACCATAGCAATTTTTGATTCACTTACCAGCAATAGAATAGGCCTTACTTCCCTAGAGAAACACTCAACAGTTCCTGGATTTTTTAAACGCTAGACTTCACTCATGTAAAAGCTACAAAGTTTTCGTCGGTTTTTCATCGATATGACTTTTTAACACTTGAAATATTTGGTATATTTTTAGTGTGCGAAAATATTATTTTTCAACATGTGGGATCTTTGTGGATGCGCTGCGAAATGCAGCTATCGAAAGGGATGCAGCTATAGGCATTGAGTGGTGGCTCTTCCTGGGGATGCTCCTTCGTGAGGGTAATCGAAAAACAAATCTTTCTATAAAAAGGGAATGCTTCTATAACTTCATCGGTTGGTTCATTCATTAAGCTGCTTTGGTTATTGTTGTTTTTTGTGAAGCGCAATTCTCCAAAGTTATTTCAAGAGCTTTTAAGTAGCTTTTCCATGACGGATCACACTAATCACAAGTTGAGCGAGAACTGTTCGACAGCCCACCAATCATACCCACTACGGTATTGAGCCGAATGAAACACGAGACGACCTCTGTACGAAACCTTCGGTTAGAGGGTATCGTAAACGACAGATTAGGCAGGGATTCAGCAAAATCTCTTGTTTGAACCAAATTAATATGTAAACAAGTGTATTTCGCAAGCAGTTTCAAGTTTTCATAAAGGAAACTACTCACAAGGTTGCTGAAAACTCTTTGGTTTGCCAGAATGAAATTGAATAAGAAGAAAAGACTTTCCGTAAACAGGAATCCATGGCTTTTGTGAACGGTGTGGTTGATATGGAACTGCACTTCAGTTCGTTTTACCCATTCAGTACAATGAATGTCCCAGCATCACTGGGTTTTCTGGTGCCAAATGTCGTCCGAAAATGCTGATATCCCCAACAATGCTTACTTCCGAGTGGGCCGAGGAACATTTCTTCTCATTTCACTTTTACATTCAGCGGGACTATAACGTCAAGCCTGATTGCTCATCTGCTGGTAGCTCGGTCAGCAAGCAAATGATGCTAGTAAGCAACTTGGAAATTAGACCAGCTAGCCTTACGGGTAACAACATGGTCCCTGATCGGAAGGACCCAGGTTCGAACCCATACTGCTGGCTTCTGCCTTTACAAGTATTCTTGGGTGCACACGCCTACTCTTTGGAGGAATATCAATCTACTGTCCAATATGAGGGATTTCATCGGGTCTTTACTTCCAGAATTCTTAACACTCATATGAGTTCAGAATTCGGCATTTTATTTTGGATCAGTGAAGAAGGAAAAACCTAACTAGTTCAAACACCAGGTACCGAGCCCCATGATTAAATGCTGAACGCATAGGTCATTCTAATCCCAGCAAATATATGCTTACATCAATATCTTCTACACTGTCGGCTCTGAATCTTTCATAATTGTTCAACACATCTAGCAAGTTCCTTTCTCTGGCTCGTTCTATCATCTCCATTCGGACTGCTTCTGATGAGGCGTCACTATCTTCTCCCGGTTCCGCCAGTGCGGGCACTCGCAACTGACCTTTGTAGGACATGTCCCAAAAACTTTGACAATACTTCTCCACGAAAGCTTTCGTCTCAGCGAAACCATCCAAAATAGGACGAAGTCGTTTGATCATGAACCGTCGAATATGTTGCCTCAGTTTTCTTACCGCAGTCAAGCTGGAAAGGATTGGACAGGTGGCTGTGCGGTTAATAAACGGCCATGTTATTGTAGGCAAAATATTGGTATGAGATCATTCTCTTGCCTTCAGGATAATGACAAGCATAAGCCCAACGAGCCCATCTCGATAGGAGAACACTGCAGACAAAAGTTTGTTAAATGTAGATTTCACCTGAGCACTGTCAACAAAGTGGCCAGGTGTGGAACAGATATTTGTAGAGGATTGAGGTGGTTTGTTGTTTAGGCAGGTGGCAAAATTCTTTTAAACTGAGACGAAAAAGTCTTGTTATTATCCTAAAACGAAGTGTAACGGAATTCTTTACATAGATATCTTTTCTTACAGCGTGTATGGACCTGGGATGGCATTTATAAGAAAGCATCACCTTTGTACTAGTTAAGCGGTCAAACCGCCCAAATATCCCATCAGAATAACAAACTAGCTTGCAAACTGAAATGTCCATATCCGTCACTTGGGGTGGCCTGTAGAAATCTAGCTCAAACACTTGCTCTCTAATAATTCATAGTTTGAAATTAATAATGGAGTTTGGGGTAAAGCTTTGAGACCGGAAACAGAAAAATGAAATCAAAGATCACGTGAGTTCTGAATTGACCCGATGTTTTGACACGATGGACTACTGTTTGGTCTGTAGCTCCAGCATCGGAATCTTCAGAATAGGTTTGATTGCCCAGAAAGTTTACTTCTTACCACTGGAATCAACTTTGGAAAAACTTCGATGAACCGGAAGTGGATCTGGTTAGCACATAGTCTAAGTCACTTCCTTATGTAGTGACGCATTTTTGAATGAAGGTTGACTGAGTTTTTTCCGGTTGTGTCTGTCCTGACAGTGTTCGTTGTATTAGACAGTCTACGAAATAGATATTTTTATCTTGTCTTTTTTTCAAAGGCAAATTTGGTGTAACCATGTAAAATATTGTGTGAGAAAGGTGCCCACACTAGCTGATAAGATGATGACCACAAAGTCGTCAACATACCCCCACAAGATTACTGTTGACGTTTCGAAAGCTGTAAGCATTCGAACTCATAAATCTCGCATAAACATGTCGGCAACAATTGCGGATATGAGTGAACCCATCGCCACTTCCGCCGTTTGTTTGTAAAGTTCCTCTTTTAACGTGAAAAAAGGGGATTCAATGGAAAGTCTAGTAACCTCTAGTGCTTCCTCAGCAGTTCAAAATCCCATTTTTAGGTCTCCTTGACGTTTTTCAAAATGAGGGGCAGTTACGAAAACATGGCTGCAACAGGTGGAAATCAACTCCGAAGCTATGGAAGACACCCTTTGGGTGACATTGTGACTATCTACGCCAGTCATTAACAGAATCCTTGCGAGACCTTTGCAGCCCTGTGCGAGACTGAGGTTTACTTAGGCTTCAAAAGAATCTCAGAAGCCTACTTTCCTTTCCAATCAACCGAAGTGACTGCTATCAGATTGCGCCATTTTATCCTTCGCTGACATATACAAACTTTCAAAAGTTTTACCATTTATATTTGGGAACTTTAACTATCTGACCAGCACTCGTCACAACAGTATTGCTGTGCGTGAACAAACAATGCATTGTGGTAATCTACGCTTTGTGATTCTGTAAGATTCACACTCTAGGATTTGCGGACTGTTGCTATTAAAACAAACTAGGGTCACAATGTGCAACGCAGAAGGTACGGAAACCATAACCCGAATTATGGGGTCTTGACGCGATACTCCCTACAATATTGACGAAAAATCTCAAACGACCAGCTACCGTTTTTCCCTGTCCTGGAGTTTGAGGTACGTGTTTCTATGTGTTTCCACACACACACACACACACACACACACACACACACACACACACAGAATTTTACGCACTTATTTGCAGATTACTTTGGCGTCCACGGCAGACTCAACGGAATCTCAGTCGGTAAACCCATCTGAAAAGATATGGAAAACAACTGAAATCTCATATTAGGAGAGACCAAACGATTGTGCGAATAACCAGCCAGTCATAAAATTACCGTAATTTAGCCCAAAAACTAAACTGTGCTGTTTCTCCGGGGACTTCGTTTACAGAGGTTATTGATTGATTCTTCTGGTAAAGTGTGCTTCCGTGATTAATCAGTTGAAAGTTTTGTTTCTCGCTGGGTAATGTAATATTCGGTTTTATGTGTTCGTACTTCCATGCGAAATACTCGCGAATATTTATGTGAATGCTTACCTATCTGTAACATGTGGCTCTCGTTTTCTAGCCCCAGTAACTTCGTAACACAATGATTCGATCTTGGAACTGCTATCCAGGACAAATCCACCATCCAAATGTTCATTACTTTCACGTATTCCGTTATTCAACTGAGAGAGAGCGACAAGAGCAAGACGTCTCACATGGTCCATGCTGTAGAGGATAAACGACTCAGCTTTCTTTTCACTTGTCCCATAATAGGCTTCTTCGAGTGTGTCCAAATCCGCTTCAAGTTTTTTTATTGCGGTTTGTGCTGCCTCGTAGACATTTGCACTATTCTGTGGTTGAATGCTGATAATTGGAGTGCCTGGTTTGAAGACGGTGCTTTCAAAACCATAATCCTCCTCTTCGTTGTCTTCCATGTGTTGATACGGGTTGGTAGGCATTACTGACGGCTGCAGTGGAAGAAACAAGTTGTTTGGTAACACTTTGAAGATTCAAAAAACCGCAACAGAGGTATAATGTAGCCCGATTTATAGTATACATCGTTCACATTGGGCAGAACAATGGGTTTGGGTGAGTGACTTCGTCAACTGATCATCCTCAGTGAAGCATCAATGCAACTTCGCGGTTGCCATGGCAACAATAAAAAGTTGGGATGGATTTAGCTGGTTCAATAGTTTTTTTTTCTTCAAATTTCTCCGTCGCCAGGGTAATGACTGTTTGTGAGGCAAAAGAGACCATGTTCTGAAGCTTGTAGAAAAACAAGTTTCCGCTTGAGCTAGGTTTAGCATGATCGCGCAGATAGCGTGCGCTGACACGTATGTCCACAGAGGAAATAGGACGAATAAATTATTCAAACACTGCAAATACTCTCATTTGCACGCAAATTTGGTTTTGTCCGAATCTCTGAATCCCTCGTATATGATGATCCGCTTCACAAACGATAGACTCCATAGGATTCAGTTGAGTCTCTCGTGGGAACCAAATTGATATGCAAATTAATGTTTATTTGCCTCCCATCCAAATACTCACCGGGTGATTTCCACTTTGCTTTCTGTTTCCATTACTAAGTGCATACCAGTGGCATAAAACCACTGCCGATTAGATTGGCTGCCCCCAGCTAAGAGCACTTCCACAACACGCTATCGGTCGAAGTTGCAATTTGTCTTGAGCTCACATGCGCCTAAGGTGATATGATCTTGAGAGAATTCGCTTCTACGTCTACACTACGAGCGTTATTCCAATCACCATACCATCCAGTCCACCAGATTGGACTCGTATTTAATTTCAGAAGTTAAAAAAGTATCCTAACGCTCGATAAATACGCTCGAAATCAGTTCAATTTGGTTTCCAATGGAACATAAGGTTGACAGAAACTCAGGGAGTGCGCCTACCTGATGAGCCTCAATAAGGGCAAATCCAGTCATGGGCTGTTGAAATGTTTTCAGCAACAATACGAGCAGTGCGTTACCCTTATTCAAACTCTAGATTTGGTGCGTTGTTCACATCACACACTAATTGATCGCGATACCCACCCCCGGAGGATTACTAGGTAGGAACAATGATCCGATGGTCAGGAAGTGAAGCATCTCATAATCACCCATTGAACAAGTAGGACAGGTGGAATGTGCCCCATGGAAATCACCCGTTCTACGAACAGAAGATTCATTCACTGAGAGGACAATCTTGGCATTAATTCGCATTAAGGAGAATCTCTAGAGTTTTGTGATTTCTTCAAACGGCGAGGCCAGTACGATAGGAAAAACTACAGTGAAGATGCCCTACGATATTCACTGGTACTAACAAGTTCGATGTTACATTAGGTGCTTCGTATCGTAAGCACTGCCGATGAACTATCCTGCCAGATCAGCAGACACCACTTCTTGGATTGTCGTCAAATGACCCTTGATCAGTTCACCGGATGTAGTCGGGGGATTGCATTCGAGCTGACAATATCAGTCCAGCCAAGCGAATTAACTAGGAGAAATGCCAGTATTCAGAGAAAATTCTTGACTTTTGTAAAAGTGCACACGGCTTTCCTGACTTTGGACGGTCATCGGGTGATATTTTTTCTTGTTCCGCGAGAAAACAGCATCATATACAAGCAGTGTTTCTCGATGTTGGCTTGATGTATGACTTGCTTTGAGATGTGCGATACCTGACAATGGTTAAGTAGATGTGCATTCCCAATCCTCCAGCTGCTCTCTCCTGCTTTGCTAAGGCAAACAACCTTCGCGTTTTCAGTTCCGTAAAGGAACCATCAGCGTGAACAATCTATTGTCATTATACTGAGTGACCGCAATGTTAAAGAGTGTTACTTGGCACACACACCTTGTTTAAGATAAGTAGGGTTAGGGCCACTTCGCTGCACCTTGAAGACGAAATCAGGACATGGTGGCCGTTCGGTAGTGCTACGATGTGCCTGGTTGCTAGAAAATAACTCCCCGCAAGAATGACTCTAAAGGAGTTTTTATGTGGGAGCTTCACATTCGGTGGGAATGCCATTTCCGCCAAAGCCATATCTCTTTTCCAAGTGTTCCATAGTTAGATGTTTGTGACAATGGGAGTACTGCCTTAGACGTAATGCACTACTTATAAGGATGCTGAAAATTCTTCGAGCCCTTAATGGGGCTCATCAGGTAGGCGCAGTCCCCGAGTTTCCGTCAACCTTATGTTCTACTTGAACCCAAATTGGACTGTTTTCGAGAAATACGAGACTCATCTGGAACCCAGCTAAATCTCCCGTTTGTGATGTTTCCAGGCAATTGAATGTGCTGCACCAGGCCGCCTCATGTCTCAGTTGCTACGATATTCGGGATATCGCGATACATGTATAGACGTGATGCACTACTCATGATGTTGTTGAAAATTCTTCGACAGCCCACGACCGGTTTCGCCCTTCTTGGGGCTCATCAGGTAGGGAGATTCAGCTGGGTTCCAGGTGAGTCTCTCGCAAAAACCAAATTGATTTGCAAATTAGTGTATTTCTCGAAAGGGAGTACTGTTTTATTTCGCTTTCCACATCAGTTAGTGGTTCTCATCTGCATTCAGCCGGATGGCACAGCAACAAATTGGTATGGAACACTGGTGCTGTTAATCAGTAGAGAGGTTGACTTAGTGTGTGTGTGACGTTAGAGTAAGGGTTAACACCAGTGCGATGGTGTTCTAAGGAATCACCCTTTCAGTGGGGTATCCTTTCCTGTCGATATGTCATTCCATTAGGATACTGCTTGTTTTGTCACCTACTACATGTGTATGATCATTTCCAAAAGTTTTCCATGATCTTGTTGAAAACGAGACGGTGCGGATGAAGATTAATTCATCTACCAACTCAACAGTACGTATGATCAAGAGAGTAGATACAGTGAATCAGTCAGAGGGATCAGCCGAGCTAGAAGTCGGTAGTAAGTGTCGGGATTCGATGAGACTTTGAAGCACCATGTGAATTTGGAATGCAATTAACTCGCACCTTCAAACACAAATCGGAGTTTTGTGTTTACGAATCCCAATGGTTCGGCAGTGGAGTAGATTCCAGATCCTCCTTCTTCACAGACTTGGCGCCCTATATCTGGGAGCGCGTCAGGCTTGAATTGGCACGAGTGCGCTATCATTCTTTGGGAAAACCTGCTGTCCGTTATTTGGCCCACATAGTGATGGCCTGTTCCCTATAAGTATATTTGTGCGGAACTGTATTACCTGCTCCGGGAAATCTTCCTGACTGTGCCGTAGCGAGATGAACTGACAGTCGGTTGAGCCCATGTCGAAGAACAAGCTGTTGGAGTGTGTGTAATACACAGCTTTTATGTGCTGACGACACACGCATCTTCGTACACTTCGTGCGTTCAGACCATAAGACATCAAGAGAGTAGTTATGTTTCCTGATCGGGCTAACTTGGTGCACTGCTTATTCGACGTAGCTAGGAAAATGTTTGCAGAAGCTTCTCGCTAGGAAACTCGAATTTATTGCTAGTAATTTGGAAGGAGCGGTTTTTCTGTGTGAAATATATGCTCAAGATCTTCTACTATGTCACTGGCAGTATACCAGGAAATCCCACATACCATTGCTTGCCTATCAGAGGTAAACCAGACAATAAGATTCTGGTTAGAAGATCAATAAAGCCTTTGAAACAGCCTTTAACTTACGCATTTACAAACCTTAATATTCTACTTTAAAACTCCTTGTGTTGAAATTCACAACCACGTAATAATCCCATGCGACTGGCAAATACCATGTGCACTTTTAATGGACATTCCTACACTTTACGGTTGGACTGAAAGTTATCTATCTCTTTGCTATAAGTTCATATTATCGACAGTAGAAACCTAGGTTGCTGCTCTCGAAATCCAATTTTGTCAACGCACCGGAATTAGGTAGGCTCGAAAGTCCAATATACAGATAAGTGAATTACTGCAAGCAGCGTAAGCACCTGAGACAGCCGAACGAAACATGTGATGAACGGCAAAACAGAAGTGGGTCCCGTTTTCGGAAAAGTTTGGTAACAATCAGTAGATTTATTGCTGGGCAACGTTTCGCTTTTGACGCAAAAGCTTCGTCAGGCCAAGTGACTGGGTTACGAGGTTGGTCGAGATTTAAGGCGGAAGGAGAACCAATCAGCTAAGTCAAGCTAAATCTCTGTTGGGTATCGGTCGATGGATTTTTTGTGTTAGGATGGGTGACCAAGTGTTAGGCCGATGGGAAACCTACATGGAAATGGGTCCCGTCATTAGGTAAAAACCGAGGGATCCAAAAGAGACCTATGGGAACCCGCCCAAAAGCCAGTAGTTCCTAGAAGATAATACTTTCGGTCGTTCTATTCAGCTAATCTGTGTAGGGCGGTGCGATTACACTGCTATGCTAAGCGACATTCTGTCCAAATTTTTGCTTCTATAATGTACATAGTTTTCCCAGGGCGGTCTCCATTTCAGAGCGTCACTACTGAATTATCTCTCAGATGCAGTAGTTCTACAATTTGCTCGATTTGAAAACGTGGGTACTCCATCATTTAGTAACATATCCGATGGTGAAAATATAAAAGCAAAAAATCCCGTCTGTCACCTATTTAAACAAATTTATATGATGGTGTTGAAACAGAGGTACTTCAGGCAGCTAGAATACTAAACTAATATATGTGAACACGTCGCTGTAAGTCAGCTGTGTCACGTCTAACCTGTCCGTTCAATGAGGTCCTTCCACCTAGAACTACTACGCACTCTTCCGAAGATGTGTTTTAGAGCATAACTAGAAGTCATGCACAGTAGATAAGGTGCCGCATGGATTTTTCCAGTCAGTAATGAGATACTTCTTCGTTAATTTTCATTTTTTTGGTAACTCGTCTTCAATCCAACTATTCAGTTCGTCCACCGGGTTCATTAGACACCTGCATACAGATGCATGCGTTTTATGCGCGCTTTGAAATCTGTCTCTCCCAGAATGTAATGGTGATCTTAACAACCAATGGTTTTCCTACGTTCAGAACCGTTGGGTGCTCCCCGTTCGGCAGTACACTTTTCGGTGAATGGATGTTCCGTATTCTATTGTTGCGACCAGTCTGGTTTGTACAGTCACTGAATAGCTCATCATATGGGCTGAGACACTGGTGGACCTCAGCCCTGCTGACTGACGAGAGCCGGGGTTTTGTTGGTCGGGCTGCACACTCATGCGCCGTTTGCGTTATCAACGCCCGTACCCATACCATTGACCAACTCGTCGTGAGCTTTACCCATTTCTGTGGGAATGTCCGAGTTTTGTACTGGATTGGTGAGCCCAATAAAACCAATAACAAATGGAATAACTAAGTGGTGCTGTAGGCTCAAATGGAGAGAACAATATTGTAAAATGTTATAGCAGCAGCGGGCAGATGAGTTGATGAAGGCTTACGGCCCGAAGCCTCAGGCCAACTGCTGGCAGTAGGAACCAACAATTGCCGTTTGTCATCAGCTTATATCTGAGCCGATAATCCGGAAAGTTATCCCACTGTGCATTTGAACAATGTCACTTGAATAAGTTTATTTCGACGTTAATTTTGCTATTCCACAAGTTTGGCAGCATCACTATACACTGGTCCGCTGGCCAGCGGTTTCGAATAAAATTGAGACTGCCTGGGGAGATCACGATTTTTGGGGAAGGTCTTTTTGTTAAGGAAGCTTGGAGCTCAAATTCAGTAGATTACACACTTCGGAAACGCGGACCTTCGAACTGGTCATTGCTTGTTTCCACTCGTTCAAAAATGTGGATATCTCTCATAATGAATACCCATATCGTTTTTCCTCGCTGGAGAAGCCATCTTCAGAGAGGAAAGTGTTTAATCGATCCCTCGGAACTTCCACCAAGATTAAGGTCAATATGTCCTCGTAAATTAGACAGCGGACCAAGTTTTCTAGTCGAAACTCCACTTATACGCGAGGAGAACTATCATCCCTCAGTTTTATTGATTAGCAATCGGAAGGATGCCATCCAAAGTTTGATAGATGTTTCTCTGAGCGACTTAAACGCATGTTTTGTGATCGTATAAACTAGTTTGCCCGTATGTAGCTTCCATGAACTACAGTGATGCCATACTGACAAGCTTAGGCACTGCCTGCACTCGTTATGTCATGACCATACTGTTTTACGCTTGTTACTTTACTACTGTTGTTCTGTTCCCATTGAATTCATCGGAAAAACGGACTGCGGCCATTCGCATTGAAGAAACTTGAAAATTTTGTACAAAGTGTAATACAGGAAGAATACACAGCTTCCACGTTTACGCAGTGCATTTTTTGGTTGGCCCTTGCTCGGAAAGAACGATCATTTCGAATGATCTCAGTCGGTGCAAAGCTTGTTTACAGGAAAATTGAAGGAACGCGAAAGACTCTAGTCTTAGCCGGTAGATTTACCCGAAAACTAGGAAACCTACGTGGTCTCACTGACATTTCATCATAAAGTAATTACACACAGAATTAAATTTACTCTGCGTCTGACTTACCATTGAGTTACCTTGATCCTCTAAGGCAAAAGTTTGCTACGTCAGGTGAAGTGACTTCGCATTAATCACAAGTCCCGTCACTAAGCAACCAAAATGCAGATGACCACAAAGCGACAAGGTCACGTGCATCCTTTTGGTCCACCAAACATAAAGTCGCATAACTTGTCAAGTGTACCTACTCGACAAGCTTCACCGACAGTACGCTTCAGGTGAGTTCAGTTCTGAACCTTTATCACTGCAGTCACAGTGACCTTAAAGGCTCAATTTTTTGGTAAGTACTATTTCAGTCTTTTTACACACCTTCAACTTGTACGAGCTCGTAATAGAGAACCAAGCTGTCGCCAAGGTCGGGTCATGTGAACATGGTCCTCTGTAGAAATCTCCCGGATTTGCTCACCAATTGCTTCTGCTGATTTATTGGACGCATATTGATCGCTCGTCCTCACTCTCACACCGTTACCCGAGTATGCAGCCTGAACTTGTCATTCCTACACACAACCAATCGTGTTGCGGTCTGTCACACATCACAAGTCCAGGCCGTATAGCAGGACTCATTCAGCCATATCATTCCTAATCCGCTTGTGATGGTTGCACCCATCCTGGTTGTTCCGTCGACGCAGCAGTCCAAATGATCCTGTTTCTCATACACATAAGACCCGGAAAGCGATGGACTGGGGATTTGGTTGCAGAAAAGGACTCCTGGGTACGTATGGCCTTGTTCCAAGACGAGTGCATGCTATCTATAGAGGAAAATATTGGTAGCTCAGATAGCGTAGGTTGTTTGTTCGCTGAGCTGGGCAATTTGATTGCAAACGTTTCACGACCAATCGTGCGTGCTATCCATGTTGTTTCAGCGTAATAATAACGAAATGGTATAGCATGAATAAGTTTGGTAAAGGTAAAATTGATTAGTTCTGACCTTGGTTTAAATGTCTGTGGTGGCAGGCACAACTTAGGTTCAGCTGAAAGATGCCAATGTGAAGGAATTTAAATGGCCGCATACTAAACAAAGAGGGCGTTGACAGGGATAGTATCAGGAAGGTCAGATTCCTGGATTTAACAACTGAATGCCCGAAATCTGCTGCGACTCTCAACTGCGCTAGATAATGACCAGGCAGACAACGCCCCCTCGCGTGACAGCCCAGTATCAAACCCAGACAGCGCGAGCTAGCGTTGATCAAGGTCAGACAACGCCCCCGCAATATGCAGCGCATAACAGCCTCGTGCAAAAGCCAGACAGTGTGCGTCAGCATTGGACCAAGTTCAGACAGTGTCCATCCAAGAAATAGCTTGAGGCCGTTGTATTCTCTCACTTGCACGCACTCGCTTGTTCGGAATATATCGGTTGTGTTTCCTTCTGAGTCTTCTTCTCCGGCACTAGGCACTGGAACGGGGTCAGCAGTCAGATACAGCAGACTGGCGAATCAGCAGATATAACAGATCATTTTTGTTTCCGTTACAATATCTTGCCCAATCTTCAGACAAGGTACCACCCAGTTGCCCAGAGAAGAGCAGAAAGTTTACATATGGATGTCTCATTGGAGTTTTTGGTTGATGAGTACCAAATTGATGCACAAGACTGATGATTAACTGAGAACCAGTGATCAGCTACAAAATACCTCAAGCTAGTGGAGAATGGGAGTTTGAGAAACTGACCTGACCGTTTTTAGTTCCTTCCCTGGATGCCTCCAAAAACCGACTATTCAGACAGTCTACAGTGAAGAGCTCTGTTCATTGCTTCCTTATGAAGATATGCTCACTAAATTGAAGTGAGTTATCGGCTATATGACCGTGTTGACAAAGCATTTGTTTTCTACCTTGAGCAGCTGCTTAGAACGTGAATTCTAGCCACGAACGCCCAGCTCACGAGGCACTAGTGCTTAGAAGCGCATAATACAGGTCAAACAATTTGTTGCCCACCTTCGGACATGTGCTCTTGCGGTAAACTGAGCACCTCGGCTGAGTGGTTCAGTTCAAACCGGATTTCAGTTATCGACTTTCATACCCCTTCGCCGTCGGGGAATTACCACGGGTATACTCAAAATTGCGGAATCCGCTTCCCATCTTCTATGGACATTCGGGCGGTTTACTATTTTGGACAAAATCCGGCTTTCTATTCACGAGATAATTCAACTTATGCATATATTGTTTATCAGAAATCCGCGTGAATGTTCCTAGTTCAGCTATCCATTTAAACTACGCTATTCAGTTGACCCGGCACCCTCAGTATTGGGATGTCTCTTATACGGGAATCTGGTGGATATAGTCATTAAACAACCCTACCTGTTTAATTTGTACAGTCAAGCACATACTAATGATTTATAGATTACGAGGCAGACAGTTTCTCGACTGAACATTACTCATAAGGTTGCTGCAGACCCTTCGAAGGCCCCCACTGGTTTCTTCTTTCTTCGGGATCATCAGGTAGACACAGTCCCTGAGATTCCGTCAACCTTACATTCTAATTCAGCCCAAGCTCCACGTGATTCACCAAATAAGTTCATTTTCATATTAATTTGGTTCTAACGGGGGACTCAGCCGAATCCTAACAGAATAGCTCGTTTGTGATCGCACTCACCGCAGTGCGCTGCACAAAGATCACACGCGTTGCAGTTTGCACGGTAGTTAAAATATCGCAG
Source organism: Clonorchis sinensis (assembly GCA_003604175.2). Taxonomy (NCBI): domain Eukaryota; kingdom Metazoa; phylum Platyhelminthes; class Trematoda; order Opisthorchiida; family Opisthorchiidae; genus Clonorchis; species Clonorchis sinensis. The sequence continues at coordinate 7,056,688 of CM030373.1, forward strand.
TAAGCATTTGAAAGCTATACATGTGATGATTGCGCATGACCCAAAAATCACACACTAGAAAACTATCTATTAAGGTCTCTTTCCCCGTTCTGATCTGCTTGGCCAGTATATTCAAGGAAAACCCATGAGAAAACAAAGACTCTCCGAAAATCTCGGGCCGTTTCTTAAATACACCACATTTGTTCATGCACTCATGTTTTAATCTCACAGCTAGACCAAAGCGCACAGGCTTTGTGGAGAGGCACAACTGGCCGTTTGCAGATTGTGCCCATCAACTGTGTTGCGGGAACTTAAAAAGCCTGTTTTATATCGTGTGTCAGTTTCATCATGTCCCGCTTGTCACCCATACTCAGAACTGCTAGGTGCCGCACATCCTGTGGGTCTGGTATAAATAGAGAATCAACTGAGAAAAAATTACAGAGCAATCAGATGTTGACTCAGAGGCATAGCACCATGAAAATCCCATTAATCAAATGGGGGAAATGAAAACATTTTACTGGATTATAACGTTGAAGTAATAATTATTCCAGATAGATGAGTTTGAATTTTTGGACCAATTCCGTTCCATAAAATCACACGAAGATTCCAGCTTTCTGAGTGAAAATATCTAATGTGACTAGTGACAAGAAAACGGGGTCACCGAAGCTTCGTATATTTCTAACATGAAAATCGTTGGGAAGAGCGCTTTTAAATCAATTACTTTAGGAAACATGCCACCATTTCCGGTGAATCCAGTGCCAGATAAGATTTTTGATGGTTGCTATGTCCGAGGAGGAGACAGTTTCCGTTCCTGAGAGGTTTGTAGCAATTGAGAATGACTTTAACATACCGGAGTGTTCTATACAACACAATGAGTCAAGATAATTTATCAGTATATCGTTACCATTTGTCACAGAGTCAAGTTCGCTCAAAACTGGCAGTTTCTGAGAACCTTCGGTGAGGGACATACGAAAATTTCGCTACAAAGCCTATGTTGGAACTGAGGAAAATCACATGTTGGAATGGCTGGTGGAGCGCTTTATACAGGCCAACCTCTGATACAGAAATGATATGATGCACGGCAAAAAGTGACCAGCTGATAACACGCCAATGTACGACTGACATAAAATTCGTGCGACTCCTGTTTTGTAGTCCATCTTGTAATAAATGAGTACCTACATTTCAGATTTACTGAGTTTTCGCCATGGACTTGCCAAGTTATCTCAGTCTCTGAACGGTGGTTTATCTTAACCTGCGGGTTGTGAATTCCAGCACGGCATCGGACGAATAGCGTCAATTTCACCAACCATTGGAAATGCCAGTTCTCTAAGTGCAACTGTAGCCGTCACGGAAACCAATAGAATGACCACACTGATGCTTTTCTGCTAAGAAGCTGCAGAAATTTATTTAAAAACCAATTACTACAGTCAGTTTAGCTAGAATGAAGGTTCCTCATATCTTTCAAAGCATCTCGAAATACGTTTACGTTCATACGCATGACACATGTCACACAAAGATCAGTTCAAGAAAACGACCGTGGGGTTGTGCACGAAAAATGTATAGTATGGTTTGTCTATCCTTCTGTGATACAAGCACTCGGTTTGCCAAAATTTTTACGGAGAAATGCCCTACGAAATGAACCGGAATTTCACTAGTTTCCGACTAAAATGAATCTTAGACCGCGTACAGAATTCAGCGGTTGGCAACGCGGGAAATTAAGTATTTTGACCGACAGTGGGGAAATAGTGAAGTGTCTTTTGCTTGGTTCTGAAAAGAAAAAGACATTTTCTTCTTAGGTTTTCATCGTGCGAAGATGCACTTTGGTACGCGACGTTACTAAAACGGTCTATCCTCGGCTCGTTTACTGTAAATGCCATGTGCATCATTTTTTTTGTTACAGTTTACTACTTCGACTCCCTTCACACGACTGGTTCATTTTGACGTCTCTGAACTGACCGAAACCCCTGAAGTGCAGTCCTTAATGCACTCACGGGTTTCGCTCGTTTTATATGCGTGATTTCCACCGTCAATTAGCTTTGCTTGTGTCTGGTTCCATTCCACTGCTTTGTGGGTACTGGGTTAGATGTCTGGCTGTCAACAGCAAAACAGCATTTGGCATTCGTCGAGCGTAGGACAAATAAGGAGTTTTGGGATATACGTAATGCAATACTCATAAGGTTGCTGAAAATTCTTCGACAGCCCACTTCCGGTTTCGCCCTTAATGGGGCTCATCAGGTAGGCGCAGTCCCCGAGTTCCCGTCAACATTGTAGTCTGCTTGAGCCCAATTTGCACTGAGCTCGAGAAATGCACTCATTTGCAAATCAATTTGATTTTGCGAGAGGCTCACCTGGAACCCAGCTGAATCTCCCGTTTGTAATGTTTCCAGGTGAGTCTCTCGCAAAAACAAAATTGATTTGCAAATGAGTGTATTTATCGAGTTTTAGGATACTTTTTTAACTTCTGAAATTAAATACGAGTCCAATCTGGTAGACTGGATGGTATGGTGATTGGAATAACGCTCGTAGTGTGGACTTAGAAGCGAATTCTCTCAAGATCACATCACCTTAGGCGCATGTGAGCTCAAGACGAATTGCAACTTAGACCGACAGCGTGCTGTCGAAGTGATCTTAGCTGGTGGCAGCCAATCTATTCGGCGGTGTTTTTATGCCAGAGATGTGCACTCAGGAATGGAAACCGAAAACAAACTGGAAATCACCCGGTGATTATTTGGATGGGAGGCAGGTTGTGAAAAATTCCAGGGAGCCTCAGCTGCTTTGTGAGAAGCCGTTTTTGCGGTTGTACCGGCATAATGTAAAGCATACAAAACTATGCCCCGCATTTGGTCAAAAATTCTTCAGAATTTCACTAGGACGCTTTCTCTTCATACCTGTGGCTCGTCATACCGCAAGGATTAACTTTTAGCTCTGTTTTTCTGTGTTCCGGTTTGTTGCCATTCCGGCTTCTTAGGTATTTCACTGCGAACAATCTGCCAACGGCGGTTGTTAGATAATTTGGCTCTCGGTGTCCTTATTATTATTACAAAACTATTAACTGACGAGTATAGTAAATGTGATCTCATCCTACGTTCATTTCGTGGCTGTTGCGTAGACTATCGGAAAAAGCTGTTAGCCGAAAGCACATCCCTGAACTTTTGGGGGAGTTTGTCCCGCCTACCATGGACTCGCTTTGACCTTGGCCTGTGCCTCGACCGTGTCTCAACGACTGCATGAAAGACGGACAGGGACTTCACACGTGATTGGCCCGCTTAACTGGCTTGGTTTAAATGTAGGGTCGAAGATAGAATTTAGGGTTAAGAGGCCTTTGCCTTATTTCCTTAAGGAGACTACTCACAAAGTTGCTGAAAATTCTTCGACAGCCCACGACCGGTTTCGCCCTTCTCGGGGCTCATCAGGTAGGCGGAGTCCCCGAGTTTCCGTCAACCTTTATGTTCTACTTGGACCCAAATTGGACTGGTTGCGACAAATACACTTATTTGCAAATCAATCTGTTTTCACTTGAGTCCGCCGTGAAAACCGAATTGATTCGCAAATGAGTGTATTCGTCGCAGGCCGTTACCTTCTTTCAGTGACTGGACCAAATCAGGGAAATTTCGCTCCGCAGACAATATACCCTAGTTAATTCAATATTTATTATCGGCAGTCCGCATAAAAATCCACTAGAAACGAGTGAACAACTGTCATATTAGGCAGATTATAATAGGGCTGTAACTAATAACGCGCAGCTAAACTACAAAACTGGTTCTGAGAAAAGTAACACGATTAGCTGCGAACCTAGCGTACACAACCTTGAATGAGGTTGACAAAGGACGATCCACGAATACAATGAAAAATGACGGATTAGCAACATACAATGGATAAGGCTAATTAATCGTTGATAATTAGTGTTGGTGAGAGCTTAGCTTAATGAACTCCGAGTGAGGCACAAACGCACAACTTACTGCTTGTACATATATCAAGTCCCAGTATCGGTTATCTCTTAACTAAGTATACTTCGCCAGTATGCAGAGTAGATTCTAACAAAAATCAATTTATCACTTCTTTGGTTTGAATTGGTTTGATCAAATAGACAAGTGGTAGTGAAGACAGCAACATTTATATTATGAAACAGAGTTTGATGAATGTATCATTCGATATGCTAAGAGTATGTGGTGGTTATTCGCGGAAGGGGGGGGGCAGATTAAAAATAAATTTAACTTATCGTGCACATCAACTGCAAAAAACAGTTAAAGTGCTTGTTATTTGTTCCCTTTTTATTTCTCAGTACTCATGGCCCTATTCCTCTCTCCACCAACCGAAAATTGGCCACTTAGCTTCACGCTTCAAATTATGCATCCATCCATCCGAATATTTATCCAAGGATTTAAGGTTGTCGCTTTTAACGCTGGTCGTCCCAGCTTTCCCCCCATCAATTTAAGGTTTGAGAGAGGGAATTTAATGGTCTACAAACGATGGATGTGCCCAAACCCGGAATGGTAGAGGACGGTGAAAAGCGGAACCGAAGTGGTGGGGCTCACAAAGCAACACTGGCTAATGCGTTTTATGCGACTTAAAGCCAAAACGATTACTTACGTTTCGAACTGCCCGGAAGCAAAATACACAATGAAATCCAGTCAGTGTGCTACGTCCTTCTAATCCTGAATGAATGTTGTATTCTCCGGTGCTTTAATTGCCGAGTGTGTGCGCTGCTCGTACGTCCTTGGCACTATTACTTGATTGGTTCAAGCAATCCGATACATCAAAAAGTCACCTGATTGCTTCATCGTGCAACGTGCTTAGGTCGAGCTCACCCGGAAGGCCCCTTCCATACAGCAGTTGCATTTATCGGAGATAGCCAACTTTACTTAAGTGTGAAGGTAAAACTTTTCGTTCCGCGCTTCTCCAACTTTATACACTAACCACCGGAATGCAATAAGCTTTAACTTCATCGAGTTGCACCTCTTGTTGATACCAGCATTGAATAAGGAAATGTGAGGAGAGCTCCATGATAATTACAATTCAAGCAAAGCAAACTTATACTCCCATTTCCATCGCATTCCTATTCAGTGCGTTGCGTCGATTAGTTCATTCGGCTTGAGATGACTAAAGTTAGTTTACCAGTAAACCGCTCTCGTTCGTTTGGTCAGTGTTCACTCCGAGACAGTTCATCACTGATTTTTGTTTTCCACCTCACACTAATGGCCCACGGGTAAGAAAACAAGGACTGACTTTATGCCAGTCGTACCAGACCAGACACTAGGGCCTTATGTTCAGAATACCCGATGCGCAAAAAGCAGCGGGTTTTCGAACAGGTCATTGAATTTTGACTCCACTAGGGCGACTGAGTGTGATGTGGTACACATTGGACACACTGGTCGAGACAGCACTTAGTGTTCACGCAAAATTTAACCGGGTCCGTGATAAGACTTCTTCGTTTTCATCAGATGCGGCTAAAGTTTGCTGATGGTTAGTCGATCAGCAGTGATATATAACCAGCCCTTATTTGTCTAACTGCCCTCAACTTTGTTTCCTGAGTGAAAAATCAAAAGCAAATCAAAGCAAAGAAAATTTTGCCAGCCCACACGAAAAAAGATCTCGGAGGAGCCAGTAAGTTATTCACCTAATTCAATAAATGAGCATTGGTTGCCAAAATTGCATTAAAACCGAAAAAGGGTTCTAATTGAACCGAAAAGCTATATGGCTCTTCTCCGCAATGTCCAGATTCAGACATCGTTTGAATACAATGAATGAAAATGCTTCGATCACTTGCAAAATTTTCCGTGGGGAGGGACATCCTGCCCGCATGAATACAACTCAAATGTTGACACTATCAAAATAACTAGCAACATAAAATGGAAGTCGGCATTTGGCAGGAGAATGTGACGAAAATTGAAGGCATTCATTTATTGTGGTGGGTGAGGGAGCACCGGTTGGAGAGATAAGGGATGTTCAATCAAAAGGATCAATAATGCAACACGCCGTACCACAACAGCAATTATCCTCAGGGATAGTATAATCACAGCCACATAAAGAGTCGAAGCTGATATGTGCAGGAGAAGAACAAGGAAAACCGCTGGAGTTATTCTCGTTAGCATGTACTCTATCCGCTGATTCCGTTGTCACACGAACTATCATACAGGCATCAGTGCCATTGGAAGCCTTTTTCACGAACTTTTCGGAATTGCAATGAAGTTTTGTGACTGATTCATTGCTCTGCACGCGTTTATTACTCGGACCAGATCGCCGAGCAGTCGATCGTTTTTGTTCGGAGCTCGACTCTTTCTCAAAGGAAGACGAGGACCCAGGTGCAGACCGGATTGAACTTTTGAAGGTTCGACCGAAGGGGGCGATGGGTTCACAACGATAGGCAGTTGATCGCTGATGCTTGGTGGGATAGTTGTCTAAACAGAAACGAAACAAACAAATAACGTCAATCACGGGGCATACATGCAATGGGACAAAATGGAACAAACTGAAGGCAAACAGAAAACTGTTCTGTTTTGTTTCATACCGCCAGACGTATATTGCTGTTAAAGAGAGGAAGGGGGAAATTTCATAGTTAAAGGCTATCCTTCTACCTTTTTGACAAAACACCGCGTTGAAGAAAAGTAACTACAAGTGGGTAAATATAACCTTGGTAACCAAAAGGTCACTGTAGAATTCTAGTCTGGCATACTGTATTCTCCTACATGGTGACTGGCAGTTTCATTAGTTCATGAACCTGTCACTAAGATTACCGGAAAAATACTGCTTTATTTTCCGGAAACGATGTGGCAAAACAGGCGCACATGAAAGAGCGTAACATTTGTTGCGCTAAGCGACAATGACCCCCTCTCATGTTTAGTTAGTTCAACAGTGACCGGACACGAGCCAGCGTATGACGGGTGAAAAATACCAGTTCTTATGGTAGTTTCTTGAATGTTTTATTGTGAAAAGCTTCCTATAGACGTAATGCACCACTCGTAAGGCTGCTGAAAATTCTTCGACAGCCCACGTCCATACATGTATCGCGATATCTCGAATATCGTAGCAACTGAGACATGAGGCGGCCTGGTGCAGCACATTCAGTTGCCTGAAAACATCGCAAACGAGAGATTCAGTTTGGTTCCAGGTGAGTCTCTCGCAAAATCAAACTGATTTGCAAATGAGTGCATTTATTGAAAAGTTTCCTACTTGAGCATTAATTATAAACTTAAATAGGCTTGTTCATCTGGATGTCAAATATCACGGAAGTCGGTTGCACAACTTTAGAGAGAATAAAGGTAAACTGGCATCGGTGTCTTCGCAAATTTATCCAAAGGAAACACATTAGGATATTTGTTTGGCCCATGTTGACCAGCTTTTTACTGTAAAAGTATGTGAACTCACGGCAAAAGGCAACAGGAAGTGGACGACACATCAGCACACTGACAAATGTCGAAGGGCGGGTTATTCTGGGTAGCTCTTTTCGTAATCAGCTGTTTTACTGGTGCTATTCTGGTAGGAAATTGCAGTGAAGTGAACCACTCTCAATAAGGACGTCCCACAACTAGTGACTTTCTCAATTCCCTGTATGCCTACGGTTGAGATTATTGCAAATATCATTAGTATCCCGATGAAGAGGAACAGGAACATCTAACACGGCATCACAGGGAAAAATTGTTCCTCTTAATTTGGCATTATATCGTGTTTTTTATCCGATAGCCACCTATTGGTCTAGTGAGCTTGTGGGTGAATAAACCCACTACTAGTGCAGCATAAAACGGCTGAGCCACCGCGCCCGCTTTTTGTGCGTCCACAGTCTACAGCCTACATTCTACAATGCAACGAAACCAGTCAGTGTGCAAAAATTTCCTAACACAAAATAAAACGACTATATTCGTAAGAGGAAACACTACCTTTCTGAGGTCCGTCAGTTAATAAGTACACAACACATTATGAGAAATGGAACTCAGAAGAGCGTCTTTCCTTCATTTGGATGGATGTTTCATTCGAACCAAAACAAATGACTGGTAAATACGGATTAGTGCAGCAAGGTAGGAGCAGTAAATGCATGCACACTCGGAAAGTGGAGCTCGCAGGATACAAAGATGGTTGCACTATGAGAGTGAGATGAACTGTATATAGAAACCTATGAAAAGGTCTTCGGTACCTATATTGGGAACACACCCACTTCTGACATTTTCTGTCGCCGAAGAGGCTAGAGTTGACTGGAGTCGATATATCGACTTCACACCAATCATGTCCTTTCTTGTAAGATTTGTATCCCGTTGTTATAGCTGCCTCCAATTTTTATCCGGTGAAGCCAGTGACCAATACCGAGTCACTGCAAAGAATCGCTCAGTTAGATGGATCAATACGGACAAATCCAATGCGACGTTTCAAATGGTGCTGAGCCTAGGACTTGTGTTGGAGGACGGAGAAATTTCCCGACAAAGTACCTAATTAGTGGAGCTACACTGACTTGTCGCTCAATATGAGGCAACTATAAGAAAGTTCGCATATAAGCCAATCAAAATTTGAGAGGAAGAACTCGTCTGTTTTATTATTTGAAAACGGGCTCAATCATGTTTTGTAGGCTCTCGATAAATACGGGGCTTGTGTGTCCATACATTTGTGTGTTTATCCACGAAAGCGCTCAGGAGATGGCACACTGCACTCATATGCAATTTAATCTTTTCAATGTGCGTCCTTCTTGAAGGGCTTTAAAATTTATGCACGTGGAGTTTTTTATATAAGCAATTTGCCAAAACCCACTTATATATTCTCGTTTAAACTACCACGAAACGATTATCCGTCTATGTTATGCTCATCCACTTCCAGTCACATTTCGGTCAAATAGAACCTCAAATTTACCGGTTACTTTTAGTTTGTTCTAAACAGTTATTCGTTCGCTCAAGGTTGACGTAATTTTTCCATACTACATAAGCACTGTTCCACTAAATTTCTTTGGAAAAGTCTAACCTCATAAAATTTTTATCTAATAACTGTGTACGAAATCTGCCCAGTTGAAAATGCCAACTCCGTTCGTATCGGAGCTGTTGTGAAATTGTGCCCGCCTGCTTAAGTCATGGGCAAAGACAAAGAGAGTACGATAAGCTATAGCAACCGCACCATTGGACTGACAATTAGGAACAGAAGACCAGTGGACTAAAAATTATGAGAGAACATGACTGAATCCTCAATAGACACTCTCATTTGCGCAAGAACTTGGTTTTTAGAGAAAGCACAACTGAATACAGCTGAATTATCCAGTTATAATGGCTCGCTTTAACTGATTGCGCTGCACCAGACCGATGTTCAAGACATCACAATACACTGACCATACGTACCACATTACTCATAAGGTTGCTGAGAACTCTTCGACAGTCCACGACCGGTTTCATTCATCTTCGGGCTCATCTCGTGGGCACAATCTTCAAGCTCCTCTCAAATTTAGGTTTAGCTTGAAGCCAACCATCAGTTGTATTCATTTGGGTCATCTTCCCAAACCACAGTGCGAATGAGCTTGTCGTCCAGTCTGTGATCGTGTTGAGTATAACTCTGAAGGGACCTAGGGAACTACACATACCAGATGAGCCCCAAGAACAGCGAAACCAAACGTGGGCTACCAGGAACTTTTCAGAAACTTTGTGAGTAGTTTGTTACGTATAGTAATGTATCTCATCTGCACACAGAGACATTAACATCGAGTTTTTAAACAGGCACACGGACTCTTAAGTGCTGAGACAGCAATAAACGCTCCCTCCGAAGTTTGACAGTGGTGGAAATCGACCGCTTAGAAGGTTTGTGTTTAACACACTTACATTGACAGCCAACAAGTTATTGATGGAATTCGTCTTCTAACTTCAAACTAGACAAGTATGAGTGGATTTTAACTTCTTGATATGTCGTCTGAAGCTGATGAAACGTACCTCATAGAGAAAAGAAACAGACTATAACTGTCTCATCAATTTAGTCATGAGTGCTCTTTGGGTCTCATTAGGTGGATGCACGTGGACCGGTAGTGTGCCCCACTGATTGCCAGTTTTACTGTTGCTTACCATTACCAAATGTTACACGAGAATTTGAAGTCCGGAAAACCACTCCAGTGATTTTAGTGAAGTAGCCGGATTTTCTGGCAAATTTCCTCCTACGAGCTCAGAAGAAGTTCACTTACTCTTCATTTTTGGGCTGGGAAAGGAATGAAGACTTCTCTGCTATTCGGCGTAGAGTGGCTGAGCCTTCGACTACTGTCCTTATGCGGAATACTCAGAATGTACCAACTGCGTAAAAACATCAGTAGTCAGCCAAAGATGCCGTTACCAGAGAAGCCAAGCATATATTTGTGTATTCTGAGCTTGCCACTGCTTCACTGATAACATTAGTCGAAGGAAAAGAGTCGAACCAAATTGAAAAACCAAAAATCCTCCCCTGGATTTGCTCTGTCCTTCCTAAGAACCCATAGTTTTGTCAACAGGGATTCGAACCAGGAGCATGGTGCTACGAGCAGTGTGAAATGCTTTCCAATGAAGATATAACACTTGAACTACAGTTGCTTCCGACCCCAGAACTATGTTTTTACTTCTAGTGCAGAGTGGCGAAGTGACATCGGTGAAAAAGAGAACAGGGCACAAAAAGTTCCTACTGTTGGGAAGGTCTCTTCACTTGGTATTCCATTTTAACAGTATAACATACGTTACAGTGATTGACAAGGATAAACGAATTCATCAATCAATTAAACCAACGTGACATCCTGATTATGGGACTATCATACACCTGCTGGTACGTGCTTTACTAAGACTTTTAACTGATTAAATTCACGAAAACAACAGCAAAACTATCAGCCCACATTTCAGTCTCTGAAAAAACTGCCATCAAGAGAGAGAGACCCCATTAAATTAAATTCCATGGCACATTTCAATAGTAAACTCCCTTCTAGGAAAGACCATATTCAAGGCGGTCTTTCCAGAGGGGATAAGTCTGATTTGGATGACCCGTTCTGTTTGGCCCCAATAGAATGAGCGTCTCAAAGAACAACATACCGAATTTCTCAGAGGTGGAAGTACACACGAATGTGTGTGTACACCCTTTGGCTTTGCTAACAAAGCCGAATGAGTTAGTTGCGATGATCGTGTATTTGCTTGGTCTCTTAGCATATCCCTGATTGTTGCTGGTTCGGTTTTGCCGTTGGGTTTTTCACCAACGGCACAGCGTATAATCGAAGGAAGACAATTGGGAACACAACTTGTAGTGGCGGACAAGCAGTCAGTTCGCGTTCTAGGATTGACTTTTTCCGAACACGTAGATTCAACTACATCTTTCTTCGCGATCTGCTGCACAGGTCCGGAAGGTCGACGAGCTGTTGAACGCACAGTTTTCGTTGGGGCTGGATGAATCACTCCACCCACGACCTTCCATTTCACTTCTTCAACCACCTTGGGTGGTTTGGGCCGTTTTACCCGCAGTTCTAGACTGGGCAACGGTGGAACCAGTGGATGGGTACTCGGAGGCGTATTGCAAACGGACAGTTGACAAGGGGGTGAAGTTGTTACAAGATGTGGCTCCGACATTATTTCCGGACTGGCTAGAATGGTGGGCTCCATTGATGGAGTTATCAAAGCGGGCGGAACTGCGATCTGGATAGTTGCAGGACTAATGTGCGGATCCCGTTCAATTGGTGGACTGGTATCCCGCATGCTGGTTGCATGGGCCAGGTGCTGAAACAGTTGAGCGTTTCGACAGTTGCTTTCACCGGAAGCTGGTGTCCATTCCAAGGGCTGATCAATGTGTTCCGCGGGGAGTATGCGGGAACGAGGCTCCAGTGGACCCAGCGATGGGTTGGTTATTTGAAGGTGAAGCTCCGTAATCTGGATGGAATGAATAGTGTTCGGATGTGTTAATGGCGGGGTAAAATAACGAGACAAGATCCAACGTGAGACAACTGTGTAAAGACCGGCAGCCAACGAACATAACAAAGGTGGCTTACGGCTTCGAGGCATTCTTGAGCCAAGGAGTCTTGCTACGGATGGGATTCAATACCAGTGGGGTATGCAAACAGACAAGCTGTTCAACATGAAAACCTCTTCAACAGTGGTAAAACAAATTCCAAAACAGACTACTGCGCCTGATTTGGGAACAACTATTTCGCTTACAAACAGGGTCAAAAGGCATTCACGTAAACGCAGTGGTTTCATTTAATCCCTATTTCTGATTTCAGTTTTTTTTAAAAAATCGGCTATCAATGACCTAGGTCAATGACCTGGGTATGATAACAGCTGCCGTGTCGTTGTACAGTGAATTTCAAGGTCGCAATATAAAGCCGATCAGGAATATTGCCGGAAGCGAATCATAACCTAGTCATCTCTTGTGTGTACGATTGATTTAATTTTGGCTGTACTTAGTTTTATCCGCAGTCTTGGCCAGTCAACTTCAGTAGTGTATCAGTACGCAGAATTCCAGAAAATATAAATGAAATGAAATGTCGGAAAATTGAAAAAGTTGAAGAATTCGAGGAGTATGCATTTGATTGCCTTTGCATGGTCTAAGCAGGTGAACGGTCAGGGTTTTGCAGGCATTCTAACCAGTATCATGGGATGCTTAAAATCATGTTATCTCGATGGTCCATGGTTCATCCATTATCCCAGCGAACTTTGGAAGCATTATGTTGCGCAAAAAACAGTTATTTTATACATGTCGTGAACACACGCCATCGCGTACGTTGCTAGAAACAGGTTTGATGAAAATAGCCTGGTGAAGAGGAGATGCAGACGTGGCCGTCTGTCGAACAATGATCCGGACCTCATCCCAACGAGACAATAAGATTTTTTACCATAGTATATGCTAGAAAAAGTGGTCTCTAATGCCTGTGGGGTCGAAGTTCTCCCCGGACGTCCGTTCACAGATATCGAGTACGCAGACGATATAGCTCTTCTTGGATCTGATACCGTGGTAAGGCAAACAATATTAACTAATCTAGATAATTCTACCTCACGGGTTGATATGCGCTTCATACCTGCAGAGTGTAAAGTGCTACTGCAAGACTGGGTAGGGTCGAACCCTAGACCCATGCTTGTGGATGAGCCACTTGAGGTAGCAGACAAGTTTGTCTACCTGGGCAGCTGTATCAGTCCCAGTGGTCTAGCATGATGACATTTCCATCCGAATTGAGAAGGCCAGAGCAGCTTTTGTGAACCGGTGTTACCTGCGGCGTAGGCGTGATATCAGCTTATCCGTCAAGTGTCGCGTTTACAATAATGTGGTGTAATCCATATTGATATACGGGACAGAAACCTGACCGCTGCGAGCCAGGGACGTCAGAAGAATGTCTGTGTTTTACTCTCTTCGTTACTGTCTGTTACTGTCTTCGTTACCCGGGTCTGGTTGGAACACCGTATCAGTACGTCGAATGGTTTTGGGAACACACAACTCTCCAACGATAGGTGAACATCACACCCAATAGGTAGCGCCAACATAGTCACGTGCTCCGGACTTCCTCGAAGGGCCCATTTCGCACAACCACGCGAAGAGTAGAAACGAGCCAGAGGAGGTCAATCAATGACTTGGCAGCGAAGTGTGAAAGTCATTGCCGGCAAACCCAGCTGCACTGGTCACTGCCGTCTCCCTGGATGGGGACCCCGAGGCGGGCCACATCAATGGTTGGAGGCATTGTCGGACATGTCCCAATCGCGCTCTCAGTGACACTCATGCATCCAAGCTATTGCCTTCATTGCATAGGTACCTTCCCAGCGCCCCCCTTAAAAGTCTACTGACAGGCCCGTACTTTCGCATCGATATATCAACTCCCGCCTCCAATGCACATTGATGCATGAAATTGTGGCAGTTACAACCACTGTACGACAAGTACGCGGTTCTTATAGCTGATAGTGATGATGACGATGATGAACCCGACTCGTAAGAATGCTCATCGGTAATGTTGGAAGTGGACACTTTTCACACCTACCTGTTTAGCCTGTTCCAGCACGTTCGCCACAACGCGCCCCAGTTCATAGCGCACAGCGGCGCGCAGGTCATTCCAGCGATTCAAATCGGTCTGATCTTCCCCCAAACTCATTCCAGAATATGCAGACATACTTCGCGATTGAACTTTCGGTACGGGATCGTCCAAGAGGGTTTGTTCATTATCTCCAGAGTGTTTTCTGAAACTTGGACTATTCCTTAAAGGTGTCGGTTTGATTTCATGCGATTTTTTTCTGAAAGCACAACAACCATTTTTTCTATGATTGACCGATCGTCTTCACTGGGCCCATCATCGGCGCATTTCGTAACTGTGTCACTCGGGATTTCGTTAGTGAATTCCTCAGCCAAGGCCTGATGAATTTCAGACCATGCATGGAGTTCCACCGGTCGGCATCTGTGGGAGGTACTCTGGGGCGTGACGACCTCGGTGTAGTGGCTGGGTGACACAGATGTTGCGCTCGAGGATACCTGCTGTGGTGAAAATCAGTGGAACTTGAGAAACCCTTTTGTCTGTGAATCGTATAAAAAATAAAACTATTTTCTCTGAAAATCCCAAATCTAGCTGAAAAACTTTTAAGAGATTTGAAATGATGGTGGCAAAATTTTATTGAATAGATTACTGAACAATAGCAGTAAGCTATACAGGGGAAGGAGAATAAGTGTAGCGAAGAAGACACTCTTGATTGATGCGCGAAATAGCCATCAAATTCATTACTTGTGGTCATTTTTCACCTAGTTCCTATTCTTCCGTATCTCATAGAAACAGGCAATTATTCAGGACGACACCTACACACCTGAAAAGTTGTTCTGGGTGATGTTGCGAAATTCCGTCTTTTCAGTGTAACGGTAGCGGAGAAACTGACTATACACAACGCTATTCTAGCCTATTTGCAACGAATACTCTAAATAGTGTGGAGGCGCTTTTCAGGGATTGCCTGAATGACTGTCCGGAGGTGTAGACACCTCAGAATGATTATGGTAAGCCAGCACCAAGTCCCTTCCCCGTCCACTTTTATTCAGTCCTTCACCTCAAGGCTTTCAAATATATCATGGTTGTATGGCAGCGAAGTATCAGTGTTGAACACTGATATCATGCTATCGATGATTATTACGGTGACAAATGTGAAACTTGTACACTGGAAATGAAGACAGGACACTTACCCCAACATTGTTGTTGCAGTTTGTGTGGGCATAAACTTCAAAGCCGTTCTGACCGGAAGAGGGTATGTCTTGGCTCTCTGGTAGCAACCTGTCGGCCCATTTTTCTGATGAATTGGATAGCTCCTTCGAATGGATGGACTGACCATCTCCAGTGGGATCGAAGCGTACGTCACTCTTCTTCGAAGGTGTTTGAACTGATGACATGGTTGGGTCCATAGCGGAGGGAATATACGTCTTTCTTCTTCGTTTTGTGGAATCAGGCAGCACATGACATGTTGATGTGGGCATTTTTGTGGGCTGTACGCCACTTTCCTTCAAGTTACACAGATGCTTTTGCACAACACGATCGATATGCCTGGAAGCTTGCTGAACCAGCTGACAGACAGAATGTAGGAACTCTTGGCGAAGCTAAAGGAAATGTCGAAGAATTGTGAAGACCACCGAAGAGTTGATAAATCTGCCAGAAGCGGGTTTGTTTGGCAAGATTTTACACGGACCGCCAGGAGTACATCAGAGTTTAGACAAGCATAATTGATGTCCAGGTGAATCCGGAAGGGTGACTGAGTTTTCATCGTACTTCAGAAAAATTTTATACCGCATTTCCTATACGAACAGTTCAATCTAGCCGGGCAAACCGTGTTACATCTGGCCCCCGTTTCACAGTAGGGATCACCTCTAAACACAGTTAGTTGAAAAATACTCCCCTCCTTCCAAGGCGGGTCAAAAACCCCTCTCCGTATTGTCCTGTCCTAAGAGGAGTTGGCGAGTAACAGAACTAGAAAGTGATAAAAAATTACGTAAGCTCAGAAAGATCTGATCATTCATTGTCATCATTGTCTTCGTTCTCGCCTAAACGAACCACAATGGTGCTAAAACCTTAGGGAAGGAAACGAAGGAAAGATCAAACTGAATTGAGATAGCTTCGTTCATCCTATGAAAGGCCATACAAAACTGCATACCCGTCACCGAATAACTGCTGTTGTAGAATCGAATAGACAAGGACATTTAAATGGAACGACCTTATCCTGCACCGATAGCCGATTTGTACGCATCTAAAGCTAGAGCAAGAATCCAATGCTTGACTGTATTCATACCTGTTGATCAGCTTTTTGGTTGACTTGTAAAGCTTCCAAACGTTCGCGCTGAATTTGTAATTCCGACTGTTGCTCTTTCCACTTACGACGCCAGCGCTCGGCTTCACGACGAGCCTGGAAGCAGCGTGCTTCCAGTGCTTGTATTGACGACGTGTGTGACTTTGGCATTACGTGACAACAACCTTCCCCCGAGCGCAGTGAGCGTGGTGCAGGCTGGCAACTTGAACTCCGACTTCTGTTTGCTTCTGTTAACGACGACTGAGATTTCAGCTGGTCTAGGCGTTTGCGAAGGCGCTAAAGTCATGAAATTCAAAACCGTATTCAGTTTGACTTAGCATCGAAGCCAGTATTAGATATCTTATACCGATTGAGTGAAGGAATTACCTGGAAACACCTATCACCATGAGAAGCACGAATATTGTGGGCCAAAGGACAGATACCCGTGTATGGAAGCAAAAACTAACGGTCCAGAAGTTATACAAGCCTGGTCATCAAGGATGCTACCCTGGTCACCGTTATGCACTTGAACAATGGACGCGATTCAGTGCGCTGCTGCCTGTTAACTGAAGATCAAATGGCAGTCGATCCATTTGCTAAGCATGACAACTGGCTTGCAAAGGTTTCATCGTCATACGTGCGCAGAGGCAGCCAATAAACCCACCCACTAGATTATGTCGCACATCGCTTACCGAGTGTAGAAATGCATCCGGAAAGTGAACAGCTGAGAGAAATAGCATCAGTCAAGTGATGCTAATGGAGTTCCCGGCCAATGGATCCATAGCCAGTTAAGTCCAGATGGCCGAGTTGTCCGGATGTTAGCACATACAGTGAATGTCTCGACAAGGTTTAACTCACTTGGTGAATTACTTTTAATCTTCAAGTGAGATTGTGAGGCTACTTAACGTGATTTCACCTGTTCGTAAGTTCAAATAAGCACTGACTACTGATAGATGATCAGGAATTTATGCCTGATCGGTCACCGACCTACGCGGAAGCTCTGAGAATTACCAAGAGGGGAGGTTTGGAAGTTTATCGGATGTCTGATATGCAGGTGTGGCTGGAATCTAAACATCCTAGCTACGGGAGCGCTGTTGCAATTAATGGGATTCCTCAGGTAGGTGAAGAGGATGGGTCACGAGGCCATGTTTTAGTAATTCTCAGGTCTTCCAAGAGCACCGAGGACTAATAGGTCAAAACTTTTTAACTACTCATCAGTAGTCAGAGGCTTGTACGAATTAGTCAACGTGGTCCCAGTGCACCCAAGTCCGTAATGCAAATGAATTTAAAATGGTTTTCAAGTTCAAGTGTGCAAGTGTAATGGGATGACGGTGGTCGGTGAAAATCCACACTGAATTCACGCCAAAATATACTGTCATCATTACACTTCCCTAGATAACGGTTTCTATTAAAACCCGAGTATGGAACACTGATCCAGTTGGGTGGGGAAGTCGAACCTATCCTCTCCTGGAACAAAAATATCAGTTTATAAATTGGAAAAAAACATTAATATCATTAATAGTGGTACAGTTACTACTGATGATTACCCAACCATTCATTATGTCCAGAAAACCAGACTTGCTGCACGTGCTTTCTCTGAACGCAAACTAAGAAGTCCTTGATTGCAAGCAGTTCGAGTTGAATGGAGTGGTTGATGTAGCTTTCGCACCATATGAAAGACATTCGCACGTTGAGTTTAGCAGATTTGCGGTGCCCGGCAGATGCTGAACGTCCGGGTGTCACACTGAGTTAAGCTCAAAACAGAGACAATCCAACCGGTGTACGAAGTTCTACCCACAACCCAGAACGTCTGTTATCAACTAGGAAAATTGCTTAATCTGATGTGGCCATCCGAATTATGCTCGCGCTAAATGGCAGTTTTTCCCACCTACTCAGGTCCCCGCACATGAATAACATCATCCAACAAGTCCAACCATGTCACGCAGCTGAGCCTAACAGGCGGACCAACCTGCGTCCCAAAAAACATCAAAACGTTAGGTGTCACGCACGATGAGTATTCTCGAATTAGTCTAGTGTAAAGCCTGGACAGTTCAATATCTCCGTTTTTTACCGAGTGGATCAGAACTCAAACTGACTGAGTTTCACCGGAAGCGTAGGGACTGCCGACCGTTTCGCCATCACAAAGGGGACCGAAACATGAGAAAACTTGGAACTCTTGACTGTAGACCATCTATATGATAAATCGATTTGGAACTATTGCGCAATTATTGCGCACAGTTATCGTTGACGGGTTCAGGCCCCATCAATCCGAATCACATTATCCTTGTTGTTTGGTTGCTCCGAAGATCAAGGAAAAACTAAGGGTTTCAATTACATTTGCGCATGACATCGCATTTGTGAGAAATAAAAACTTCATCCCACCTAGACGATAGGTGGTGGGTCTACCAGTGGTGTCCTTAAATCTCAGTACTGGCTCGGTCCGTTGAGCTGAATTAGCCTCGGTGCTGTTAGTTATAAATCTCACTACTTGGAGGTAATGGTGCGATTGTGCATAGCCCCCTTCCCAATTCCCCGACGTAACAGCCCATTGACAGTGGTGCATTTACGCAGCTCGCGCCTCCAATGCGCAGCTACCTACCTCACCTCCCCAAATCATCGGCGGACGAAACTGTGGCAGCTACAACCACTGTACGACAAGTACACGGTTTCTTACAGTTGATGATGATGATGATGTTTTCAAATTTTCACGAACCTCATGGAGGGACGGATTTTTGCAAGTTATACTTAAGACGCAGGTTTGAAGGACCACCAGAATTGACCACATGTATTCTGCATATACGTATATTTTTACTTACCTGGTTTTCATATTTCATTGCCTCCAGATCTTCCCTCAAATGAAGTGAATTGGCGACTGATTGTGGAGATTTCGATTCCAAAGCATCAGAAATCTGTCAACGGCAGGCATGGCAACAACAGCGTTACGAAACAGCAGAACCAATAACAACAGACTGACTTCAATTCCGAGATGAAATCTGCATTGAAAAAATCCTCAGCTTATTCTTTCCGTCCGATGATAAACACCGCTTTGACCGTCAGAGTTGTTCTCTTAGAGCAATGACATTTGGCGAGGCAAGTGCTGACTAGGTAGCTGAGTGACTTAATTTCACCAAATGTGAGTAAACTGTGACTGAGTAGGTGGAGGTTCTAGATGGATCGATCTGACTTTGATACATATGCACAGAGAGCTATTTAATTAGAAAGTCTGTATTATTAGTAACGCTAATCAACTTCATGATACTCAGTAGTCCATCTGAATGAAGCGATGTTATGGAATCAAGAACATCCTAATATAGGATATTACTCAGTAGGCAACTTTGATTGTTCTAGTCTTTGAAAAGGAATATTGGAGGTGGACGGACTGACCAAAGCAAGCCCGCACTTTCGCTTGCTCCTTACGCCAACGCAGTTTAAGTTTACGCTTTTGGACATGCAGCCACTAATCACGCTGCTTGCGATCCAAAGAGTACCATTAAATTGTATCTATCTATCTATCTATCTATCTATCTATCTATCTATCTATCTATCTATCTATCTATCTATCTATCTATCTATCTATCTATCTATCTATCTATCTATCTATCTATCTATCTATCTATCTATCTATCTATCTATCTATCTATCTATCTATCTATCTATCTATCTATCTATCTATCTATCTACTGCATCCTGAAAGTTGCGTTAGATTCGGCTGCGTTGTGACCGATGAACGCAGTGCAAAAATCCCTAAAGATTCAGTTAAAGACTGGTCCAGCACCATAAACTTTAGTGTTCTGGTACCGTATTGAGCCATTACCTACAGGAACAGTTACTGTTTCCCTGGTTAAACCAGAGTGGTACAAGCAGATAGGCAGGCAAACTTTGGCCCGGCAGAAGCAGAAGCTGATTACGCAGCCTGGACACTATCGTGTGAACTGCTTTCCAAATAAGGTCAGTGTGAGCAGTCCTCACTTTCGATAAACAGGCGACGAGATATAGCTGCTAAGCAAAAGCAGTGGTATATTTGTTATCCGTCCCTATCCTGAATGATTGGCTGGGGGTATAGAAATCTTGGGGATGGCTGTACTAGGTGAGAATCAGGTCATTTAAATTTATATAAAAAAGTTTTAAATAAATTATGGTTGCATGGCTGTGAAGAATCCCTGTTCATCACTGATATTACACTGTCAATGCTAAAAATGGGGATGTATAAGCAAGAGAAACCACTCCAAACGCAATAAAATAGGTTATTTCACAAATACGAAGTGCCAAGTTAGTTATGCTGCTTGACAGAAACTAGACGGGATATTGTTATACTGTGCGAGCAAGACTACGGGTAACCGGTGGGGCAGAGAATCACCGGTGATATCAAACCGATATGTACGAAGGACTGGGACGAGATGTCCAAGATCCCCAAAACTGTTTTGCGCTGTCACTTTCAACCAGTACTATATGGACAACAAAGTCCTCCCCAGTTTGAAGGTGGAGATCACAAGAAACCCGTTTGTGTATCATCATCATCATCATCATCGACAGCATGACATCAGTGTTGAACACCGATGCTTCGCTGCCGTACAATCATGATTTATTTGAAATCCTTAGTGTGAAGAAAAGAATAAAGATGGACGGGGAGGGGACTTATTGCTGTCTTACTACAATCATTCCGAGGTGCCTACACCTCCAAACACTCATTCAGGCAATTTGGATAGAAACTGACAACAAGAGCGCCACTGACACTGGTTGGCAGCCATATCTTGCAGCGTCTCCAACCAGGCGCAGTGTGGATCACGCGGTCCCCATCCTGGAAGGCGAGTAGCACCGACAGTACCCAAACGTTTCGTGATTTCTTTTATCCCTCTCTGCCAGGTCAAGGGTTGGCCACCTCTTTGTTTACGCCACTCTGAATTGGGCATGTAAAATAGCACTCTCTTCGGCAAACGATGATTAGGCATGCGCAACACATGTCCCAACCAATGCAGTTTCTGGTGTTGGACACATTCTTCAATGGAAGTACCCGTTGCACAACCGAAAACTTGCTTTCTAATTGCCTCGTTACGGATTCGCCGACACCAACCCACACGAGCTATGGTTTTGAGATAACGATTGTCGAACACCTGAAGACGTCTCAGTTCCGCCGCTCGAACAGGCCAAGTCTCACAGCCATACAACAAAACGGCCCTCACTGTAGCTTGATATACACGTCCCTTGACACCTGACGTTGTCCTTCCAGGTAGGTGGGTGAAGAGAGTTTTCATCAGTTGGTTTCTACAAGTAGTGCGTTTTTCGATGCGTTCGGTTGTCCAGAAACCACTTAACTGGGTGTACAAACCGAACATACCTCTCATGACAGCTGTAAGAAAGCACATCCTTCAAATTGCCTTGGAAACGCGTGGGTTGAAAGGAAGGCGCTTAGCCCTCTGACCACCCGTCGACTAAGTTTATTGGCTGATTGCGATTTCGGAACTCTGCGTCATTGGTCGGATCGGCTTTCATTTAGTAATGCTTGCGGTGGATTTATTCTTGGGAGGGGTGTGTGCAATTGGAGACGAGTCATCTCCTCTCGCACTAGGTTTTTGGATGCGCTCGATATACACTCTATTTTAGTTGGCAAAATGGGTATTCATTACCTGCCCCCCGTAGCACGATTATAGTATACTCAGTTGGGCAATAATGTTGAAAACAACTGATTCGCCGACGAAAATTCGACTGGGATTTCAATGATATTCTTTCTCTGGTTGTGCAGCCTTGGTATCCATTGCCTGCCAAAGGTTGTATGCCTTCAGAAAACAGAATGAAAAACGTCCCCACATGTTTACGTCTATTTGATTGCTTGATAATTGCTTCTCCGTACGTAAAACTGTACTTTCTGGCCTTTATCTGCCACCACGGCCGATTCCGCCTTATTGATTTGTTCTCGCGCGGTCCAGTGGGTGAATAAAGTTCTACAGTTGGTGCTCGATGATAATTTTTTATCCGCTGTCTTCGAAATACAGCATGAACTGCAAGAATTTCAGTTTCCAGTGTCCGCTTGTGAAGATAAGTGTATCTCCAGTTTTATCCGTTCTAGTGAGTTCCGCTCAGAAGAGACCGTTTCGGTGGGCTTTTTAATCTCTGGAAAGGCTGACTTTCAATGTTACTCAGTATATGGCTGCAAGCATGTCAGAAAATTATTTCACAACACTTTTACCCTGTGCGTTGAACACTTTTGCATAGCGTCCTTTCGCAGTATGACCATACAACTGGCACAATGACAAAACAAACAGGGTTTCTCTCCCACAGAATGACGGAGAGATCCGCTCTTTTCCCTCAGGAGCAGAAAATACACGTCTTCTACTGGAATTTGCTTATTTTTGGACGAGTAACTACAAAGTAGCAAACAAATTTTGTTTTTTTGGCCACTGTCTGACCAAAATGCATCAAATCAGTCGAAAAAATTATATAAGATGTGAGACATAGGGTAATAAGTCATCAAACTAAACATGTTAATCGTGGAATTCACTACCCAGCGAAGGAGAGCGGTTAACTTAGATACCGAGCGATTGAAATAGGATTGAAAAATATGGTAAACAAAGCGTGAGCCCGAGTTTCATGTCAACACCATCCAGCTTGTAACTGAATGTCAATATCGATTAATTTCCTTTCATTCCAACCATTCTGGTTTTCGGTACAGAAGCCTAGAAAAATGAACAAATCGTCTTCCAGAAGAGTTCGGCGGTCTATCGAGGAATCACAGTCAGGGACTCTAATCATAGCCAATGGCTTATCTCATCATCATCATCATCAGCTGTAAGAAACCTTGTCCTTGTCGTACAGTGGTTGTAGCTGCCACAGTTTCGTCCGCCGATGATTTGGGGAGGTGAGGTAGGTAGCTGCGCATTGGAGGCGCGAGCTGCGTAAATGCACCACTGTCAATGGGCTGTTACGTCGGGGAATTGGGAAGGGGGCTATGCATTGAAGGCAATAGCTTGGATGCATGAGCGCCATTGAGGGCGCGATTGGGCCATGTCTGACAATGTCTCTAACCATTGATGTGGCCCGTCTCGGGGTCCCCATCCAGGAAGACGACTAGGTTTGAAAGCTTCATGTCTATGCAGGAACTGTAAGGCGATTTACGGTAAGTGACGGAATACACACCGAAATACTAACTTAGTTGGTGCTTTGAGAATACCCGATATTCGGGCAACAAAACAAAATTTACCAGCTAGGTGATGACAAATCGATCATTGGTGTACGTTCGATCAGCAACCCAAAGTACTGAGTCCAAGGATACGAGCTGTCACACCACAGGTAAGGCAAGCAATCCTTGCAGATGGATCCAAATTGTTTACTTAAGATGGTGGACAAAATGGGTTGACTCCTAGCAACCAATCACAGCCCTTCTATCAGTGAAGATGAGTATCTTTTGTATATTTCCACCGTGCTCAACAACATTTTGCCCTCTCTAGAGAAATAGGTCACTCTATGAAGGATTGATTAAAACATCAAACTGAGTTTACAAGGGAAGGATGAGACATAGGAAAAAAGTAATTTCAAAACAATGGATGAAACAGAGAAGATTCACCATGGTTATGCCACTTCATTTCTTAACTAAACGAAAATAACACGGCAGAGCAAACTAAACTGTTCAGCTGCTGCACGCTTTTGATGCGTTGCGGCGATGCAAATGGTACAAGTGACCACCTACTTCGCGGGTAAACCCACTAACTAAGTATGCAAGGAATTGGTTCTCCAATGCCTGGCAACATCTCTCCAGGTCTCCTATCTTCAAAAACTTTAGCGGCTAAAACAAATGCCTATTTAATAAACTAAAGTGGAGTGACAGAAACCCAGTCATAGGTACAAAAGTGTGAGATTCTCGATCATAAAATCGCTTCTTAACTGTTGAGTGTTATCGATAAAAAACCTTAATAGAGTTTTACACCGGATAGCATATTCCAATCGGAAGTCCCATACCTTCGAAATCAACGATTCCAACTTATTGCGTCCATCTGTAATATACTCCAAATTGTCGGGGGTCTTCTCAACTCGACGGATATTTTGTCGAAGTATTGGGCCAGATTTTCTCTTGAGGTTTGTTCCTTGGAGTGACCTCGATGGTGCCTGAATGGTTGTGCTAGACTTAGGTCGTTCACACACTTTAATGTTTGTCCCAGTCGTCTTTTCGGACTTTTCCTCAACCGCTGGAATAGTCTGTTCTAACTTTGAAGCGATGCGCTCTAATTCACTTCCAAGCCACTTTTGTTCCTCCTTCCAGCGTTCAGCGAGAAGTTTAACCTGTAGATTTAATAAGCGCGGCACTCAGTTGTAAGAATTAAATAAAACAATTTGACTAAAAAATCTATCCGGAAGCCATTCTTCTCCTACTCATTCATACAGTATCGGTTATCGGGGATTCTCAGATAAGTACGCCACTTCTGACCGAGCAGACATCTAGGCCACTGTGATGGAATTCAACTCGGGGCTAAAACGTTGGAGTACAGTGTGACGACTCCGACAACTTGACTGCTATGAGGTACCTTCCATCAACAAACTGGTTAGTTCTATCTTAAACTATTTGCTTCAACCACGCTTTACAACCACTAGGAACAAGTAAATGTTATTAACTCCATATGAAGCCGATTCCTGTTCCACCATTCTGAAATTATTCAAGTCATTGACCAAATTCCTATGAGGTAAGTGTACAGAACTCACGCTGAGCTCCTTGACATCTCCATACTAATTTGTTCGATACGGGCTACCAGCATCTTTGAAATGTACAACTCATTGGCTTTAAGCGGAAAGTCCAAGATCCAGACTTATTTGTGGACAACGCTACAAAGCTGAAGGTCAGAGCGTTTGATAAGTCCAGCAAGGTCTTACGAATCTACTGTTTGTCCAAGAAGCAAGAATAGTAGTCCCATTTGGGAGTGAATGTCATCACAAGGTAGACTTTTCATAACACGTTAACTGGCTACCTCATTTTTAAGATATATTATAATATGGCCGTTCGCATGATTGAGCGCTTAAAGGTGTAGACACCTCAGAATGCTTGACATAGGTCAGCACCAGGTCCCCTCCCTTA
Organism: Clonorchis sinensis; assembly: GCA_003604175.2. Taxonomy (NCBI): domain Eukaryota; kingdom Metazoa; phylum Platyhelminthes; class Trematoda; order Opisthorchiida; family Opisthorchiidae; genus Clonorchis; species Clonorchis sinensis. The sequence goes on from CM030373.1 coordinate 7,081,912, forward strand.
CCCACTCTTTTTCTCTTCTTTTCACTCTAGGGCTTTAAATATGATTAGACGAACCTGAGGGTTGTACGGCAGTGAGGCATCAGTGTCAACACTGATGTTGCTGCCTTTGATGATGATGATGTTGTTGATGTTGAACAACATAGTGCGCGGAATAGCATGAACACGCTTTGACCAGGAGGCCAAAGGACAGGATAATTATAGAATTACCTGCATGTATTGCTGGTGGACCGTGACTGATAGATGAAGTGGGGAGGAGTAAAGGTCTAAAGCTCTTAGTGAAGGCACCGATTGTGAAGTTAATTTGGGTGAGGTATGGTGCAGCGCATTTCAACTTATGGCAACCGCGCAGTATCGATTCAAGAACAATCACCACACTATGAACTTCAATGTCAGGAGGTTTTCGAACCGTACGATCTATAAACAGCGCAGTATTTAATGTCAGTCTACCTTTCTACTACCAACTCTTGCGTTTTCATAAACTTGGATATGTTTTGCTCATGTGAAGATACATGGATGCTGTCTGGTGGAAGGCCGTTTTGTAAGAGGCCAATGATGTTAAATATTTACTCGGGTTAATACACTTCAGAAGTCCTTCCGGCTCTGTGAACCAATAGGAAATTTAGTGAGTAAAAAGGCATAGATTCTGCATTCAGCCACTCAGCGTTTATGGGCGCAACATATGAAGGTCTGGTCACAATAGTAAACAGCTGGGCAAGTTCCGTAAATTTATAGACTCAGGTATAGTTGACCTTAACAACACACGTGGAATACCAGGTAACTTGTGCATGGCTGATTGTAGACTTGTCAGGCGGCTGAGGGCACATGCTCCGAACCGAGGGAATTGAAAGTAAAAAAAACGTGGCTTAGTTGCGGAGGGGAAGTCGGTGAATGTTTCGGGTATCAGGTTACGTTAATGTTTTGGTTTTCATAAAAACGAACCTTTTGTCAACTGACCTTTATAGGTGAGCGAGACAGACTAATAGGTTCATGACTGCCGGAACACGCCACTGGTAAGGTTTTTAACAGAGTGGGGAGATTTGGATATTTTTATCTTGGATTTCGTCCTGTAAGCGAAGCCAATCGAGAAGCAGTGTGCAGCTGCAGGAATCATCAATAGTGCGCGCCTCATGAATGCTCTGGAAACTGTATCTCGTCTGAGTGCGATCCGGTCACATTGCCAATCAGTCGCTCACCGCCGAAAGGTTAAACGTCCAAGAGACCTCCTAGATTCCGTTCGATACGCACTGTTGTTGATTCCCAATAAGGATGAAGCGGATGTAGAGCGCTTTTCGGCTTTTCGTCGTAGATTGGCTTCAATTATCGTATGAAATCCCTATACTCAATAGATTAATGGGAACTCTTCGACACCCCACGACCGGTTTCCCAAAAGAGGGATTCAGTTGGGAGTTAGTTGAATTTTCCGGCAACACCAACATAACATTATTCTAATCTAGTCAGCAGGAAATCATGCGCATGGAAATTTTCGGAAACTGAAAGCTGACGAAAAGTACCGGCCAAGACCAAATTTTATGGAGAACTGACACGGAGAGCAACGTTTGCGTATCTGCTATCATGAGTAAGCTTGCCTGCATTAGGTTGCGTCAGTTATGGAAAGCAAACGAAACCTGATGTTTCGTTTACACCAGTTAAGCAACATCAGTAGCCATGACGGGTGATTATTACCCGGTTTACGGCAACCGGCCGTCGATCATCTAAAATTTCCCCTCTGGTAACCTATCAACCAATAGTACACGTTCCGAATAGACGTACCAGGCAAGTTGCAATCTTCAAGCTTCCAGCCAACCTATCTTGCATAAGAGGTCCCGAATAGTCACATTCTGCCTGAAATGTGAAAATGGCCCTTTTCATCCCAGAGCTACACCATTGAAGATGGACTGGAGGTAATATCCAACGTCCTAATTAGCTTCGGCTTTGAACGTGCATTAGTCGAATTTTTCATCAACGGTTTAAAAACGAACTTTGAGGTGAGCCGCCGAAATAACGTTCAGCAATTGTGGGAAACCTGAATATGTGTTGGTTAATTGGTCAACTTCCGGCCTTGCGCAGCAGCATCTTCACGTTTTGATTGTCAAAGACAGCAGTACTCTTGCTGGATCTGTTGCCTCATTGCTCAGTCACCACCATGGCTTATTCTCTAATAAGATCATGCATATCGGCACAACAAATAGTCTATAGGTTTCTCCAAACGATGGACCAAATATGCTTCGCTTTTAACGAATTCGTGATAGAAATGTGATTTTGTACCGCGACGGTTTCATTCCTTTATAGAAAAAGTACAAAAAGATACTCAAGATTAATGCTTCTTGACAACGCTTGGTCAAAGAATGGTCTGGATACAGTTGAAAAATACGAAATGTTTTAGCCGAGGCGGTGAAGTACGGTGTATAGTCCAAGATGTGTGGCACAAAATATCACGGGATTGGCTAGTAAGGCAAAACATCCAAGTAGAAAATAGGTTTGTAATAAAAAACTAATAAAAAATGACTAAGTATGTAAGTGGCGTTCCTAAAATGCTGCACCTAAATCCTGATAAAACTGGGTCTTGCTGTTATTGCTGAGAATAAATAGCGCAATAATAAGGGTATATCGAGACACCATGCGTAGATTCACTAGCCAGGTGGAATCGATTTACAAAAGAACAACCGCTAACGTTGGTGTCCACTTCCAAGCACACATGCTTGTCATTAGAGGAGAAAAGTAATGAAATTTTATTCTACCAAAAAGGTTTTACAAGACGACAATATCAAACTCTTTAGAGCTTTTTTCATACGATAAAGCAACCTCTCTTTCAAAGGGAACTGAAAAGCCCACCAACACACTAAAGAAACGCATTCTGTAATAAAACCCTCCTGAAAAACAGGTTCTACTCAGGTTCTACGCTAGCGAACCCGAACCTACTTGTTCATTGTCTTCACCGACCACTGCTTTGCCTGAGACACGCTCCGCTGGACATATTTGTACAATGGACTCATATCTCATCGGGGAACTTTGAGCGGTAGGATGGAGTGTCGGCTGAACATCGTTCGGTTCGTTTTGTGCAAGACGCTCCTCGTTACAGAAGAAGACAAAATAAAATGAGAGTTTATGAGGAAACCTTGAGAACAACTCAAGTGTAGGGAGCCGAATAATGTACAAAGCTTTGTCACTAACGTTGGTAGTCAGATAGGCTCACTGGCGAATTAGTACCTATGGACAACTTGACCCTTCACTAAATATACTTGCGTCAATCTACAGTGCATAGTTATCTGATCGCCTTTCTTGTCAGGTCGCTAAAACAGGAGGAGTGTTTTGAATAGTAAATTATGATCTAACCTTGATTTAGCTGCCACCAGAATGAGTGTGGGATATTCCGAGTATACGTACAGTGAACAATCCAAGTGATGGTGCATACAAGGAACTTGCTACTTACGGGTTAAATGACAACTGCTCGAAAATGAAGCCCTGCACGGTTTCTCACCAATCAGTAAACACAATAAATCCACTAAAAATCGTTGAAGCGCTACTTATATGTCTTATTACTAGTAGGATTGGAATAATGCTTTTATTTTATTCTTGAACCGCCACTTTTTCCCCCGAGAGTTGCGAACATTTCGTCAGTAGTTTTCTGTAAGCAGTCGGGTTGAAAGCGATGATTTGGAAAGTTCAAGGTGATGCACTCTTTTGGTGGCTCCATAGTCGGTCTAATTTTACTGTCTACACATAACACTGTCGTCTGTGACTGTCGTTATTTTCTCGTGCTACTTATGTACTAAGCTCTCGTATAAATAGCTTATTTTCCGATTCCATAAGTTACATCTTGTGGCTGGGTTGTGACTCAGTACCTATCTATAATTGGTAAGAAAATCTTGGATAGAAGAGACCACAAACCTTCAAGTATTGATTTGCGAGTTCCAGCTCCCGCAATCTCTTCATTTGTTGTTCCAGACGCTGTTCAGCCAACTCCAGTCGCCCATTGGCTTTGCTAAGTTGGGACTTGGCGACAGAATGGACGGTCTCCACGGCTTTGGTCACAGCACCTTCCACCACTCGGGGTAGAAGTGAATGCAATTTTTCAAGCTGACTATCCTTGACCTACATGGAACATCGAGGAAAGTTAACATCAGTATCGAGCAGATCATCACTGTTCTTGTCTATCGAGGTTGATCAGACGTGTACCTAGAGAAATGTGTTCAACAACACCAGCGGGTACAATGAATATATTTCAGTGTATTCAGGATTGCCTATCCTTATCCGGCATAGGCATTTTTCTCCGAAAACATTGTGTGTTAAAGAACAACTTCTGCATGGTTTCTGGCCTCAATTTGATCACCAAAGGTGAGGCAAACAAAAGATTTTCTTGGATGTAGGGGGCTCGTACTTCCATCTAAATTATTTGAAAAAGCGAAACTCATCATGTGCTATCTATTGCTATGCTAAGAGCTAAGTTTAAAAGCGTGCTCAGCATCAGCATCATCGACAGAATCAGTGTTCAACACCGATCCTTCACTGTAGTATAACCGTGATTTACTTGAAAGCCTTACTGTAAAGAACAGAAGGGGAAGGGACTAAGTGCTAGCCTACCACAATCATTCCGAGGTACCTACACCTCAGACACTCATTCAGCCCATCTGGATAGAAACTGACTACAAGAACGCCACTGTGGGATAAATGTCAGATTCCAGGAAGAGGTAATTATTAGATAACAAACTTAATCACAACTGCCGTTCTCAATTATGTTTGCAGTGGTGACTACATTGATAAGGTTACTTCTTTTTTACTGTAAAGAAACAAACTCGGCTGTTTAATAATTAGCATCAGGTCAGAGAAACTGATTATGAGGCTGACTTTAGATTACTTTGTAGGGTACTACTTACAGGGATCGCGCTTATGTCCAGACCAATCAGTTGGGCATACTTTCCAATTGTATTTTGTCGTATCTGAGCGCCAGATTGGACATGTGTGTAAGAACATCCCTCTTTGTAAACTAGCATGTTTGGTCTTGGGAGATTTAAACGAAGCTTCTGTTCGTGATAGTCCTTAATCAAATGTCCTACGAAATGGCCATCGTGCGTTCTGGTCAGGCTGCCTCAGGTTACGTGATTGCGTCAGAGTAAACGGTTTAGGTTTCGGCTGATTTGGTAGTAATTAAAGCTGTAATCATCAATGCAATATGCATTCTTGTAGTCACGGAAAATAGCTGCTAGAATGGATACGGCCAGGTCTTTTGCAAAACCAGTGTCAAACTATTTTTTGTCAACTCATGAGTGGATGTGCCAATAAATGATACCTAAAATCGCGGGGGCCGGTCACATTCTCCAGCTAACGTGCCCTTAGAACTTTGAATTACATCGCTTTACATTCAGCCTGTTGCTGAATCAAAGAATAAGAACGGTGGAAGTGATATTGGGAATGTTTGAGACAGTCAAATTCAGCAATTCAGAAAAACTGGTTCGGCCTATTGTATACGACGAAGTCTGTTGTACCCTTAGAAAAATAGTTTAATTGGTCTAACCAAAGCGTCCTCCCAGTCTTAGTGCGACCACATTTGTAGCATGACCAAGCTGACCTTCTCAGACACTCATTTCCCTTAGAGTGAAAATGCTTTGACCAACAGTCACCTACTTTTATGGCTAAATTTATGTTTGGCAACTTTCCCGATTTCTAACTACTTGTATTAGATAAGTAGCCAAGATTAGATGCCTGCTGCATAAGTCGTGCCGAGATGGGCGCTGCGCCTAAGAGAGAGTTAAGCCGAAGACAATGGTATGGTTAGATTTTACGAGTCCCCGAATTTCATCCTACTTTTTCAGTCGACCACCGAAGGTCTCAAACACTTACTACTCCGGAATTCATTCATAATACACCTCATCCAACATGTATCGTTTGCGACATTTAATGATGACTTTGTTTCCAAATCCTAGTGCCAAGACTTACTATCTGATGCACTGTAACAGAGGAAGTTGGCACTGTGACCATCAAATTTGTTGATTTTTTTTCTATCTTTCGCTATATTTTGAGAGCCTAAGTCCTGTATCCGCTGAATCTGGAATGTGGAGACAAAAAGTAGGGATAATGGCAATTGGCTATGACCGCTTTGTTGCTTCCTAGATGTATTGGACTTGGGAACAGTGTACGCTATGTTATACGATGCTCCTTTACTTCTGCACCACTGCTGAACTATCAGTTTGCCATCGGATACCAGTGGAAAGGTTCAATTCTAGACCATCGACCGGCCTGAATTACCCATTCAGTTACAATTCGGATTATGCTCCTGTCGAGTGCAGATTTCCACTGCTTCTTCCTGGTAAATATGAGAAATAGCAATTTAGACTACTAGGTAAAAAATATGCCGAAGTTCGCTATGCAACTCTTTTATTGGAGAACAGTGATCACAACCAGGACATTGCCAAGCTATACGGGACACAGCATACACAGAGTACATTAGATCTCAGGAAGGTTATTGCCACTACTTGCTGCCAGATGTTGTAGCTCTTGAGAATCAGAGTTTATTTTGGCGGGGCGGTCAGTTGGACCCCAGATTGTTTGGACGGAGAGGTGTGATCAAACGGAAGTTTCAATAACTTGAAGGAATGAACGCAGGTTGCTTCACTTGATCCTCAAAGCCTAACACAAACGACCGTTTCTAAGTGAGTTAAGCGAAAACAACATCGTAAATCTCATCCACAACAAAAGAACTAGCATTCAGTGTTTTGGTCTTCTTCTCCTATACCTATGCCTTTCATTCAGTCCTCTTAAATGTCTCATGGACTGTCACTTTAGACCCTCTATAACAGTCCAGTGTAATAATAGCTTATTTCGTCTTGAAAAGTCCCCGGGTTATCGAGCCAGATGACCTCTTGCCATCGTCACTCAAAGATGGTAACAGTCAATTTCCACCTTTAATAATTTGCCTAAAATAATGTGGAACCAGAACAGCATTCCAGAGGGCTAAAATGAATCGGTTGTCCTATTTGTATTCAAAAATTTGTTCAATCGACGGCTATACGACGTCAAAAACGAATTTTTCCGAACCGAAAATGTCATGTGTACTGCAACTGTGGAGCTTTAACCCCCGACTCTGAAAACTGAAAGGTCTGCAAAATCTCAGTCATTTCAGCTTTCGTAATTCGGTAACGGTAAGTGGACTACAGTATGTACGCCACCTGACTGTACTCAACCGAGCACCTGGTAACAAAACGTAGCCGCTAGAGTAGAAGATAAAACTCAGGATAAGGTGGTTTGGATATGCACTACATGTGTCCAAACACTGTTCACCAAGGAAAGTGCTGTTTTTCATTCTATACCTTTGCCAGCAAAGGGTTCACGAGGGACAGCTGACGACTATTAGCAGCCTTTGTTCTACGGAATCTTCGCATCCCTTTGGATGGGTCTTCAGAATTCTGCCTGATTGTGGTCAGAAATCCTACAGGATCTGGTGCAACAAAAACTTCACTACCGCGTATGCCGTTACTTCCTGAGCAACCGGTCTACCTGAATCCCGTTTGTCATTGTGTTCTCGGTTTGTGTTTTGCAAAGGGTGTGGGTCAGTCCTGCGGTGGCGTCTATTTGGGCATGAAACATAAGACGTATTTATTTTGTGAAAGGTATGGATGTTTTTTACTGCTCGCTTTCTTTGAAAGCAGGGAAAATTTTTTTACACAGTCCCGACCTTTCTTTGTCTTTCCATGTTTTATTAGGTCGTTCTTTCCTCAGGGTTGCAAGATGGCCAGTATTAATTACTCATGAGCTGCAATCAACGACGGTGAGTCTTATATACTTCGTGCCCCAAACACCCCAGGCGGGATTCCTGTCTTACACCATGGAATTGCTTAGAAACGCAGCCCATCAAGCATATTGAATCGATCTAGCATAGCACTGCTTTCGCTCATTGCGATATCGAGCTCTCAACTAATTTAGCCTTGGATATCCACCCTTCATCTGTCATTCCATTCTTTGTTTTGTCGTTTCTTCTCAGTAGATGAAGGAGAGTTGAGCAGTCGTAGTGAATATTTTGGACGCTTCTGTTACACGTCCAATGTGACACAGCATGAAAACCAATTAGTCTCTCGTCAAAACCAAACTGGTATGCAGTTGGGTGTATCAGTCGAATTTCGTGCAATTTAGGTTCAGGGAGAACATAAGGTTGACGAAAACTCAGAAAATGTGCCTACTTGATGAGGGCAGAACCGGTCGTGAGCTTTTGAAGTGTTTTCAGCAACCTTATGAGTAGTGTATCACTGATAGAGTTCCTAAAACACGAAAGCTTTTTCATCTTCTCGTAATGGCAAACATGAAGAAACATTGGCCTAACATGAGGAGAAGAACCCTCACCAGATACTTCGGAGCAACCGTCATCACTAACCTGGTATTTTGTACAGAGTTTCTGATACTTTCCCAGAACTGTAACGTCTTCCAGTTGCTTGTTTAGTTGTGCATTCAACAAATCTGAAAGATGAGAAAACCTAAATGAAGTTAGTTATCATACACCAAAGTAATACATTTACGCTCGGTTTTATTGATAAAACAATCTTTTTGGAGGCGAAGTTGTGGTTTCGTATTACTGCTCAAAACTCCATGCCGGGAGTAAATGTCCTCGACTCTGTTCGCATGTAACTGAAAAGTCGGACTAGCAAGAAATGAATTATAACTCCCTTGTTGCTAAAAACGTGCTTCTGGTTTAGCTAGAAGTTCATACGTTTTAAAGAAACACTAGCTGGTAGGGGGAGGAATCCTACAGTAAGGGAAAGTATACATTTAGTTATGTCAACGTCCTTTTATATAACCAGACTTTTTCTTGCATTGGGTTAACGCAGAACAGATGAGCTCCAAACGACTTTATTCCAGTCAGGAAATTAATCACGAGGTTGTATAAGGTATTTCAGCAAATGGCTGCCACGTTGACGCGATTTTGCATGCATTAAACCTCGACTGTTTTGATGCACATGGTCTTCAGAATTAAGATATTAAACACCCACCACATCAATGGTTTGAGGTACTCATCAGCACGATGGCGTCACGTAAACATTGGCGGTGTTGTGTCTATTCTCAGGTGTTCCTACTCATTAGTTTTCTATTTTTCAATAATTGTTTATGTCGCTGAACGACATGAAAAACTGTACATACGTATACCGCTCCACGTTTCGAAGCTGAACTAATGAGGTGACAGATTTTGCGCAGCTGCATGGGTGGATAGTGCTCTATAAATGCTGATTGACCGCAAGGTGCCAAAAGTTGAAACCACACTTTCATCAAAATCCGTACCGGTTAAAGCGACAAAAACGTACCGGTAATTTGCAACTTCTCCTTGGATACGGTGTCCAGTTCCTCTCTCAGTCGCTTTGTCGTACTTAAAAGTTCATTGTACTCTTGTTCAAAATTCGCTAGGCGTGTTTGTACGTCGTACAAATCGTTTTGCTACGGGTAAATCACACAAGGATTTACTGGTTAGCATTTCGCAGAGACCACAGCAAATTATAAACCAGTTGTAACTGATTGGTTTGATTATTGTGGCATGTACTTGGAAAGAAAATTGCGTAAAAGTCACATGTATTTGTGGCTGCCGATTAAAGGACAGTTGTTAACTTTTTCGATAGAAATAGAGATTTCTAATGTCTGCATGGAAGCTTGTTACTTGCATTAGTTGCTAAGAAGTTCGCACAATCAAGAGGATTCAAAATTTTTAGAAGTTCTTTTGTCCCCTGAAGGCACTTGACCTGTTGCAGCTTTCTTCTGAAAGCACTACTCTGAGCATAACCATGTACTGGTAATATTCACCTGGAAAAGTTTTCAGACACACAACGGAGATGGGATAGTGTATTGGTAAACTGCTAAAATCTTCATTATGCATTTGCCTCCATCACGAATGCGACCGACCAACCCTGATATTCACATTCTGAATGGACTAACTTTATTTCATATAAGACGTTTTTCTTGGCGCTGATATGTGACGCAGTCGTGTTTATGGTTGACTCCATCCGGCCACCAATTCGACAATCTGGATTGTGCTCCTATTCTTGTCCAAAGAAACCGGGGGTATAAGTAGGTACACAGAGTGTGGTAAGGAAATCGACACTATTGTTTTCAGCTCAAGACCAGTACCACATGTGAAACTAGAAATTAAACAAAGCTTGGCTGTTACGGTTGTTATACATGGGACTAATTGTGACATAGGGATGTGATATCAGGCGCTGTGCTGTACGAATACAATTGCCCGTAAATATATACTAGTACGTATACACATGATTATCTCCCAGAGTGATTTCGCTGAAGAAAAGCCACTCCGCTAGAACGTTTACAATGACCATACTCTTTAGCGAAGCTTTAGTGAGAAACTGTTTCAAAGAACGAGAAACTGCCTAGAATCGGTCGAAGATCCTCTGCCCCATGATATCCTCTTTTTGGAGGGATTACTGTATACAGTATTATATTTCCACTGAAATACAAAAACGAGCTAACTAAGCCACATCAGCGAGGTAATCGTACCACGAAGGAATGAACCGCTTTAATTTTGCAAGTTCACCTACGACAGCACAGTTGCATTAGAGCGGGAACTTTTACAGCTAAATTCGTTTTTATTGGGAGTGATGTGTACATGTGGGTCGGTTGAAGTTTGGCAAAAACTGCCAGGTAAGTTGTCATGCACATGACTTTCCGTTGAACGATTTTGTGTAGCTGCGTTTGTTTTCGGCAATGCTTCCAAGCTGGAAAAGTTACTTCAAGAGAATTTTCTTTATATATATATATATGTATATATATAATACATTCAGCTGTAGAAGGATGGACCAAGAAAATGAATAAGATGCTCCGATTTGTCCTGATTCAACCAGCATTACAAAGAAAAGTTGGCTGACTAGGACGTTCTAGCTCAACAAGGCAGAACAACAGTCCACTGATATGGTGTAACTGCGACGTCCTCTTGCCCAAATAGGCAACTATCACAAAACTGGTTGACCGAAGGCTAGGGGATTCTGCTTATGCGATACATACGAATGTTGACTTGAAGAATTACCCAGATCCCGTGCCTAGTACCAGCTGAAAGATAAACCGCTTAACCCTCTATCTCATATGCTTAACCACTCATGTGTTTCAATCAGGCACTGATTTTGCAATAAAGTTAAGCTTGAGGTACTTGAGTACAATATGCTGGAACGCAAAAAGCCCACTTACAGTGTAACTAAGTATTGTCCAGCTTAAAACACCCGTGTCACAGGAAATAGAGACTAGCTAAAAATCATTCACAGCTGGTGGATGACAGCAAAAAGTGTTCTACTACTGACTTTACTGTTATTTACCGACAGGAAATACTACTGAATCTTTCCGACCAAAAGACGTGAAAAGCAAAGAATGAACCACTTCTGACGTCTACCGCATACCTGCATATAACGACAGTTACGCCTAGAAAGAAACATCTGTCCAAACAAAAGCCGAAAAGAGTGATCGACGCAGCGCATTAATCAGGAGCATGACACAGACTTAAGGTTTGTCAATACGCACCTATTGCTCAGGGCTACCATCGCCACTATAACGCCTAACCATACTGATAAAACGTTTAAAATGTGAATCTCAAAACTGAGAGTCAGTCATACTGTCGATCAGCCGCTCATAATCAAATGGTTAAGTGTTCAGTAACTGGCCGGAGGGTCTCAGGTTGGTCAGCATAGAGTGGCTTCACTGACAGGGCAAAGTCCCTATTTACAGCATTTCAACTGGAACTCTCAGCAAAATCTTTGTCGCTGAAAAGTTCTAATAATTCCAAATGGACTGTTCGACAGTGCAAATAGCCGATAGACAAAAATACAGGGATTGAGTTCAGAGTAGGCGTTTTTAACAGCTTTTGAAATTGTGCTTGGTAATTCTTTGCTTAAGGTAACAGTCTTAAAGAAAAGCGTAGATAACTTGAGAAAGGCAGACATTCATTTGATCTCGTTTCTAAGCGGCTGCATTTCTGTACACACATGTTACGCTTGTCAGGTAATTTGATCCTTTGTTTTTGTGTGAATGACGCATTGATTAGTTGCATACATTATTTAGGATTTTGGAGTTTAGGCCCATGTTGGTCACAACCAATGATCTCTCCTTAACCCTTCGTTTGAGAAGAGATGAGTCGTCTGCGACTGAACCGCTGAGTATACAGCGAAAACTTTGTAAAGTATCTTATTTTCAACAGTTTTACTTATCGTTGTAAAAACTATTGCCACTATTCATCCCACTGTCGGAACAATTGAAAGACTCACCAGTGTTATAACTCACACAATTAATAAATAGCGCTTTTATTTCTTCATTCCAATAAGTAAAAAATGCAGAATTTAACACTGAGTAGATACTTAGTATAATAGGACAAAAAGGTGATCGATGCAACCGTTAAACTTTAAACCCACCAACAACTTGATTGTTCCGGTCAGGTAACTTATATCCTGAAGCAGTTCTGATTCTCTTTCCGTCCACTTCCGTTTTTCTTCTCTCCAATTATTTATAACCTCGTTGAATGTCACTTCATATCTTTCCTTTGTAATTTTCAGTTCGTCTGCAAATTGAAGGTGTAATGTGTTCCATTGAAGCTAAAATAGATATTCTAAAAGTACACGTTTACGTGCGTTTCCCTTTCAACGTAATTTAGTGGTCAAACTCGCGAGTTCTTCGAAGTTGTTTTCTCTACTTTCCTCTTACTTCAACAAATCATGTGAACGACAACATGGCTTTAGAAATGTGAATAATTTGTAACGATATGATGCAAGATAAAAAATGTCTAGTTTCGTGAAGTTGAAGTTGAAGAAGTTTTCACTCACATTGTCCTCTTTTGGACAATCCTCGCCCTACTGTAGCGCACTTACTGCAGCGGGACTCCAACAAAGCGCAGAAGCGGTGGACTAGGGATCCGTTCATAGGAAGGCTTACCAAAAGTACATATTTCTGGACATCTGACACGCAAACCAAGCGTGTTAACACAACTCAATTAAGACAGGTTGGATGCACCTAACCTGTCACATTAATAGACTGAACGAGTGTCACGCCTTCCCGGACCTTACAGTCAGGTGGCGGCATGTGCGCTTGAAAACCGCTGGACTATTTACTGCTACATACGACTGGTTGAGAGGTTCCGCGATGGTAAATCCTAGAATGCTCATTCGGTGCCCCATATTTTTGTGCTTTTGTTGACTGACACAGCCTCAGCAACATAATCAGCGTTGGATGGTAGAGAAACTGTCCAAATGGGAGCTCTCTGGCTGCAAATTAAAAAATTTTGCAACCAGCTGTAAATTATCAAAAGCTATCTGCAGGTTCTAGGCGTTCTTAGTGTCACCTTACTTGGATTTCCTGACAAGCAAGAAAATCCCCTAACTAACCAAAACGACAAGCATAATTATTGGATCATCCTTCGAGGTGTCGGATAGGTCAGCCACGTGACATACTTTCGCTTATTTAAGCTTGATAACCCGCATGCCGCAAGTATTTGTTGGTTAGGTTAATTTATATAGGACGTTTGTGGTTAAACTTTTGTTAAGGTAAAATATATGCACAACCACTTGAAAACCACGTAGAAACAAGCCAGAGGAGTTCACACAATGACTTGGTAGCGAAGTATGAAAGCCAGCACCAGCAAAATCAGTTGCGCTGGTCACTGACGTCTTCATGGATGGGGACGGGCCACATCAATGGTTAGATACATTGTCAGACATGGCCCAGTCGCGTCTTTAATAGCGCTCATGCATCCAAGCTATTGCCTTTGGTGCATAGCCCCCTTCCCAACCCCCACCCAACAGTCCACCAATTTATCAGCTCCCGTCTCCAATGCACAGCCACCTACCAAACCTCTCCAAATCACCGGTGAACGAAACTGTGGCAGCTACAACCACTGTGCGACCAATACACGTTTCTTACAACTGATGATGGCGATCCTAAAACGACTGTCTTTTAATCGGACACTGATTAAATGTGTGCATGCAGCCTCATGAAGCTGGACGTATTCCCGAAAGAAGTTTTTGCTCTATAGCAAAACACTTGCTTCCCAATATTATCGTTGGCGGCAAACGACACTGACTTGAATTCCGAGAAAACGGGCATCAAACACTTGTAGACCTCACTGCTTCGCTGTGTGCAAAGTCCGCTTCTCAACATTTGTAAAATTCACCCTTTGCACCTGCAAAGCAGGTTGGTGCTCCGTATTTCAGTAACGATGTACTAACTGTCTCGTACAGATCCCTTCGTCCTGTATAAGTTTGGACGCCGAGGAGCACGGGAGGGTGACTGCATTTTTGGACAGCCATCACCTTGAAATTCATTAGCATTATTACACATTGTAAAAGTAATCCACGAAAGTGACGCGTACTCCTGTGACAAGGATCGAGGGTTAGATATAATATGTTGCAGCTTCACCCTGGAAAATTAGACGTAAATATGTGGCTTGAGTCGCTGTCGGTGTAACTTGTTTGAAGACCACAGTGTTGTTTTAGTATCCTGCGGCAAATCCTTTTTCAGACATTCTATCACACTGTTCTCCAGGAGACCAGACTGTCAGCAAAATATGGTCGATCCGCGACCAGTAAGTTAGGGAGAACTTACCCACACACACCCTAGACAGTATCAACCCTATTGCTGCCCACGTCAAATTGTTACTACTTTTTCTTAAGCGTCTGGGAGTTGCTTGGCGCACTCCAAGGCCAAATTTATGATCCAAAAGAGTTTCCGGTACATATCTTAGCGTGTATAGAAAATTGAAGAACGAGTAAAGCGGCATGGTCCGTTTGGTCGCACGCCTTGCTAAAGTCCATTTATATCACAGTCATTTCAACCTGTCGCCAGGCTCTTCGGCCATCCCACTATAACTATCAGCAACTTAGTGGAACACGAGCTATTAGTAGCCAACCCGCGTTGGTGATTAGCAAGGCTCGCCTTGACATTCAAGTTTGCGGTAAAAATTGTTTTTGCCCATCTCTCCATAATTTTCCCTGGTACAGCGATCAACCTCAAGCCAGACAGAAGTTGCTTAAAAGCTGTTTTGTTCCTTCTTTTTGGAACGGTCTATCTTCCGGCTCCTTACGAGGTTAGGGTACCAAAGTTGTCTATATCGACATTTTAAACATGGATAAAATTGGTACCACCTGCATCGGGGCTAGATGACCGAGTACCAGTGGGTGCGTACCTTCCAGCTCCGAGACCATCCGTTGAGGCAGTGTAACTGCACCTTCTTTATCGCAAATTGTAAACTTTGGCCTTTCGCTCACATTTTTCTTTTTGCTTTGTCTGTTGATGGTCACTGAGCTCCCTAAAGAACTTTGATAAACGGCCTGTGGGGGGAGAACACCCGCTCTAACCCTTTTGACTATTTTTTCTTGACTGTATATTAGTGTGAGCAGTTCGTTAGAGTCGCAGGCTGTGGTTTACTACATATTATTAGATTTGACTTAGTACGGCCCTTTGACAAGCCTTTTTTCGCCCTACGCTTCTTCTACTTATCGATGGAGCATTTGTTCTGCATGCTTCCTCATTTGCAAGGCTAATCAGGCCTCGCAATGGATATGCACACTGGCCAAGCCGGTGTTTGCAGACAAAGCTCTCAACAAAGCTAGCGGTCTAATTGTGGCGTACTCGCGCTTGATGTAACGGCTTTCTCACCCCAAGTTAAGCTTTTTTGAAACGCAAACTCATTGGCTGGAAAGTCCGTGGTTTGAACCCGAGTTCTGCATCTCGAATGCCCCTATTCAGGCTTTGCAACCTGGCAGTACCTAAATCCCCGTGTATCCTGTAGGTACTATGGCAGATGGTTAACGAAAAAGCAGTGCGGCTAAACCAATGCCCTCCTCTGAAAACTGTAGCATGTGCGGTTCGTTCGTATTGGCGCATATTACTTTTCATTCCTCACGGACTTCACCAAGTGGTAGACCCTACTTTAAACGCCGTGCTTCCTGTATCTGCTTCAGTAATTCTGCTCACCACATGTTTGGTAGATAGAAACTCGTTGTTCTCTGTCTTCTTCTTTAGACTAGCTAAAAATAACCACTTCAGGCGTGTCGTTACCGGATTTTCTTTTAATCCTGTGAATGGAAAATCTTGTCTAGGGAGCACTGATATCCGTCGCTCCGAGTAAATTTTGTAGTGCTTCGGTTTGCTCCATGACGGTCAACAGCCGAGATTGATATGGAGTAGGCACTGGCCATCTTCAGATACCTCCTACTTTGTGTGCACTAAAGTCACCTACAAAAAATAATGTAAGGCTTGTGGTATCTTGTAGAATCCCTTTGTCCAACTCCGGCCGAAATTGTTTGGACTAGGGTAGCGGACTCTAAACAGGATAGCAGCTTTCTTTCCTGAGCAAATTCTTCAGGCACACAGTTTTCCGAACTCATTGATAGCCTAACATCCTTTGTTTATCTATACATTCCTACATACGTCTATATAAAGCGTAACTCCACTTTGAAATTTAGCCTGTAGTAACCGAAATCGAGGTACCGTCTGGTATGTGACACCTTCGCTGTCCTGGCTAAAAACATTTCTTGTATACGAAAAACAAAGTTTTATGTGAAGAACATGTGAAACCCAAAAAGGACCAACCTGATGTGTCGCCTAGTAGCTTCTGCTGTCGCTCGCACGTTTGGTGAAGGTTTTTGTTCACAAGATTTGCTCTGGCGAGCTCAAGCTCAGAAGCCTGTCTCAAGGCTTCGACACGTTCTGTGTTACTGACAGCAGCAAGAACATCTTTTTGCAGTTTACATAGCTGAAATACAGATATATGGTTTTTGTTATTTGAACAACTTTTTGTGTCAGGTTATCCAAGCCGCCGTATACTCCGTTGTGAAGGGCATCTTGGTCAGTTGCATGATGACTTTTGCATTCTGAAATAGACCGCTGCTATGAGGCAAGCCAACCTGCACCTATGTCAGGTGAATTTTTGTTGTTTCCTTTTCGACCAGACGGTGTGGTGACATCCTCATAGACGTCATTTCCAAGATTCAAATCATGTTCAGAATTTTCAGCGTTAATCGTACGGTTATCTTCTGTCACCATTATGCAGTTTCATCTATAGTATACTTTCAACTGTGAACTAAAATTTGGTAATGAAATTTTAAAAATACGCCATATTTAAATTACCGCTTCGTTGCGATGGTGACGTAAGTGCGTCAACCGACAAAATTTCACGGACTCACGGATTGATACACAGGATCGAGGCTTTCGCCCAAGTTTTCCGGGTTGGCTTTGTTCTTTTCGTTCAACGGCTGTTGTTCACCTGAAAGGTACAAGTGAAAAAAGGTGTAGCACTGCTCTTTAGGTTCTCAGCGCGGGGCATTGTTCTTGCCAGCGCGAGGACTCGCGTAAATAAGTGTCTAATGGAGTCTTGAACTGAGTTCTAGGGTGGGTATGGACAACCTTCTGCGGAAGTTTATTCCACACAGCAACTACCCGAAATGAGAAAAAAATTTCCCTATTAAAGGTGTGCGCTCTGAGCTTAAAAATATTCTTACCATATCACCACCGTGTGTTTACTGGGTCAACGGTGATAAGCCTGTTGGCCAAGCCTTGTTCAAACAGAGCGTAAGTAAGAATTAAGTCCCCTCGGAGGCGACGATACTCCAGGGGAAAGAGGTCTAGCACCGCGAGACGCGTTTCGTAGTCCAAGGACTCGAGGTCGGCAACCATTTTCGTAACAGCTCGCTGGACACGCTCAATGAGGATTACGTCTTTCGTGTTTCCTGAGTGGACAACTGGGTTGGCATATTCAAGGAGCGGTCTGACATAGGCCCCATAGAGTATTTGGAAATCCGTGCGAGTAATACGGGAGAAGTTGCGTCGAATCATCCGTAGAACTGCGAATGCCTTCTGGGCAGATTTCTCAGGGTGCAGTGAGAAGGACATGCTTGGAGAAAGCCAGATACCCAAATCCCTTTTGGCATCTATCCTCGTGTGTCTTCTGGTTCTTTCTCACCATGCATGACAAAGGAGTTCGCTGAGCCTCCTCCAAATGACATATGGACGCACTTTTCGTCATTCAGAGGAAGGTGCCAGTCCAACGACCACTGCTTCGCGGCGTTCACATCCGTTTGGAAGACACTGGCATTGGAACTCCACGATTTCAGGCCGCCCGCAAAAAGTAGACATGGACTTGCAAGAACATCTGGAAGGTCATTGACGTATATCAGAAACAGCAAAGGTCCTAAAACGGAGCCCTGCGGAAATCCAGTGGAGACCGGCGCCGCAGAGGAGCAGGTCGAGCCCACTTTCACTCGGAATGATCTGTCTGATAGGAATGCCTTGATCCAGTGTAGGATTTTCCCTTGAATCCCGTAAGACTCGAGTTTGCGGAGCAGTGGGACGTGTGGGATTCAAGAAAATGCTTTGAGAAGTCGAAAAATATGGCATTGGATATGAGTCCCCTGTCTTTGGCTTGGATTAAGCTGTCCATAAATACGAGCATGTTCGTCACAGGAGAAATCCGTGCTGAACTGGAGATATCAAGTTGTTGGAAGTAAGGTAATCTAGAATGGTTCGCTTCAGAATGCGTTCCGTTACCTTGCGCGGCACGCTAGTGAGGTTTGTAGGCCTGTAGCTGCCAGGCGATACTCGGTCACAAGTTTTGTCAGTTGGCGTGATAATCGCTTCCTTCCAAACAGAGCGATGGTGGTCTTCGTCAAGCGACTGACGAAACGGCGGGTGGAAGGAGTTGCCAGCGTACACGACGTTTCCTTCAGGATCTTTAGGTGGACTTCCTCCGGCCCCAACGCGGCAGAATGGGTCGATCTTGTGCAGGAGTTGACGGATGTCCTCCACCGTGAAGACCAAGTCGGTTAGAGGCCGTTCGTAGATACGTCTTGACAAGGTTGGATGTGACGAAGACGATGGGACTGGATATAGACCTGCCTAGTGTTCACTTTGGACCTCGGGTGTCAGTATTAGGTCACTCTTTGGTTCCCCGTTCCTGTCCCTCAAGGAGAAAGCTGACGGCTTTTTCTGCGGCGATGTCTCATTTATTTTGAACAGCACATTTCTGTTCTTCCGGGCGAGTTCCGGAATGGTGACTTGCTTTCGTACGTTCCATTGGCGGATTTCCGATTTACAGCGGTTCCGCATCTTACGAAATGCCAGCTCATCTTCTGTGTCTCCTGTAGTCAACTTTTTGAAAAATAGCTGAGACCTCTTTTCCAGAAGGCGCCGGATCCTTTTGGGTGGCTTACGGCTCATCTGACTGCATGCTGGTCTTTTGAGACGAACATCGCGTCATCCTCGTGAACTTTCTGGACAATAGTCCTATATAAGTCTTCCACTGAGGCTGGTCCCAGTTTAACTTGGTTAAGAAAGGTGCGCCTTCCCGAAAAGTCTGCACGGCAGAAGTTTCGAATCCACGTTTGGGGTTCGGGATTTCTGGCCCAATAGCAGATGAAATCAATGGTCAGCACACAGTAGTCGCTATGTCCCAGTGGAGCGTTTATTATCACCTGATCAACGAACTGTCTTTCGTTGATGACCAAATCCAGGAGGGGCGGTTGTTGGCCCGCGCGGTATCTGGTGGGTGCAATGACATGTTGAGTCCAAGCGCTCTGTTGAAAGACTTCGACCAGCGCCGCTGCGAAATGTCATGCGATCGTCAGGTTCACATAATGGTAGGGTTTTAAAGAAGCCAGTGTATCGTGATCACTTTTACCAAACTACACCAGCTATAAATTATGGCCACATTGTGTTGCAGAATACAAAAGCATGCCATATGGCGGACAATTATTTGCTGTTCGTTTTCACACATAAATCAGGTGGTACACATGCTCGAGGCTTTCGCCCAGTTTTCCCGGATCAAATTTGTTCTTGCCATTCAGCAGCACAATACAAGAAAGAATTAGGCACCTGTCTTCGACCACTCGGCCTTTGTCAGTAAGTTCGCCAGCCCGGAGTTAAGCGTAAAGTCATCTAAAGCCTATTTGAATTGCGTCCGAGATGTGGCGTGCGCTAAAGTCGAAAGAAGATTCGCCTTTGGACGAACAACCTGAAATCGAAATAACTGTGGTCCGATGAACGTGCATTCCCTAATACTGAAGACCTTCTATGTTCCTGTCATGTATTAGTAAGACCAAGGGTGAAAGACGTCGTTCATGCAAGGAATAAGTAAGTGTTGGGTGGCCTTGGAGAAAGTGACGATATGGATAAAAGAGCTCAAGCACCTTGAGATGCCTTCCGTTGTTACGTTGCATATAAGCATGCTTCAGATTACTTATGGATGCCTTTTGAATGAGTCCTCCCTCTGGCAAGCCTACAGACCAGCGTAGAGAACTTAAAAAGCACTGCCGCCTGATTCTTTCACCCGCTTCTTTTGGTTAAACGGAAGCCGCTGAAAAGCTAGAACAAACCCTATTGCGAAGTTCGGATCCTACGTGTCAGTCATCTGCAAGACGACCAACGTGCTGAGCTAGTTTTGTCCTGCTAGATTGAGAGGTCCGTGGTTCACGGATTCATAGACTGATACAGAGGATCGAGGCCTTCGACCAAGCTTCCCGGGTCATGCTTTTTTCTCGTTCAGCGCCTTCCGTTCACTTGAGAGGCAGAAGCGAAAGCTGCGCCTTGGAAGCACAATGCATTTTTCTGCAAAACCCTTGCGAGCGAAATAAAACTTTTTACGTCAAAATCTTCCATTTCTTTGCATGTCTGCTCAGACCAAAAATCACCTTCGTCTGCGGTAATTTTTTGCGGTTGGTTTTAATTAATCTCCTGTCGAAATTTGTGGCGCACATTCGACTTCGAACTTGTTGTAAAATGGCTTCGAAGTGGCTGCACAGGCGTTTGCTGAGAGATTTGGGGCTGTATCTTTTCATCCTTCAGGGCATTTGAGAATGCTCTAAATCAGTACATGAAGGAGAACTAGGTGGTGTTTGTGCGTTCACCCAGTAATCGAAGCACCAACGCTGTTTTGCGTTACGAATGGGCGTACTACAAATGCAGCAGGCGACCCCCAAGGCCAATGAAAAGTCGAGGAATCCGAAGTTGCCAATAAAAACAGTACGCGAAGCACTGGCTGTCCAGCGCGAGTCTGTTTACGGAGGCAAAGGAACCCCCTGGCACTCACCTCTTATTTTCTTGAACACAACCATATGTTGTCAAAATTTGCTTACGATCGGCTTCCAGTTACTCGGCAGCTAACGGAAGACGAGTTGGACATCTTCACGGCCCTTCTGAAATACGGAACGCCATTGTAAGAGGTGCGGCAGTTTGTGGCCGATGAATTCGGTAAGATCCTCACAACTCAGGATATATACAGCTACCGTCGGAGGTGTTGACCAGCTCTGTTGAGTAGGTGCCGCATAGTTGGATTTTATTGTGGCAGATGATACGTCTTCGATGCTGGCAAACCTTCGGGAGACGGAACGGGTGTATGTGTGGCAGTCAGAAGAAGGTCAATATAACCACGTATGCTTCTCTCGATGGCAGCAGATAGCGTTGTTCCGACGTTTTCCGGATGTCGTAAGTGTAGACGGAACGCACGCAACGAACCGTTTTGTGTAAGTTTTTCTAAAGCACCTAATATTCGGCCCGTAGGTACAAGCTGTATACCTTCCTGGTAACAGACGGCATAAGTACCGGGCGTCCGGTTATGTATGCGTTCATGGAGAGCAAAAAGTCTGCTGATATGCGTAAAATGTTCGGCTCGTTCAAGGGAGTGATTGGGGAGTATTATCCAGTTAGGACTTTTGTTATGAACAAGTTGGCGGAGCAAGTGCGGGTGTCCAGAGTCGTCTCCGGCTGCGATGTAATGCTTTGCTACTTTCGTATCGGAAAAGCTATCAGGAAGCACGTACCCATGTATTTTTGGTCACAGACACACTGCGAACAGCCGACACATATTTTACGGCATGGCTCGCCTGAATAACACCGTACAGTATGTTTTTATCTATCGTAGTACAAACGCACAGACTCCGGCAACATCTGCAGCTGCTGCGCCGAACGGACCCACGATTTGCTTCTTACCTTACGGCCCGTTGGTTGTACATTGCCCAAAATGGGCCGTAAACGCACAATCCGGAATGATTCACTTTGGCTGTGTGACCACTAACCGTCTGGAGAGTGCGAACGGCAGCCTAAAGACCTGGTGCACCACGCCGACACACTGGAGCATGCCATACAAAAGGTGTCCCGGCACGCCGAGTGACTCATGCAAGAACTTGAGACGCATACATCGTACCATTGCGATAGGCGGCAAATCCTTGAGAGCGACGGCTACGTTCTGAACGTGGCCTGTCAAATGACTACGTGTGCATGCTCTCTCGTTTTGCGACACTTGGGGCCACGACCGCCTATACTGCCCTATGACGGCGTTGGAACAGACAAGGTGAGGTCAAGCTACGTTAACTAACTTACGGTTTGTGGTTCAAAACCCAGATGCTTCCAGATGGATGACAACTGTGCTGGAGAATGCACATGCCCGTTCTGCTAGGCGATGTGGCTCCCGTGCATGTATTTGTTTTCTGTTTTTAGGGATCAGTCGGTTCCAAGCAGTAAGAACTGTGCTTCATAGAGTTTTTTCTCAGCTTCCTTCCCAATCCATCAACGATGGCTGTCGGGTTACAAACTACCGGAAAAAGGTGTACCCCTTACACTTGTTCCCAAACCACTGCTAGTAGCTTTTGGCGCCCTTCGTAAACAACTGAACCAAGTGGGGGATAAGCTTCTGGGGGTGAAACCCAGAAAGGCCACAGCTATCTTTAGGCAATTGCCTGTTCAGGGGCAAATCCTGCTTTGTCAAGGCTCAAAGTCTGCAACTGATGGCCTGTCGTATGTGGTCGAGGCTACTGCACCTTAACCCAGATGGCTGTCTGGGGACACAGACTTGGGATTTCGTGTGCTCTGTGACTACCAGCAGTAGCCACTGGTGTGCGACGGATCGCGTATCATATCACGCCGACTGTTGTGATGGTGCACCTTGCCCGCTTTACGGTGATGCTCTTCAGGCTTGTCCTAAAGATGAGTCCACAGAAGAATAATGTACTTTTGCTTCTTAGCTTCCAGCCCGTCCAAAAAACGCAAAGGTGTGCTCGCTATCCGGCCCGCAAAGAGGGCGTCTTATGATGTTGACCTGGACCGAAGTGCAGAATCCCAGCACAGTGTGTCCCGGAATTCTGTGTGTGTCCGTGTTTTCGGGTCCAAGGAGGAACTACTCGACAGCCGTGAGTAAATTTCTGGCCACTACGACAGACGCTGTAGAGCGCCAGTTAGATGAAAGAACCGAAGATGATTTCATAATAATAATAATAATAATAATAATAATAATGGTAACACTAATGTGACCCATCAACTCCAGACAGTTCGTCTGTCAATGAGAATCCGTGCGTTTTATTTAAGTCTCCTATTTCGTGAAGGATAAAGTAAGTAGGCATGCAAACTAGCCGATGAAGATGGCGTTGTGTAAACAAGCCTTTACGATAGTATAGCCGCTGAAGTGGCTCCATTTTAGGGTAAGTATTTCTCCCAGTTTGTCAGTCGCCCGCTTATGATGATATTTTGATAACCTAGCTTATATCTTGCTCTCAGTTCAGAACGTCAATGGTCGAATGAACGCTCCTCACGAAGAAGCAGAACATATGTACTCATCTAAACGACCAACACAACTTTTTGTGTTGCCTATTGTGGGCCTTTTCTCCGGTAGAAGTGAGCCTGCGCGCTCCGGCCAGCTAGGATCGTTCAGCTGTCCGCTATGAGCGACATAGGTTCATGTGGCTAGTTGATTAGGCATCGTATAGCCGCTGAAGTGGCTCCATTTTAGGGTAAGTATTTCTCCCAGTTTGTCAGTCGCCCGCTTATGATGATATTTTGATAACCTAGCTTATATCTTGCTCTCAGTTCAGGTCGTCAATGGTCAAGTGAACGCTCTTCAAGAAGTCTATGCGCGTCCTCTCAGAACATATGTACTCATCTAAACGACCAACACAACTTTTTGTGTTGCCTATTGTGGGCCTTTTCTCCGGTAGAAGTGAGCCTGCGCGCTCCGGCCAGCTAGGATCGTTCAGCTGTCCGCTATGAGCGACATAGGTTCATGTGGCTAGTTGATTAGGCATCGTAGATCACTAGCCGCACGTTAGTTCCATCTGGCTGATTGATCAACGTCATGGTCTTCCTAACATAATTCGCAGGCTAGAACAAAAGACTCTGCTGTTTAACAACAAAATGGCGCACATTTTTGCCAATAATGAACGCAACCTACGCAATTTTAACTTGTATCAGCAGTTATCCAGCAAAAATTGTTTACGGGAATGGCAATACCTCATATTTTGCCTCCATAAAGGCCATGTACATTCTAGAGTGTTCAGAAAAATATTTCAGCTGCAAAACTAGCTGAAAGTTTCATGCGCCGTGAGTCACTATTTTGTGCGATTCGCGATTTCTTATTACATTAGGCAGCATACTCACTGTCGGTGGCGTTTACTGACCTTGAAGATTCGCTCTTTTAAATAAATCACCAATGTAGAGAAATTGCAATAGTACACGAACATACACCTTATACATAGACAGTCCACACTGTAAAGTGGCAGATCTGAAAATGTCGCAGCTTTCGAGAAATCAATTCCATTGTGCAAATACCGAGCGGCGAAGCGAAAAAGGATGTAGCACTGCTTCTGAAGTTCACAGCGCGGGGCGGTGATCTTATCAGGGCGGAAAATTTTCCAAGGAAGCATCTTAAAATGATTTGAGCCGAGTACTAAGTGCACCGTGAATAACCGCTTGAGGAAGGTTGTTCCAGTTACCAACCATCCGAAATGAGGAAACCGTTGCCCAATAAAGATTTGCGATCTTAGGTTGAAAATATTCTTACCACGGTCCTGGCCTGTGTTATTTGGGTCAACAGTGAAAATCCTGTTGGTCAAACCTTGTTCAAACAGGGCATAAGTAAGTAGTAGGTCTCCTCGGAGGCCACGATACTCCAGGGGAAATAGGCCGGTCACTAGTAGCTAGCAAATAGACCCTTATCCCTCTCACCAATCCGCGCAAAATTGTACAACTGACGCAAATCAATCGCACATTCCTCAAGAGCCTAACTCTTTGAACAGCCACGCAAGTCGGTCCACCGTTGATAAACTTCAGCATGGCAGCCGAGAACCCTTGCATCAAACTATATCTCAATGGGCCTGCCAAATTACCCGACCTCCTGTGGAGTGGCATCAAACCGCTGGGCCTCCAACCGACCCTGATTTATTCCGAAAATCTTGTAGTATCCATGCTCACTTTGTACTCTGGCTCTGTGCCTCGTTTGCTGCCACATCTGAGGAAGTGTCGGAGCCTAATCTCGCGAACTGTCAGAATGACTGTAATGTCCCATCTTGGGTCAGCCAAATAAACCCCGCCGGCCCTCTAAATACCTAGATAGCACAAATGCGCAGCAAATAATCAATCTCATAAGCGGACACACCACTAGCGCACCGGTGAGTGAAACTCACAGACGGCACATTTTAAACCATTGGCCACCTTTCCCCCTGTAAGCCTGGTCCCATACGCTGTCCTACCTAAAGATGTTGTCCCACCAACTTCCAGTACTTACGGTGATACTCCCATCCGGGGACCACCACCCTCACCCGCAATGCACTGCAATTGCTTCCAGCACCGTATCCACACAAAGCTACTCACTGGCTTCTAGCCTCACAGCTTTCCAAGACCCTGAGCCATTCCTCACTCCAACAAGCAGTCTTCTCGCTTTACCACTTGTGGAAACTGCGAAGGTCTCCATCAACATAGTAAAACTGTTTTCGGTTCCTGAAATGACTGATTCGATGCATCTAACCAGAGCGATGACTACCACAGTCATTGACAGCACTTGCTCTCATCACAGATCCCCTGGTTTACTGTCCCGCCAGGTTCCACTTCCGCCGATTTTCGGACTCAAGCGTTTACTGTCAAAGCCCTGTTACGGAACGCCCCTCAACCGCCCACTCTATAAGCTGTTCTCCGTCCTTTACAAGACAACCCGACTTCGTCCCATAATTACTTGATAAGTGCGTCAAACCATACGCAACGTGCTCAGAAAAACCTCGTTTCCGCAAAACCAGTGGCTATTTTAGACTCTCATCTGCATCCACCATCCTGCTCACTCACTTTCTTCCAACCTGAAGACCATTCCCGGCTGCCACTTATCTCTTCTTACCCACCTACCATACAACACCATACTCACCTCTGCACCTCTTGATGAAGCGGAGGATTACCCATCTCAAACTCTCTTTTCACCTGCAAGTCCACTCCTAAAGACACTTCCTACATCAAATTGAGCCTTATGCTCTACCTTGTACTGCGGGTTCAGAACTACTATGGCTAATATTCACTCATCTATCGTCAGTGTTGAATGAACTTAGCATGACTCCGAACACGCTCAGGCAACCCTATTTCAATTACCCCGAGATAATTTTCCCCATTCCCTCTAGTGCTAGGCAGCATAGTGGATAGAAATAGTAAATTTCTTGTTTGTGCGAATTTCTCGCCAATGAGCTTGTCTATAATGTTGTTTAATGCTCGCTCGTTAATGCCAAATGTCTATAATCTCCGAACTACTAGCCCATTGCAGCAGCAAGTCTGCTTTGTATAACTAAAACATAGATCTCAGGCGAAACTGCAGACGCGAAAAAGCTCAGGGGGGTGGGGTTGTGCAATTTATCTCAAAGCGGAAGTTCATGCGACCCTCTTTTAGGATTCTTCCTCGAAAGGATTCCAGAGGCAATCTGGATCGTTATAAAACAGACCAAACGACATGTGCTAGTAGGTTGTAGCCATCTACTACCACCACCTCTCCTGCCTCTATTGCCGACTCGTCCCGCATTTTCTCCAATGCTCATGACTTTCCTCACTCGCCTAAATTTGTGCTGGGTGGCTTCAGCCTGCCGGGTATCTCCTGGTCATCCATTACATGTCCTAATCGGTAGGCCCAGCTGCTTGCCCAACTAGAGTAGAGGGTTGGCCTCGGAATGTACGTAGCAGCACTCGTGGCTCAGAAGCATCGCATATCGCCGATGGTTCTGACTCTTGCCTTTAATTCAGGGGACCCATAAAAGTGTACTGTTATTTTCTGTTTGTTGCTGCTGGTGTCTGGATTGTCTTGGTTGTGTCACGCAGCTGGCAACGACATAAGCAACAGATGGTAAAAATACTGACCTTTCTTACGCGAGAAAATTCTTAGAAAGACGTATGGGATAGACCGTTGATACTTGCTAATGCCCACGGCTTAAATTGACGTGCAAAGGTTTTTGGTATACACCACTTGTCGATTGTGGTTGATAGCTGTCCCTCGAGGACTGATGACCATTCCTCTTAATTCATTTTCCTTCCTGGATTATGGTATCGTCCAACTCACTTACTAGCCTCCAGAAAATCAAGTCTTCCATCTTGGAAGTTCCAGTTCCGTCAGCCCTTGTGCTTGATTTCCACCATCATACTAACTCTCTGCGTACTTATGCACTATGATAGCATACAATGACAAGCTTTGACAGTCTCCTGTCGCTAGGCTACTTAGTACAAATCTACACCTCTCACTTAGCATTGTGAACCTACGCGTAGCCACGAAATCTATGGCATCATCCGTCTCCCGAAGACACCGGCCAGGGCATTATATACTGCTTTGTGATAGGTGGGTATGAAGAAATCATGCAGCAGCTGAGTTCCCTGTCTCCATTCAATCCTCCTAATGCACAACTTACTAATCAGGCTTACATGGACGGAGCTGGGGGCACGACGTTATGGTGTCCAGTAAATTTGCCCACCATTCATTTCTGCGGCCCGAAACTCGTTAACCCTTTCGTGCACTTCTTACAGCTCTTGACATGCAAACACTTGAGCTCAGTGGCTGACAAGCTGCTTCTGCGCGCAAAATTCAGGCGGCTGACCCCGGTTCCACGGAAAAGTTCAATTTCTTGGCATCACACGCAGTGATGAAAGCTTCGGAGTGCTTCTATCAGCAAACGCATGGCCGTCTCAGTAGCTCTGGGTAATAAATGAACCCAGTTGCCTGACGAGGGGAAACCCCTCCCCGGGTGGAAAACACTAACTACTAAAATACCACTGGCCGATGGCACCGCGGAACCAAAATTTCAAGGACAGTTGTTGGAGAAATTTTTTTGAATTCTAGCCCATCAATGTTTTCGCTTAGTTTTTTTATACTAGATAACCATCTATTTACGGTAGTTCCTCAACTAGTCGCGATCACAAAGGTTATTGGCTCTCCCCCTTCATTAGGCCCAGTCTTATCAGTGTCAGTTTCCAGTTCGTCGAGCACGTTTAGTCCTCATCGGCATAATCGTCCCTGTCGACCTGTTGCCACTGTCCCACGCTTCCACAGTCCTATCTAAACTACCAGCTGGCATAGGTGGCTAAGATTGACTGAGACCCTTGCAATACTATTTAGAATTTCCCTACTACTGTAGGGCTCTCTCAGCCGTATTATCTTAAGTCAACTATTCTTTCAACCTGTGAAGTGCCTAATTATGACGCCGCTCCCGTCCTCCTTCTCATAGCGGTTGCTAGACCCCGAATCCCCATCATCTATCTCCACAGCATGTTCAAAGAAGCGCCTCGCAGCCAGAAGACCCAGCTCCAAAATCCCTACCTTTCGAGGCCGGTAAAAATGGCACTCCAAGCAACCTCAGCTCGTTCAGTAGTACTAACTGACTTATCTTTGCCTCCTCAACCTGGCAACACTCTTCTCTCCCCGTCACCAGTAGGATCTCAGGTCCTGAATGACCTGGAAATTCTTAGAGCACGTATGCACAAGATGGAATATGAAATGTCCCTCCGAAACATACAGCCTATAGCATGTCTTCTAAACCCTGGCGCAGCATGCGAACCAGCCACCCTGGAAAAAGTGTCAATTCTTATTGAAACGATTGCTGTTGAGATTTGTCAACGCACTGAATGCCGTCGTCAGGTCCTAGTATTCAACGCGCCTGATCGAACCCCACTTGAACATGTCAAAACTGCCATCCTGACTGCATGTGGCATGCCTAACACCACGTGCACAGCTCGACGGCTCCGAAAATTAAAACTATATATGCGCTGCTTAATAATACTGCAGTCCCAAGATGAAAACGATGCCGTGCGTCTGCTAACCTCCAAGGCTCTTCTCTTCTTTACCGAAAAGTTCCGAACCATAACAGTTAAAGCTGCCCGAACTCGAATGCAAAGACAGCTTACCAAGAAGCTGTTACCCTTTGCGCCTCCCTCTGACGCCCCCTAAGTAACTCGTCAACTCATACAATCAACAAAGCGATCAACCCCCCAATCGTGCAAACTACTAGTGCATCTGTGAATGAAGCTCACAGGTGTCCCGGGACGAACCATCGGCCACGTTTTCCCCCTGCAAACTCGATCTCATATGCTATCGTGCCTAAACCTGTTGCGCCACCAACCGCCAGTACATGCGTTGACGCTCTTATGCTCCCTTAAACTCTCAGTGCTATGTGATTACTCCCAGCACTGAACCAACACCAAACCATTCGGCACTATCGAGCTTCATAGCCTTAAAAGACCTGAGCCCTCCACCGCTCCTGCAAATGGCCTTCCTGCTTTATCATCCGTGAGAACTGCAAATGTCCCCATCAGTCCTGTAGAACTCTCTTTTGGTCCTGAAGTGACTGACGTGGAACGTTTCCCGACCAGAACAATGACTGCACCGAACGTTAACAGCTCTTGCGGTCGTCGCAGACCCCCTGACCTGCTGTCCTCTGCGTTCCACCTCCGTCAAAATACACCTTCGGACTCAAACGTTTATCGTGAACGCCGCGATATGTAAAGCACCCTCGAAAATCTGTCATTTGTTCTTCACAAGATAAAGGGACATTGCTCCGGCCTCCCCATAATTGCACGACAAGTACGTCAAACCACACGTACCCCAAGCTTGGTGAAACCTCACAACCGCAAATACCGACGGTCAGCCCAGACCATTATGTACTTTCCCCGTCCACTTTCGTCCCAACTGTAGACCATTTTCGGATGCCATCTATCCCTCCACCCCCGCCGCCTCTTTCTGCACCATATCCCCCTCCACATCTGACGATTCGCATGACTTTGCGTCTCAAAACACTTCCCAACTCTCAAACACTTCCAACTGCATACCAGCCTTCCAGAGATATTCCCCATCCCATTATGAACCTCATACTGTACCTTCTGACGTGCATTCAAACCTTTTCTACCCAATATTCACCCCCTACCCCCAGTGCTAAATACGCCTGGATATATTCCGGACACCCGCCTAGTCAACTATACTTCATCTACCCATACCTCACCCATATATTTCCCCCTAGTACCGAACTCCACCGTAGGCGAGGGCAGTAAATTCCTAATTGGTATGGTGTGTTCCTCAATGGAGCTATCAATGATACTGGTTAACTCTCCTCATTGCTGCCAAAAGTCCATAATCTCCGTGCCATTATTGCCGTTGCACAACCAAGCCTGATTTGTGTGACCGAAACATGGCTCTCAGTTGAAACTCCAGACACCGCTGTTTCAAGCCCTGGTTATAATATCCACCGATGTGACAGGAGGAACTCAAGAGGTGGAGGCTGTGCCATCTATTCCAAATCGGAACTTCGTGCAACCCCCATTGATGATTCCGGTCTAGAAGGGATTCCAGAGGCCATCTGGATCTCCACAGAACAGACCAAACGACCTGCTCTGATAGGTTGTATCTACCTACCACCGACCCCCTCTCCAGCTTCTATAGCTGACTTGTCCCTTATTGTCTCCACTGCACACGCCCTTCCTCATGCGTCTAAAGACGCGCTCGGTGACTTCAACCTTCCGGATATTTGCTGGTCTCCCACTTTTGACCCTATTCGTTACGCCTCGCTGCTTGCCCAACTTAGTGTAGAGAGTTGGTCCCAGATTGTACGTGGCCTACACACCTTAAACCTAATATTCTGAAATGAGGGTCATCTGGCTACGGCGCGGTCGGTCCGCGCCTCCCAGGTAGCGATCACTGCGCGGTTTCGTGCGACGCAGCCGGGTATGGCGCAACTGTTCCTCCGAGTCATTCCCTCCTTCACCTCCCGTCTCCAGACACCTTGCTGGCTTTTTCGCCATTGCTGGCCGCCCGGGACTGGAACGACTTCTTCCTGTCATCAAACATCTTCCACCAAAACCTCCTGAACTCTCTTCACCCTGCTTCTCGCATTAAACGTTTTCACCCTGGTATCCCTCTGCGTGATA
This sequence comes from Clonorchis sinensis, assembly GCA_003604175.2. Taxonomy (NCBI): domain Eukaryota; kingdom Metazoa; phylum Platyhelminthes; class Trematoda; order Opisthorchiida; family Opisthorchiidae; genus Clonorchis; species Clonorchis sinensis. The sequence continues at coordinate 7,113,052 of CM030373.1, forward strand.
GGTTGCTAGAAGTCCTGGATAACAAAATACACCGAGCTGGCAGAGAATATCCTAAATACTCCTCATCAGCAAGCTCTCAACAGACCGAGAGTTCTTACGGGTACCCCTCGAATGCCGTGAAGGGAGCACCACTCTCAAGGGGCCTTCTCGCTGTAAATTACTCAACCGCCTATTCCGTGAGCGCCGTACCCCAAACGGCCACTCAGTTACTTGTTTGCGTTCCACCGATAGTAGTTTTATCACTGATCCTGTCAATATAGCCGACCACCTGAACGCTTACTTTGCCAGCTGCTAAAAGCACCCTCGAAAATCTGTCATTTGTTCTTCACAAGATAAAGGGACATTGCTCCGGCCTCCCCATAATTGCACGACAAGTACGTCAAACCACACGTACCCCAAGCTTGGTGAAACCTCACAACCGCAAATACCGACGGTCAGCCCAGACCATTATGTACTTTCCCCGTCCACTTTCGTCCCAACTGTAGACCATTTTCGGATGCCATCTATCCCTCCACCCCCGCCGCCTCTTTCTGCACCATATCCCCCTCCACATCTGACGATTCGCATGACTTTGCGTCTCAAAACACTTCCCAACTCTCAAACACTTCCAACTGCATACCAGCCTTCCAGAGATATTCCCCATCCCATTATGAACCTCATACTGTACCTTCTGACGTGCATTCAAACCTTTTCTACCCAATATTCACCCCCTACCCCCAGTGCTAAATACGCCTGGATATATTCCGGACACCCGCCTAGTCAACTATACTTCATCTACCCATACCTCACCCATATATTTCCCCCTAGTACCGAACTCCACCGTAGGCGAGGGCAGTAAATTCCTAATTGGTATGGTGTGTTCCTCAATGGAGCTATCAATGATACTGGTTAACTCTCCTCATTGCTGCCAAAAGTCCATAATCTCCGTGCCATTATTGCCGTTGCACAACCAAGCCTGATTTGTGTGACCGAAACATGGCTCTCAGTTGAAACTCCAGACACCGCTGTTTCAAGCCCTGGTTATAATATCCACCGATGTGACAGGAGGAACTCAAGAGGTGGAGGCTGTGCCATCTATTCCAAATCGGAACTTCGTGCAACCCCCATTGATGATTCCGGTCTAGAAGGGATTCCAGAGGCCATCTGGATCTCCACAGAACAGACCAAACGACCTGCTCTGATAGGTTGTATCTACCTACCACCGACCCCCTCTCCAGCTTCTATAGCTGACTTGTCCCTTATTGTCTCCACTGCACACGCCCTTCCTCATGCGTCTAAAGACGCGCTCGGTGACTTCAACCTTCCGGATATTTGCTGGTCTCCCACTTTTGACCCTATTCGTTACGCCTCGCTGCTTGCCCAACTTAGTGTAGAGAGTTGGTCCCAGATTGTACGTGGCCTACACACCTTAAACCTAATATTCTGAAATGAGGGTCATCTGGCTACGGCGCGGTCGGTCCGCGCCTCCCAGGTAGCGATCACTGCGCGGTTTCGTGCGACGCAGCCGGGTATGGCGCAACTGTTCCTCCGAGTCATTCCCTCCTTCACCTCCCGTCTCCAGACACCTTGCTGGCTTTTTCGCCATTGCTGGCCGCCCGGGACTGGAACGACTTCTTCCTGTCATCAAACATCTTCCACCAAAACCTCCTGAACTCTCTTCACCCTGCTTCTCGCATTAAACGTTTTCACCCTGGTATCCCTCTGCGTGATAGGTTGCTAGAAGTCCTGGATAACAAAATACACCGAGCTGGCAGAGAATATCCTAAATACTCCTCATCAGCAAGCTCTCAACAGACCGAGAGTTCTTACGGGTACCCCTCGAATGCCGTGAAGGGAGCACCACTCTCAAGGGGCCTTCTCGCTGTAAATTACTCAACCGCCTATTCCGTGAGCGCCGTACCCCAAACGGCCACTCAGTTACTTGTTTGCGTTCCACCGATAGTAGTTTTATCACTGATCCTGTCAATATAGCCGACCACCTGAACGCTTACTTTGCCAGCTGCTACTTACCCCTCCCCAAACTCAATCCCGCAATCCGCGCCGCCCATTTCATATCTCCGCAACAGAGTAACCGCCAGTCTCTTAGCAACGTGACCGTCTCCCTAGCTGATGTATCAGCCCTTCTTCAAACCCTCAAGGTCTCCGCTGTGCCGGGTGGCGATGGCACACCATCACGTGCCCTGAATCATGGCGGTCAAGATGTCAAAACCCTTGTCTTAAATCATTTTGGGCACTGAATCAACTCTGAAATCGTCCCATCCCAGTGAAAACAATCTGCTGTTCTCCCTCTTCTTAAATCCGGATAGAGGCAAACTACTTCCAACTACAGAGGGATCCATCATACCCCTATTTTAATGTGAACCCTTGAACGTCTGATCAGAGGCCCTTTAGTGAGGTTCCTCCTAGTTACTAATGCCATGGATGACCGACAGTATGGATTTCCATCCCAACGATCCGTCAATGGCTGCCAGCTTCACTACTTTGAGACCGTCACAGCGGCCTATGATGCCGGACACTATTGTTACAGTCTATTTGAATATCCAGAAAGCATTTGACTAGGTCCCTCATGCATCCCTGCTGAAGAAGCTCGATTCTCTTGGCATCACTGGACCCTTACTTCAATGATTTACCTCCTATCTATCTGATGGGTCACAGGTAACTCAAATTGGTGACAAACAATCATCCCCGCTACCGATCACCAGTTGGGTTATTCAGGGGAGCGTGCCAGGCCCCATCCTCTTCCTAATATATATCAACAACGTCTTCGTTGCTGTATCCCATGGTAAACCCTTCCTATTCGCGGACGACATAAATATCGCTTATACATTTCCTCCTTCTGCTAAAACTCATGCCTTTCGCCAGATCCAAAAAGACTTAGACTCTCTGACCCGTTGGTCAAGTGTCTATAGCCTAAGCTTCTCTTCTTCCAAGTCCCATATAACTTCCTGTCGCTGCTCCATCCGAGCACATACGTTCAAAATTAATGGAAACCCCATCATTCATTCAACAGAGATCAAAGACCTTGGTCTCAGATACTCTTGCACCTTTACTTTTTCTCATCAAGTTTAGTTCCAGATTGCCCGGACACGTGGGCTCTGCTTTCTAATATTACGCTACTTCCATCTTCGAGACACAAAGGTCGCAATTTTTAAGCTATGCGTGCGACCAGTTATGGAATTCTGTCCTGGTTTCCCTTCTCTTTATACCCAAAGTTGTAGGCTGGCACTTGAGAACGTCCAACTTTCTGTCACCAGAAAGTTCTTCCAACAGACCGGCTTTCTCTCCTACCGCTCTCGCTGTATAATCTTAGGCCTTGAATCAGACGACTGAAGCTCAATTTAACTCTCCTACACCGTTTGTTGTACCAAAATTCTTTTATGGCAGAGGCTAGGCCAAGCGTAAAGTCCTATACACGCTATAAATTCCGCAACTCCAACAACCTTTTAGTGTGCCCTCCAGCGCGTACAAACCTACGCCACTACTTCTTCCTGGTTCGCTACACTCGAATTTGGAACAGTCTCCCTGGTCGGTTTTCACCCCACAGACACACGTTTTCACAGTCTGTAGATGACTTCCCTACGTGTGAGGCTGCAGTCGTCCTACTTAATACCCAACTATCCCCTGATCTCCTTTATGAACGGGGTTTAGACCACCTCTAAGTTTGAGGAGGGTACATTTAGCGGACGAAAAAAGTATTAAGATTTTTTTAAAAAAATAAGCCACCAACTTACTACACGTTGCTACCTCTTTGATTTGCTTAATGCAGCTTATACCAGGTTGCTCCCAGCTAAGTCGCTGCCCTGAACTACTCTATCCGTTCTGTTTAACGAGTGGTGCCTCGTCTTGCCTACCCCTAATTAACATGGACCAAGCATAAGTCAGAGTTCCTCATACCTGAGAACATATTATACACCAAACAAGCCCTTCAGCACACGCACAAAACATCGCACTACGCCTCTGTTTAGCTCGATATCTCGCGCACCATCGTCTTTCAACCATGTTCACACGCCCTGGCCATGTCCGTCCTGCTTCTATTGTCCCAATCGCTAGCTACCGCCTCATTTACCTCCGCGACTTGCCTTTCCCAGCAGTTGTTTGCTGTTTGCTTGTTTGAAATGACTGAGCTGTTTTACTGGCCTGGCTTTCCCCCGACCGGATAAAACATCTGGTAGCTGGAGTTCTTTTTTAAAGCACAAGCCGCAATTATGACTGCTTGGTGGCACGTCACCTTGCAGATCTGGCAGCATGCACGAGCGACGAAAACTTCGTTTGCTGGTCGGTTTCGCTCTGCAGGGAGAGTCGCCCTGTTGCGTTGCACCATGGTGCGACCGTATATTCGCCGCCCCTCCAGTAGCACGGGTACTTCGCCCATCGCCGGTGGTTCTGAGCATGGCCTTTAATTCAGGAAATCAATAAAAGAGCACTGTTGTTTTCTGTTTGTTGCTGTTGGGCTGGACTCGCCCCGGTTGTGCCATATAACTGGCAAAGCTATAAACTACAAATGAGGAAAAAAGAACAAATCTGGTCTTTCGTCTGTTTTATAAAAAATAAGAGATTCATAAAAAACAGATGTGATAGTCTGATGTCTGTGATGCCCATGGCTTACATCAACATACGGAGCTGTACCTGCTTTCGTCAAAACTGGGATCGTACCGCACCAAAGCGCACTCAGTCAACCAAGCAAAACACACGCACCTACCTACTACTCCCAGGAGTGAGTATATGAAATGAGAAATATATGTATACAGATGTTTCATACCCTCCACTACCAGCATGCAAGACTACGGCCCAAAGACTATTTATCCGCCATGCACTACTTGTTAACTTGAAGCTGATAGCAGTGCTTCGAGGACTGGTGACCATTTCTCTTACACTTGCTTTCCTTCCAAAGTTGTAGTTCTGCCCAACTGAAGTAATAAATGTCAGATAAACTAGTCCGTCACCTCAGAAGTTCATCCCCATCAGTCCTTATGCGTTTAATTTTCCTAACCCACTACCTCTCTTCGAGCTTATACCGGTTTGCACTAGATCTATTGCACTTTATTTTCATGTTATCTAACTCAACCCTTGCTTGGTCCCTAGTCTAATGAGTAGAAATCCATCGCTGTATTATCTAATATAATCACCTGTTGTCCTCAACCTAATAGCGGTAGACGTCTAGTCTTTCTTTGATGTCTCCTCAAACTTACGACGTCTGGTTAATCTCAACCCATTCCCTCGTCTTCCCAAGATTTGGACTCCGGCAATATCAGATATGGACGACCAGGTTGGTTGTTATCCACGCTCAGAGAATTGCACATCCCAGCCCAATGGCCTAAAATGTGACATCCGTTACGGGGCTGTGCGAAAACCGAAATACGCCAGGCCAGTGATGGCACGGCGCTGCCATACCCAGTTTGATAGCACACCCGCAACTGTACCCTTCCAACTCTCGACCGTAGCCTCGCACCCGCTTGTTCCATTAACTTCAAATACAAATAATACTCCTCACCTGGCCCCAGCTGCCTCCACGCTACGTTCATTTCAAACTTCTGAACCTGTCGTTCGAATGTAGCCATTCCGGTGGACATTCAGTCTGTGTTCCCAACAAAAAATCAGAAATTTTCTACACAGTTCGCGTTCCTGCTCGCATGTTGCCCCCATCTCACTCTTCCAATGGAACTATTATGCCCGATTCCACAACAGTGACACCAGTGAGTCACTACATTTTCACTGTATACCATGTTTCTGAGATCCCTGTTAACATTTACCCGCTTTGCTAGTCCCTCCACTTCATCATCCCCACATATGACTTTCGTGACCCTGGCCATGAGCCCAATAGTCCAAGGCCACGAGGCTTCAGCGGTTGTTTTTGGCTTCAGTTCAATTTGCTCAGCTGGATGACGCCAACTCTGCTGCCTCACCAGATCTGATGTTCTGGTTTCTGGTTTCTTGTCATATGTCAGGCGGGAGGCCTCTTGTTTTGCCCTCCCTCGTTTTTTTCGCCCGCCACCTTCAAATCCTAACGATCTAATCTTCCTTGACGTTCTCTCCAACAAAGAGCTTCCCTGCTCGTACCGGTTAGTGGCGACCACGTCTACATTGGAAAAAGCTCACCGGCCATGACCCTGTAGTGGTTAACGGCCCTAAGGAGTCTCTAGTGAACAGAATAAATTAACAATGTAAGCCAGATACAAAGTCACAAGGAGAAAAATCCAAGTAAATCTTGACTCACAGTTCAACATAGGGGATTCCGTAGCTCCGTATTCCGTTGAACCACCACACCAAGAGAAGTTCCACCTTCCAGGTATTCCAAATCTCCGGTGATCGCAATATTAATCCACAGGTGTGAATAGATTAGTCCAGCGTTTGTAGCTAAAATTTTTGTTCACGTTTAGAGTTGGCAGCAGCTAATTATAACCAACCGACAGTCACAACAACAGTTACTCACCAAAAGTCTCAAAGTCACATTGGACCCAAGAAGCGGGCGGTAGCGGTTGTGGTGTAGTAAAACAAACTTTTGTACAGTGATGTGACTGATGTTGATGGGGAAAAGGAAGCTGATACTGAGCATGAAAAATAGCAGTTTACAAGTGCTACAACCCTGTCCGCCTTCCCAAAATCCCTTGTACTCACAGTCCCCGCCAATCATATATTTTTTCTTACTGTAACCTTGTGATCATGCCTGACGGCATGCCTCCCACAAGTTGAATATATGCATTCTTATTATTATTATTATTGGAGTGCGAACCCAGTTAATACTCTCAGTCAAGAGGACTCCAACGGCTGTACACTGTAAGCTACCAGACTCCCATCTTAGTACGAACATAGGTGTCGAGTAATGCAAGTCTTGTACAGATACGTTCCTCTTATTCGGTCAAGATATGGTGCAGACTTCGATCTATCCATAATTTATGTTATTCATCCGTTGTCTAATGCACTGAAGGAGCAAGAACCGAGGAAAGTAAATCGCAAAGACAAAACAGTGAATGAAAACAACAAAATGCACTGCAAAATACTCTTGATGCTACTTGCCATTCCTAGCATCTACCGACTGATCAGGACGAGAACTAAGCAGCGATCTGTACAATATTATGGCATCCAGCTTCTTTGGATATTGATTATGCAACATTGAAAACCAAAAGCTTTTCTCGATCAACAGGGAGCCGTGAATTTTTTGAACTGAATCAACCATTACCTATGAAGGTAGTTTCAGGCGCGCTACTCAAGTTCGTGGGGGTGTTATCGTTGCGCGAATGCCTATCAGACTAAATTTCAAGAGAACACATCGTTACAATGTAGCTGCTAAAGATCTTTACGTTATAAGGATATTCACTTTGGATGGTACCTGTGTTGAGTATACCGTATCTTCGACTACCACTGGAAGGGATGCTCTGGAATATGTAGCGCAACGGCTCGATATTGAGGATGTGAGTAAGAAATGTGTCGAAGAACTGCTTTATTTCCAGATATGCGTGTTTGGACTAAAATATGAAGACTGGTCTGGAGAGTTTCGATGGCTTTTTCTGAATGAATCCGTCAAGAAACAGCTTGATAAACACGCGCGGCAACACGCTCTTACGTTGAGCATAATGTTGTTTATTGATAATCCTCAGTTCATATCAGACCCACAGCTAAGGTATGTGGCCAGGTATTGTTTAACCATTGTTAGGCGATTCTTTTATCTTCAACTTCGACAAGATGTAGCAACTGGGGCGCTTCCAGTGACACTGAAATTGGGTATCAAGTTGAGCGCATATAGTCTACAAGGTAGGCGATTTATGGTGACTGCTTATATAATTGAATGCAAAAGATACGGTCAGTTGTATCTGTAGCTACAAGGCTATACTGGGGACGCTGTTGAAATATAAAACTCTTGAACGTATCCATGCTTTATTTTGTCAAAAATATCTTACAGCAAGAGGGATACCTGAATGTTCATATGTTCAAACTGACAACGGCACGTAATATGTGGTCATTATGATCGCGGAGTTCTTTAGGTCTCTTAGCTCTTGTTCGAGGAGCCTCTTCACCCATTTTAGTGGCGAGCGCTCATTAATTCCTAACCCACATAGTGCTTTGAGCGGAACGCAATAAAATATGACAACATTTTGGACCATGACCGAGTATTCTAATAACCCGATTCACCTAAAGGGACTCCGGCATACAGTGCGGTACCACAAGAATACTATAGTACTTTTGAGCACTCCGTAATCAGCATCTAAAACTCTGCAGTGCAAGTGTGCCGGCCTAACTTAATTTGGATAGAAACTAATAGACTCTTTAGTTAGATTCTTATGTACTGCTTCACAAAAACTTTGGCCATTTTGATGCGCACTTTTCAGAACAGGTGAGGCTCTCGGAATATTTGTATCTTGGTAATATCATAGATGTCAACCTGGTGCCACTCTTTAGAGTGTGGCAAAAAAGTGAGGTTCTGGCGAGACTTCCAGTGCAAAGAGGGAAATACGGAACCTAATCATCCATTCGGGAGTTCCAATTAATTCACCAGTCTTACGCAGCTCTTATAACCGTTGCGTGTAGTAACTCAGCTCGTCGCTAGGAAACACTAACTGTAAGGAAGTTCCAATTACAACCCGCTCCCAATGTAACTGTTATGCATTATGAGCATCTTGATCAAGTATAGTGGGCACGCTGATAGGGACTGCACTAGCAAGTAAATCGCTTTACTTGGGAGTCACTTCCAAGGGTTTGATGTGCTCAAGTTTCAGCGAACGACCAGGAACTGATGGCAATTCTTTACTCACGCTGAAGGTCTACAACTTTTGTCCATCTAACACTCATACGACCCCCAAGGCTTATATAAGACTATCCGTAGCAGAAAAAATCTGTTCCACCGTAGGTATGGAGGCCTAGAGGTGATTTATCAGGAATATAAATATGCGCGAGATGAGTGCACATGCATCAAACCCCTGTGTTGCGTCCACAGTCACCAGCCAGTGACCAAGATCATTTTGCTGATAAGGGACATTGCGCCACCCTTCATCGTCTTGTCTGCAGACGCTGCCAAGTAGTGACCGGTCGATACACCAAGAAATCTGACTATTCCTAATCTCAGTGCTAACTCAGCATGTGAAAGGAACCGTCATTTTACACACACTATCATCCATATGCTACTATAGAGGAAATCAGGCATTCAAGTTCTTGAAGTGCATCGTCAATGGGAGGCGGTGACCACAGATTGATGGCCTTCTGTTGACATCGTAGAGCAGTTTTTTTAGCTTTTCAACCTTTCCAACATTTCTTTAATGTTGTTTGCACTAAAAATGGCCGTTTGGATAGAAAAATGTAATTGAAGGCATTTCTCTATCGTGTATATTATTGCGTGCTCATTCACACTCTTTCTTAGATAAGTAAATTTTGAAGTTTCTGGTTCTTTTGTGAAAACATCAAAAGATAAAGTGTGGTCTGCGAACAGAAGCAGCACTTTAGTTGCCTAAAAACAAGCTTGGATGAGCTGAAATATATGAGCATATATGGTGATAAAAACAATAGGCAAAAAGCATTAATCACAAGCAGGTTGTCAACAAATCTAAGGAATACGCGTTTCAGTATCTGAACCGTCATGTGAAAAGCAGCCCTTGGGCAAAACTACCTAAATGCAATGTCCAGAGAAGTCTTGGTAACGTGAAGAAATCTAGGAAATTTCAACGAATACTTCGCCCTACGCGTATATCAAATTTTTATTGAAGGGTGAAGAGGCACTTTGCAGCTATTTTATCCCTACTGGGATCATCAGTGTGTATCTTACGAAATTCCAGCGGGTCTTTTACCCGGGACCTCTCGGAATTTAGTATAAACACTTAGGTGTTACGCCTTGTATGGCTGATGTGCATTGTGGTTAACTTGCACTTAGACAAAATGTACTACAATCTCTCCAACACGGAATCCGTATCACTTGATCAGCCTTAACTGACCTCTTAAGTGACGACTTCTCAGGTGAGAATTTTACTCGTCATGCAAACACTTCTTCCGGACTACGAATAGCCTACTGGTAGTATGCAAAGATTTGGAATATTTCAATGAAACTTCTGCCGGGCGTATTCATAGGAGCAGTTAAAACGTTTGCGACCGTTGGAAGTAACGGAATCCGTACACGACAGTGAAGACAAGCAGGCGCCAAAAGTTTAGAAGCTCATAATGGATTTCCTCACGGTGGTGAAACACCCACTCACTTAGTCTTGCCTCAGCTTGGGTTGGCTAAGTCACTCTTTGCTGTTTGTAATAACAAATGCGCTAGCAAATAACAAAACCGTAGCTTTTGCTGTTCACCACGCAAGGTTGTGCAGGTAAGGCCAAGACCAAATGCCGGCGGTTCCATAGTTGTTGTGGGGCACGCCTGCTGACTTGGTGTAAAATTGCTTGCCTAATCGCGATTAAATCACTAAACCCTCGTAAGCCCTCTGCTCATAGCGGTATGTATTTCTAATATTCAAGGAATTAGGAAACGCTCTCCGTGGACAACCCACAGGGGTGTTTATAGTATCATCATTGAAGAATGTGTCCAGCACCAGAAGCTACGTTGGTTGGGACATGTGTTGCGCATGCCTAATCATCGTTTGCCGAAGAGAGTGCTATTTTCCGTGCCCAATTCAGAGTGGCGTAAGCAGAGAGGTGGCTAACCCTTGACCTGACAGAAGGGTATGAAAGAGATTACGAAACGCTTGGGTGCTGTCGGTGCTACTCGCCTTCCAGGATGGGAACCGCGTGATCCCCAGCGCGCCTGGTTGGAGACGCTGCAAGATATGGCTGGCAACCGATGTCAATAGCGATCTTGTTGTCAGTTTCTATCCAGATTGCCTGAATGAGTGTTTGGAGGTGTAGGCACCTCGGAATGTTTGTAGTAAGGCAGCAATAAGTCATTCCCCATCCATCTTTATTCTTTTTCTTCACAATAAGGCTTTCAAATAAATCATGGTTGTACGGCAGCGAAGTATCGGTGTTCAACACCGATGTCATGCTGTCGATGATGATGATGTGGCGAAATACTCGCTAAATCAGTTGTTGCTCAGTGTTTTTGATAATGGAAGCATGCAGTACTTTGAGATTTGCGATAACTACGCCTCAGTATTACCAATGAGCAGCGTTCTAGCCTCTAATGTTATTTTGTTCTGAAAGTGCGTATCCTTATATGAAACTTTAAAAATCGTCAACGTAACGTAGTTCCTTAGCATACTGTTTTACGTTGGAAACGGGAATACTTTCTTGAATCGTATACAATGGCCAACGACCCGAATTATACTAGCGCTTGGTGGCTCTCTGTTGCTTTTTGATTGTTTGAATACTGACATTCACCGTTGGCCCTTGTCCTTTAAGTTGGATGTCTGGGGTCACATTTGGCAATGAGATTGTTTTCTGTCAGAAGAACCGCATCGTTCTTCATCTAGCTAAACCAAAGAGAAAAAGATACTGACGTGTTACTGCGAAGAAAAGAGTGAAAATGGATGTGGATGTGGAGAGAATCCAGCGTTGCCCTATTACACGAGTCCTGAGGTACAGCTGTATATGGACCGTACCTTGAACAAATGAACAAGAACTACATCGCTTTATAAGTGGCGTACAGCTATTGCCCGTAAACTAATGGTGTCAAAACGCAAGATAACTCACAAGACCCAACAGCTTCAATAACCGTAAATTAAGCATAATACATAACATAATAACACTCCGTGTTAACTTCCTAGCTTGAATTTATGACATAATAGTCCCTCCGTGAGTTTCCCATTTTTCAAGTCGGGCATCGTTCAAATTGATCTAAGCGTGTTTTAATGGAAAGTAATTATGGTACTTCTTTATACCTTTGATCTCGAAACAAACTTACGAAGTAATGGGAGTGAGGCCAAAAAATAATCAGTGCTTTCTGTAACATACATTCCTGTTGCAGAATTGGTATTCTACTATCTATTTGAACAAACACAAAATTTCTGTGAGATCACTTTGTTTTAATTCCTAGTGAGTAACGCTCATTGGTATTGCCTATTTTATGGTTTAAAGTGGTCAAAGGAAGACGGAAGGTAAATTCACCACCCTTGCTGCTCAACACCATAGTAAAAACCACAGTGATAGGTACTTGGAGGAACTGAGTATACACTAATTTGTGATGAACTAAACGTTAGCTGTCTTGAATGAAACTACTTGCACTGTCACCTACTGCTGAACGCTCGCAGCACTTTGTGCGAGAACGCATACTTCACCCTGCTGACGTAGGTTATCTGCCAAACCACTGTAATCAAAGTGCGTTCTTTTACAGTTGTTTTATTACTGTCTGCATAGTTGACGTATTAATTACACCAGCCCAGCCTTCGGTGACCAAACAGTATTTCAGCTATCTTGTTTTCCACTGGTAGTGTACTAAAAGATGCTCCAATTGAGGTATTTATCTTTGGTTCCTAACTTTTCTAACAGAATTTCTGGATAGGCGGTCAGTACGTTCTGTATGGAAGTTTACACAACCGAGTAGTATAATACCAGGCATGAGAACAGTGAATCAACTCAACTTAATAAAAGTTAGTGACCCAGTTAGAGGAAAATTAACAGTGTCAAATTATGTGCTATCAGGTTTTCTGAATAAAGGTTGTTCTCTTTGGACGTTCTATCTAAGCGTAAGAATGTGGAACGGACATGTTAGTACTGTTGCTCATATAAGCTCAGGCGGATCAGTCCCACTGTGCATGCCACCTTCTCTGTCAAAAGAAATATAGTCTTTACTGATATTTCTATGCCATCTTCTCTGCCAAAAGAAATATAGTCTTTACTGATATTTCGGTCAAAGAATCCGTTTGATTCCAGGAATGATCGCTCTCCATGTCGAGTCGTTCAAATCTTTATAATTAAAAGCAACTAGCACTAAAGTGTTCATCAGACGAACATATTCCACCGAAGACTTCAAGTGACAATCACCGAAGTAAATTACGCTACTTTCCTATAGAGGACTCCACTTCCAAAGATTTCTGACTGTTCATTCGATGACAAATTATCTGCGCTTGAACATGACCAAATAAAAACGTAATAAGTGCCTCCTACACTAGGATAATCAACCCAACCAAAGTATAGGCGTATTTCAACAGATTTAACGAGAGTAAAATGGAATCTTCCATTTTGTTTGGACATTGGAAACTATTTTGTGTCACTGATTTGTGTTTACGGCTACGTTACAATGACCGTGAGCCCCCACTGTTCAACTCGTTAGGAGCCAGTGTTTTTCTCCTCCGTAAGTTTAAAGATGAACCACAAAACGAGAGTTCTTATCCAAAAGGCATACTCTTTTGTAGCAACGAAAAAAGTCCGTACTGAGATTTGAAGGAACACTGATTTCATCCTAGTCTACATATGTATTACCTAATCCGGTACTTTAACCGTAAACTGTCCACATCGATTTTTTGTGTACGCAGTCAGAGCCTTGATGATAAGCTCACTATCGTACATAACTAAGCGCTAATTTTGGTCTCGCTGTTACCCCTGCGGGTATCACAGTTAGTTTTTGTTTTAGCGGGTGGTCATATGAATTCTTAAATGAAAATTCGCTTAGTTGTCAATAGATTCCAGGTTTTTTCCGTTAAATTTTTGATCTTTTGTCAAACAGGAGAACTAAAAGTGTCTGTCCAAGACCATTGGAGAGAGTTAGGAATGGTTCTCGTTTTCAAAAAAGGGGCTCACACTAAGTGTACTAGCTGCAGGGGACCAGATTAACCCTAGTCTTAACGAGACCGTTCTCGTCACTGATGCTTCGTCGCCTTATGATGGCTCGTGAAACACTGACTCGAGGGCAGCAAGCGGGATTCCGGCCTATTAGGGGTTGCGTTGACCAAATCTTCACACTCTAAGGTGATAGAACAACGCCATACGTATAAGCGACCCACAATTCTAGTATTCCCGGATTTCGTTGATGCACTTGATTCGTTTGACCGGTCTGTTTTTCCGATAGGCTCACCAATCGAAAATTACCCAGACGTCTGTGAACATAATACGTTCTTTGCATTCTCAAACTTTCGGGCGTGTGAGAATATACGGAGAGCCTTCTAAAATCTTCCGTACAGAAAGCGGTGTCCGTCAGGGGTGCCACTCTCTCCATTCCTATTTAACTTCGTGATCGATGAAGCCATGAGACGAACGCCGGAAGGTCTCCAAAACCCCCGGCGTTCAAATGGGGTGTGACGAAAACTTTGTCAATCTGAAATATGCATACGATATCGTTCTCGTCTTCGAAGAGGAGGAGAAGGCGCAGATATTTTTAGGTAAACTGACCAAAGTCATCCCATCCTTTGGTATGCACACGCTATCGTTATTTTTGTATATAGTAGGGAAAATAATTCCATGCAGTGAAAAATGAGTAGTCCTGGTGAGCAGTATTTATTCTTTGGATGGATATTGATGAAAACCCATAAAAATCCGAACTTATGGTCACCATGTTTAGGTAGTTGTCTGCAAAAGTCTCCATTCTTTTTCCTTGCTCACATCTTACACGGCAATTGGACCCACTCGCCTTAATCGAAAAGACAGAGACTTTATGTTGGCATCAAGATCATTTAGCATAACTATAGTATTAATAATATTATTGATATTAATATAGTATTGTTAATCATCTCGGTTCTGTTATTTCATGGAGTGCTGTAATTTTTAGCATGCAGTTTACATGCATTATGATCTACTACTTATTACTATGATATTTTTACAATTTTCATATGAATTTTTCCAATAAAGTTTGTAGAGAAGTCAATCTGATTAATTATCTTGCCATTTTGTTTGTCCGTCATACCGCTGTTTAGTATTTCAGTAAACGGTCCCACTCATACTCGACATGTGCTCGACCTCCCGCTTAATCATGTTTTTGGATTTTTACTGAGGCCAGTATTCGCTCCTTGTTTTACTCCCATGCAGTAGCACTAGGTACAAGCACGTTTGGACACTTAGCTAGGGCAGAGGATATTTCTGACCAAAATACAGCCCATGAATGTGTTTGACTTCTGACCTAGTTGCTGGGGCGCTCTTATTTTCATTCTCTTGTACAAAGTGCTCCAATCGATTCTAGAATGAATCTCTTGCTCAGGCTACACGCCATACGTATCCGCGAAATGATTGCAGTCGTTTTACATGCTCACTAGTAGTGCAAACAAAGTCAAACCACAGAGATACATGCAAGTTTTCATTGAAAGGCCGAAAAGCTTCTTATGGTTGTTTGTGCGTCCACTGAGTATAGAACTTATATGGAAATATCAATAACTGTCTGCTAATTGATTGTGCACATATCTGTAATCGACACGTACCTGGTATCGAGTGTTTTTCGTCCAGTGATACGGAAGACTGATAGCATGAAGCATTTTGATGCGCGAAACTAACGATTTAGTTGTGGACCAACTAACCACAACAGTAAATTCAAAATACACGAACACAGCTCCGAACTACAAGCAGACTACATTCAGGGGATCACCCGCGTTATGCAACATCCAGAATCCCATGATTGAAGTTGACGGACTATGCTGCGAACATCTGCACTCGTTGGAGAATTTTTTGCCTCTATGGCATCGGTAAAAAGCAGGCTTACTGCACTCTAGCAGTTACATTTTTCCTACTGCAAAACGAGGAATGAAGACAGGCTAATACGCATCCACATTTTAATCCAAGATTAACCACTGGGTGGCAACATTCCCTACAGCATCAATCTCTCCCGGTTGAATGTTCTTGAACATGCTACCAGGATACTTGTGTTGGCTGAGGTGACCGGTGGAAAAGAGCATGAATTTCGAAGATCCACATCTGGTCTCACTGGGTTCCTTTGTTTAGCTTTCAATATGCACACCTGTCAGAAAAAGTGCAAATGATTCTCTTGCACACAGATACAGTTTTTGTAAAAGAAAATTTTTGACTTGTACCAAGTCACTTTCGCTTCAGTTACAGAAATTGAGCTGACGAAAAACACCAGTGTACACTCCACATGGGGTGGGTTATTTTCGGGGGATCCGTATGGGGGAGTGCTGCACACCATTTTAATGTGACGGAGCATACTGCTCAAATGGATTCAGTTGAGGTGTTTTTATTAAAACAAGTTAGTTTGCCAATCGCGCGCAATTTGTGTTCAAGCAGAAGGTAAGGTCGACGGAAAATCGAGGAATACGCCTGCCTGATGAGCTGTAAGAAGTGCGAAACTGATTGTGGGCTGTCAAGGGTTCCATCAAGAAAACAAGCAGCGATATCTCGGACATCGTACCAATGGATTCATTAGGTGGCCTTTGTCCACTGCATTCAGTTGAAGAGTATCATAACCAGGATATTCCGCTGAGATTCAGCTGAGTCTACCTCTGAGCCCATATTAGCTTGCAAGTGAATGAACTTTGCGAATCCGGTAGTTCATGTTTAACTGGAATGCAATGGATGTTACGATTAGAAACTCCTTCTCTAGACAGTCAAGCGTTGGGTACCCGCATATACTACAGCTACGCTTATTACTACTAGTTGAAACCTTCTTATTTATTTCTGCATTCCATACTTGTTAACAACTTTTGACATTCTCAGTGTATTTTTCTGTATATTTCAAGCTGACTTTGGTGACTTCGTTGATGTGGAAACAACCCTGTCCAATTGGAGAGAACGGGCCGCAGTGACGGAAGTGAGTGGAATTGATTCTTTCATCGACCACATTAGAAAGACCGTAGAACCCATCTAGGCGTACCCTTCTAGGGTGTCTACAGCTGTTTCTTCAGGTCTGTCCAGTCAAGTTTCGTGTATTTGGCACAAACTTGTCCCCGGATCACCAGTAATGGTGCCTGTTATCTTGAGTTAAAATCAGCCGCGGAGTTGCATGTCATGATTTAACGGGGATTTTGTCTGTAAGTGAAATCATTCTGTGCTGAAAAGCAGAGAGGCTCTATGCAGCTGTTTCATTTGTATTGGGAATCGTCAGCAGTGTACACCTCACAAAATTCCGAAGTGTCTTGAACTTGCGATTCCCCTGCCAGAAGCTGGAACACTAAACTGTCCAGCTGTGTGAATAGTCTGCACGTTTAAAGGATATTGCATCATCCCTGATTCAATCGTGGAATCCCATCCCGTGGTCACATGTCGACTGGCTCCTCTTGTGAAGACTTTTCGGGTGGACGTTTCAGCCGTCGTGTAAATCATTGCTCCTCCAATCCAATTACAGAATGTTCGTGGTTTAGTTCGTTCGGTTTAGTCTTCCACTGCTGGTCGAGAAGCCGCGGGTTCTTACTCCCTGAAGTTTCCTCAGATGCGCACAGATTGGCTTCATTTACTGGACGAAATTTCCACTAAAACTTCTCACGTATCCTCACACTACCAATAATCTGTTTGTCGCTCAGACGGAGAAGAAAACTCATCCGATGAGTGAAACTGTCATTGAAGAAGTCGTTAATCGAGTATCCCGTCAACTAACACGTTCAAAGCCTGTTCATTTTTCACAATGACAGTGCACCATGCTAGTCGTTTACCTTGGTAGTTTATCTAAATACTGGCAGCTCCGGTGAATTTGCCGGCCTTTGTCCTGTTCACCAAGTTTGTCAACTAGCTAGTGAATGTTTCATCACGAATCATGGGGACACCATCAACCGCGCGCTAATGATATCTCCTCGACTGTTGACGAAACGTTTGCAAGCTAAGCGCCGATCTCGGAAAGCAGACCAACGACGATCTGTGCCTATCCAAAAAACTTGGTTTTCGGTAGGATTCAGTCAACGCTTCGTCGTCGTCACCATAATGGACAGAAATAGAGTTTTTGAGTGCTGGTGCTGAACTAGCAAATACAAGCGGTGCATTAATAATAGGGTTTATTCCGGCAAAACTCCTAACGTGCAATGAAATTTAACTGGAATGTGTCTACCTGCACCCAAACTGTGTCTGAAAAAGACGTCAAATAAAGTCAAGATTTTGAATACGATTAACCCCAAAATATATGCCAAAATACCCCAAAAATATTATTCTGTCCAAAGCAAACGCTCAAAAAACGATGGAAGCTGTAGTAAGCACAAGCTGCACAGAAAAACGGATGGACACACGTGGTTCAAGGCCAATTCTTCTCGAACAAGATAAACACAGTGTTCGCTGGTCATTGCCTCTGATGCATTGTGGGTACGTCTGGTTAGTAATGCCACCATATATCAAGTGGTTTCTGGAGACGGAAACTCACTTGCTATGCGAGATAATAAATCCCCGCAAAATGCAAAAACTTCATAGTAAACGCCAGAAATCCGAGCTTCACAATATGGATTATCCGCTGGGCGTGAAAACAACGCGTATTTATGCACGGTTCATGGGTGAAAAACTCAACTGTAGTCAACTACGTCTAAACATATGCGGGTAGACGGATTACATTCTTCATGGTTTCGTTTGCTGAACGTGAATTTCTTAAGCTTACTCTCTTAGCTTATTGGTCGTCCATTTACCTTGCACACCACGGATAGATCGACGATAGATCAGCGAGCCACTGCACTCATTAAAGTTTTTAAAGTCTCCCCACGACCACTACTAACAAAACCGGTCAGAAATGCCACTTCCGAGGTTCGGACGTTTTTTAGAATGTGTGCTAATCCAGCCCTTCATTGCGGGTTGAAATGCATGTCACAGAAAGTTATTATTCAATTCTCAAACTTGAAGGATAAAAAGTGTAACTGGTTAGGTGAGGACCAATATTCTCGGATTGCTGCAGCAGATGTGGCAGAATTTGTTCTATGAGGGCACCAATAAAAGATATTAAAGCACTCACTGTGAGGAGGTTGTCGTTACAGAAGGGCACGCTGCAGCGGAACCGTACCGAAGGAATTAGTTTCGTACCAGTTCCTCGCTTGGATACCTTCCTTAGGAGTACCTACGTGGATTTATGAAACTAGCCATTTCTCCAGTGATTTTACTGAACCAGCTAAGGGGCTTACATGATTTTGAGTCTGACGCACTAAAACTGTTAACGTGGTTTATGTGTTTGACAGAGACTAAGGTACCGCGCACATCTGATAAGCCTCGAAAAGGGTGGAACTGGTCATAGGATGTAGAAGCGTTTTCAAAAACCTTATGGGTGGTGTTACTTTAAGAAAATGGTCCTGGATTCGATTCTCATCGGGTCCGAGAGGACAACTGACCGTCTAGTTACACAATCTGATTATCTGTCTACGTAAACCAACAGCGAAACAAACCAGTACTAGCAACAAGACATTTCATTGTTGAAAAATTTTGAAGCTTTTCAATACTCAGTTGATAGTTGAACGATTTATTTATTTTGTTTGTAGAGTCAGCTCTGTGGAGCGTTCGATTTGTCTTCCACGGAGTACATCGACGACATTCTATGGGGTTACGTCCACCTCCAAGGTGTGACTCGAGACAATGCCATATGGTATTTTTTGGATGAAATCAGACACATTCCACGCTATGGAGTCCGAACTTTCCGGGGCATGGTAGGTTTTCCATAACAGGAGGATTGTTTTTGTTGGAGTTAAGTCTAGTTCACTTCTCTTTGCGCTACTTGTGCCCGAAACAAAGCGAAGTTTCCGCTACTGGTAACTTTTCTCCCAAACATTTCAGACCTGCCGAAATGAACCTGCAGAACTGGGTGTATCCCGAAATGGTGTGACGATAATGACTTTGGAACCGCAACAACGTACCACAGCCAACCTGAAGTGAGCGATGATTTAGTTGAAACACACAAAAAAACTATACTCAGCCTTACATGTATATACGTAATGCACTACTCATAAGGTTGCTGAAAATTCTTCGACAGCCCACGACCGGTTTCGCCCTTCTTGGGGCTGATCAGGTAGGCGTAGTCCCCGAGTTTCCATCAACCTTATGTTCTTCTTGCAACCAAATTGGACTGATTTCGATAAATGCACTTATTTGTAAATCAATTTCGTTTTTGTGAAAGACTCACCTGGAACCCAACTGAATCTCCCGTTTGTGATGTTTCGAGGTCAGTCTCTCGCAAATACCAAACTGATTTGCAAATGAGCGTATATATCGAGTTTTAGGATACTTTTTTAACTTTTGAAATTAAATACGAGTCCAGTCTGGTGGACTGGATGGTATGGTGATTGCAAACATCAAAAACATCAAAAACGGGAGATTCAGCTGGGTTCCAGGTGAGTCGCAAAACCAAATTGATTTGCAAATTAGTGTATTTCTCGAAATATACTCAGCCTTGTTTGAGTCCTCTGTAATTGTTGTAGCACTGTATCTAACTATTTTACATTACTGGACCATGTAAAAATGGTCCTGTTGGTGAAGTTGTAGCGGACATAATTCGACTCGAAGCAACTTAGAATTAGATGTGTCCATCCATAGACGCCTAACTACCTGATTTTAACATAGTGAGGCGTCAGAAAACAGTGCGCACAGTAGTACAAGTTCATTTGCCCAGTATGTTGGGTTTAGGATACTATAAGTAAAAACAAATCGACCACTGAGGGCACTTGTATGTTTTGAGCTTCGTTTCAGTACAACTTTCTCTTGCAGAGGCTGACCTGTGTAAATTTCCGCCAGCTTTGGTTCGCTTAAGATTTTGATCGGTTTTCTAATCTGCGATCGCGCTAGACTTGGTTTGTTCTTTGGGGATTTTTGTTCTTGAAGACTCCCAGAAGCAATGGAGCAGTGTATCCATACTAACAGACAACTGGTAATACTATTTCTAACCTCGTCATATTAAGGATTCGTCCGTCCCTGCGTCGTGCGATGTATATGAAGAGATGTAACACTAGAATGTTGCAACTGTCGTCAGTGGGCTGTAAAGGAAATCCCGCTACCTTAAACCTCCCACAAAAGCCGTGAGACTGGGATTTTGTCATTATCCTGAAAAACGTCCAACGCGTTTCCAACTACATATATCGGAGGTCCGTAATCGTCTTGATAAGACAAAGACGATACCATTCTTCGCATGGACTACGAGAGTAGTAGTATAGGGTGATTACGATAGAACAGCTTTTGAAAGTTCCATTTATGACCATTTAGATTCGTAAAAGGCTCAGTGTTTATTTTTACTGACTTCCGCTAATCCTGCTACAGTCACCAGTATCTATAGTTTAGTTGCCCTGTCACAGAAACCATGCAATTTTCTGCTACTTTAAAACATCTGTAGACAACCCCTTGCCAAGCTCACAAAACAAATCCGCCGCCAACCAACTTCCAGGAGCTATCGAAATTTCACTGTTCACCATTGGCGTAAAATTTTTTAGATGCTTTATTTTTCACAGTTTCCTATAAGCTCAGTTACGGGACAAATTCTAAAGGTATTATCGTGCTTCAAATCTCCATGTTTTGGCGATACTTGTGCTCGCCAGTTGTATTAATATACTCAAAGAAGACAATCATTAGAAAAGACTGTTTCGGGATTTCTAAGGATGACCTGTGTTCGCAGAACGGAGAATCGCACACTGAAGAGAATTTCTAACTGTAACGCTGCTGCGAACCCGTTGAAAGGATGGGACCCTCTTTAGACGAATAGTTCTCAGGTAGCTTACTATAGCTAAATTTTACGCATAAGTTGATTCTTAATCGGCGTTCAGAACCACAGCATTTAGGTCATACTCGCTAGTGGTCTCAGCTTGTCCTGCTGACGTTGTCCGATTAGTGGACACTAACAATAGTCCTCGTATTCTTAGGCGCTGTATAGAGTTGTTTCCAGAAAGTACATAGTTTGTCTTGCCGCCCGTGCCCGGCCTCCATTAAACACCCATATGAATGAGAACACAGGTCATTGTGGCTTCTGTCTGGTTCTGGAATATCTTATGAGAACAAACTCTTGTGGGGTATACGCATGATGGACCACGGCACAGTGTCATCTGTTAATAGAGAACATGTATAAGCGAACGGAGAAGCGAAGCGTGCATTCCATTAAAAGCTGATGTATTTGTCGTGATCACCCACGCTTAACTCTGAAATCGTCCAGCTCTTGATACGAGTTTGGCACCATCTCGCTTGGCAAGACCACTTATCGCTTATTAATTTGGTTGTGTCACCGGTAGAAGTGAAATATTTGGAAATATGGTGCAGTTCCTCTTGAAGACAGTCATATTGTGAAGGCTCGTTAGGATAGACCAGTATATTTCAGTTATTCATGCTTAATAACAAAGTGGTACTTAATTATGAGGAACTATCTGAGGTACGAGAAGTAAAACTATTTCGATGTGAGTGACCAGCTCGCAAGAAGATCCACTCTTACAGCCGCTTAAGGCCGATTAAAAAGCTAAGAACCATACTCCCCATGGATAATCCCTACAGGGAGGGTTGTAGTTGATGATCTGGTTAATTTATTCGCATGAAGCTTCCACAGTATATTTACCACTATGTATAGCTTCAGTGTGGGGCACAAGCTTAGCTGTTAAATGTCACAGTGTTTCAGTGCTTCACCGCTATTCGTTTTCACTCACAACGCACTTACGAACTGGCCGCAATACCAGATTTGCTGCTGGTTACCACCGTCATGTCGCGCCAAGCAAGCATTGATTCACAGGCAGCGTTTGCCCATCTGTGTGCGATGCAGATCGATCCGACGTGGGCACGTGTCCACATATGCGGCGACCGAACGCACTCGGACACGTGCACACACACACACACACATCTTGTAGACTTGCGTGTGCACCACTTGTCTTTTGGTACATTGCAGGTTGCTCCGACATGCCCCTAGTGTGCAAATGGGGATCATAGGAACGATCTACCGTAGGACCGTATTGATTATTTTCCCCAGTGAATTGTAAAGGCCTTTCTACGGAACCCTTCTAGAATTATTTGCTATTCCAATTCTGTTGTCCGGTCTGATGCTTCGGTGCCAGATTAATGAGTATTTTGTTCGATGGTTGGTGTGAACAAACATGAATTAGCTAGCCAAACTTTGGGTATGGTTTAAATTGAAACGCAGTCTCTATTTGGCCTAAAGCGATCACAAGGGGTGGGACGATAACCAATTGTTTGTTGGCAGATTTACTTTGTGTATGATTCATCGGACCAATCAAATCGTTCAGCTTTAGCACGCTCCTGGTGCCTACCTGTTGTGCCAACGGAAGGAGGCACGAGGGCTGGAATACTGCCAGGTTGTCCAAGCCTAGTCAAGAACAGTCGAAATGCTGAGGTTGGATACGAACCACGGACCTTTCTGTCCGTAAACTGGTGCCTTAACCACTGAACTCTCTCGAGCCCTATATGATTCATAACTGTAGTCACATGCTTGGATGTCTCCTACATCATGCCTCAAAGCATCTCAGCAAACTTGCCAAGCCTTCCTCAACCAGTGAGAGATGGAATTAATCAAGTGAATGAAGCATATTAAAGCAAACATAACTGAACATTGATCACTTGGAAGATGAATAGGTCCGTGGTTCGATCCCGACCTCTGCCTCTCGGCTTCCCCTGTCTAGGCTTGGGCAACCTGGCAGTATCCCAGCCCTTGTGCTTCCCTCGGGTGGCATGGTAGCTAGGCATCGAAAGGGTGCTACGGCTGGACAGTTTTTCCCCATATCAGAATGCTTGTAATGTTGGTGAGGAACTTTGAACTCTGAGAGAGCGCTGTAAACCAGAGTTTCAGTTTGTTAACACCACCTTTATTTGCAAGTGAATGTTCGTACTCATGTACTTTTAAGTGGACTGGGCATGTTCGAAACTAGAAACGGCGAAACCTCTAAGGGGTTGTTTAGGAGGTTTCATCGACATGTGTTATCATGTTAGGGAGATTATTTTGACTACTTGGACATTGTCACAACTGAAGTATGATGCTACCTTATGCAACTTATTCAGTTGCAATCATCGGAAACAATCCAAGAAACAATGCATGGGAGTCCGTTTGCTGTTGAAAAGAGTGAGACAGTCGGTTCCAATAAGGATGCCAAGGTTGGTAAGGT
The DNA here is from genome assembly GCA_003604175.2 of Clonorchis sinensis. NCBI lineage: Eukaryota > Metazoa > Platyhelminthes > Trematoda > Opisthorchiida > Opisthorchiidae > Clonorchis > Clonorchis sinensis. The sequence goes on from CM030373.1 coordinate 7,136,871, forward strand.
CAAGCGCACATGTTCAGACTGTCGGCGGTCATTTAAACATCTTCTGAGGTTTAAAGGATGGAAACCTGTAAGCGAAACTTGTCAGATTTTGCGGCTTCATCAGCCGGGTTTGGAAATAGGCAAGACCAACATTAGAAGATGGATAACTTGCTTGGTTTTTCGAAATAGAGTGACAAATAGTACAAGCATTTTCTCTGATTTTAGCACAGTTAGCTCCTAGATGCATTATCCGTATCAAATAGCTACATCTCTTGAGGCCTGTGTTGGAAACGAACTGAAAGAGCAGTTACGCAACAGTTTGATTATTATCGAGCCAAATTGGAGTTCCCTTTAAAGTCCCATTTCACTTTTAACAGTTACTCTACAAGAAATATGTACATTATAAACAAGAATTTATTCGAAGTTAACAACAATCGGTCCCTTGGATATCTGCGATTTCACCTGCCTACGACTGAGTAGCTAGAAATTGGTTTGGTTCCTTACTGGTGAAAAGACTACGAGGGTAGCTTGCTCTTGAGAAATTAACCCGTCACCATACACGCCTTCGGCGCGACAGAAACCAACGGTAAATAGACCTTTAACAATCTTATTTAGGCGGGCGTGCTTTAACACACTTTTCGATTTAATCTTTTGTTACATGCCGAAAACTTCTGTTTTGTTAGGCCGAAGGAGTTGTAAGAGTTTGGGCGCTGTGGATTGTTGGACCATAGTGAAAATGCAGGTCCTACACAATGGCTGTACTAACTTAAATCGTTCGACGTTCCGACTACCGAGGGTGACCTTCATCAACGCGCCGTAAAACCACCTACGAAAAAAATTCCCCCCTTGGTCTGATGAAATATCTTATGGTTTGGGTTTGCCTAAACTAATATCTTTCCATTCACCTTCAACACTTTTTTTCAAAGCAAGAGGACGATTTGAGTAGCGGGAACTCAATTCTTGAGGTCCCAACTGCTTCTGAATCAGGAACTTGATATAACACGCTACTCGTAGGGCTGCTGAAAACTCTCCGACAGTGCGTTGCCGACTTCTTCTTTCTTGAGGTTCTTTAAGTGGGCGAAGTTCACGAGTTTCTGTCAACCTTATGATGAATTTTGGTCACCAATTTGTGTATAATCGGTGAGTTACACTCGCGAATTGCTTTGGTTTTAGAAAGGCTCGACCGAAACTCTTGTTTATGAAATTCTTCAACCAAATATGCTGCATAAACACTACCTCACCATAAATTCATTTGAACCTACTGCCATCATCAGATCAATTTACAAGTGATGTACCTAGGCACTTACGTGCAATTTACTATTCGGTTAAAGCTTACCATGGTGACTGTACCTCCCAGAAGGATCCAAGAATGGCGTAAACGGTAGTGGGCTGTCGAGGGTTTCTCAGTAACCTTGTGAATAGCACGTTATATTAACGAAATATCTACAATACCATAGGACATTGCTCCAGCTTAATTCCAATTAACACTAAAGTAATTTGCCATTGACTATATTTCTTCACCCGCGTACAGCCGTTTGTTCAAGTGAGGTATATGGTTGATGGAAACGAACTGTGGCAACTTGTTGAGCCTCGAGAAGGAGGCGGTCGGTAGTAGATGGTCGAAGATTTTTCCGAAATGAATTTTCGGTAATGAATTGGGCAGAGGAAATGAAGGAAACTGCTTCCGACATGTCATTCGGTTCATGACGTATCCGAATATACCAGAATCCGCACTGACTGCATGGTTCGACGGTGCTAAAAAAATCTAGAGCAACAGATGCAGGTAACCTTGCGAACTATCGAATGCACGACAGGCATAACAGACAATGATACCCATTTAAGTTTTGTTAGGACGTTGGGCTTTAAGTGAATTTATCAGAGCGTTCGAATTTCCGCATTTGAAAATTTGGCAACAGCTTGACGTTAAAATAACCTCTTATTGGAATTAGTTGTCTCGGGTTTTAGAAAGTTAACTACTTAAGACAGCTTTGAGGTCACACTAATAAGGAGTATGTTTACAAGGTTGAATGGGTACACCTAAGGATCAGGGTCAAACAGGGGGAGTTTGCACAGTGTCCAAGGTCAACCAGAGTCCTAATAACTAGCAGACGAACGGAACTATGGTATAACGTCATTCATACACATTGTTTATCGCAGCTTAATAACTGATAATTTTCTTTGTTTCCTACTTACTGTTTACGTAGATGGGAGCACATCAAAGACCTGACTTACTCAAGAAAAACATTCACCATCCAGATGCTGAAGAAAAATAAGGCCGTTCACTTTCTTTTCGTGAGTTTGGAGATCTTTTTGTCAAAATTCACTACGGCAAAGCAACATAATCGCCACAGTAAATGCACCTTTAGTTACGCTTCTTCAACACGAAATTCATGAGTTAGTGACGATTTTACTGTATAAAAGATAGAAAAGTTGAATAATAGATTAAATAAGCTTACCTTCTCTAAGTGCAGCTGCTTCATTCTGGAAACTTCTGCAGGCAATGGCCAGAATAGGTCTGTGCAGCCAGTTGATCTATTCTGGGTAGTGACTAGCCAAACATTTCCCACTAGGTGTTTTCTCCTGAGTGTGGTCTCCTAACTAGAAAACCGATTTGTTGTGAACGGTTTTTCTGAGAAAGTAGCATGTTGAAAGAAAAACATAAAGGGACCGGCTGCATCCAAAAGGCATTCGAATCTAGCTTTTCTCATTTGAGTTCAAAGAAACCTACCCGGACCATCCGGGATCAGGACTAACGTCCCGGAGAAATTGCGCGAGGCATGCTGCTACGCATTTTGTTGTCACGCATGGTCCTCGTCGCCTACAAATGCACTTGATTGGGAGGATTTTGCATCTCCACGTATCGATAGTTGAAAGGACTATTCGAAAAGTTGGCTAACCGGATGCATCGATCATTATTCAGCACCCAGCTTGCTAGAATAGTCCAAGAACTAATCATCGAAATTTTTGTTTGAATGCATAAATTCATGTCCTTGATCATGACACCGTGCAGAACACAAGAAAACAATCCTGCTAGTCAAGGCTTTTTGAGTGCAAAAGACGCAGTGCTTGCAGCTTTCAGTTCGTCAGCGAGTCTCAGGAAGTAGCTGTCCTTAAATGAGTCATCACTTGTATGTCGCCGGCCGTATTCCCAAGCTTTGATCTCCGAGTGGAGTTGAATTAGCTGTAAACCAACGCAGTATGTTCACCCGAACCTACCGGTCGACATTTTACTGCTGTTTTACCCGCTTATTTTTGTTTGGGCTATTCCTGACCATCACAAGTGACATCTGGATGCAGATGGTATGAAATTTCACCTCACTCAATAGACTTTTGATTTCCATTTAGGTGTTCTTATATAATTTCTCAGCTGCTTAATTGTGTCACGAGCTGATTGGTCTATGAAGAAGAGGTGTTCCAGTGGGATGATACATCCTTGCCATCACTATAGCAGCAGCACCACCACCAGGGATGGAACCTGACTTCCACGCGTTGGTTGGGACATGTGTTTGCCGAAGAGTTTTCCATGGCCAATTCAGAGTGGCGGAAGCGAAGTGGTAGCCAACCGTTGACCTGGCAGGGGGTATGAAAGAAAGCACGAAACGTTTGGGTGTTGTCGACGCCACTCGCCTTCCAAGATGGGGACTGTGTGATCCTCACTGCGCCTGGTTGGAGACGCTGCAAGATATGGCTGTCAACCAATGTCAATGGCGATCTAGCTGTCAGTTTCTATCCAGATTGCCTGAATGAGTGTTTGGAGATGTAGGCACCTACCTTGCCCACAATAAGGCTACCTTCTCCACAATAAGGCTTTCAAATAAATCATGGTTGTACGGCAGCGAAGCATCGGCGATGAACACTGATGTCATGCTGTCGATGAAGTTGACGATGATGACTTCCACGCAGATACAGTAGTAGGAGCCTCTGAATGCCAGAGCCAGATGTGCCTTCATCTAAGAAGAACCAAAGTACAGTCATCTCCTTTTGAAACCACTGCTTTCCTGATTAGTTCCTTAAAACGTCCATTGGTGAATTTCCCCCTTAAGCGGACCCATCTTGGATTTCATTCGGATGGCTTTCCTTGATAAATAACTACACAAGCGGACGAGCATCGCTTCAGTGAGAGATAACTTGACTTGCGTGGCGACAATCCTACAGTGTATTGTGTTGGACATGTGGTTAGAAATAGTTACGTAGCGCTCGAAAATAAGCGGGAAAACCTCCAAGTACTTCAGATCGATATTTGTTCCAAATGCTCAACACAGTCGACAGTGACCATCAGAATTATCCAGTCTTGTAAGACACACGCAAACAAATCTGTTTTCACCTCCATTCTGAATGACCAGGAACCTTTATCTAACTGTAACATTCTTGGTATTTTGTGGTCATCACGTACAGGAATCATGGGTCAGTCATATCATTCACCATAACTCTATGACCGGCTGCACGGTTTGAACAATTCTTAGTTAGCACATGTTTGGCGCTATCAGAATGAACGGTCGGAAGTGCCTTAAGTAGTGGAGGCGCCAGCTCTAAGCGACTATCCTATTATGCCCTCACGGGATAACGTTTTCGGGGATGTGGTCAGGCCCTATCGCCTTACAATTTCTGATAGCACTCATCACCCACCAAATCGTTTCATGCAAGTCAGTGGAGCCATTAGGGAAACACGTGAAATACCTTGTAATTTGTGTCCGAACTATGGTTTATTTGGTTATGAAATTAGACGGAATTTCATAAAGCAGTGGAGCTGTGGTCTTTCTAGTACTCTGAAAGAGCGCGAGCAAACTTGGCGCTCCTCCGATAACCAATTACCTCAGAGAACCAAAGACGCTGCCGGTGAACCCAAACGATGACTTGATAGTAGCTTGCAATCAACCTAAGCTATACGGCAGCCATTAAGTTTGTATGGAATTCATCTCCGGGTATGGGAATACAGGACTCATTTCCAAATGATCACTGTAACCCTTCTATATAGTTGGATAGGTCGGGACTGTCTTCAACACCTTTGGAGGCGAGCAATGGGAATTTCTTCCCAAATACGTTTCTATTAGCTCCAGTACCTGTCAACAGCGGACGGGCCATTACCTGGGCCCAACTCCTCTGATTTCGATAAAAGTGAATGACGAAGTCTGTAGTAAACGGCTGCATTGTTCCATCGCCTATTATTGATGGCATCTATATGATACTGTGAGGAGATTTGGAAATTCCCCCCGGTCAGTCAAGTTGACCTACGCTGAAACGCCAAGAAATACCGTACAGTTGTTTGATTCTTGTTGCTAATCAACGGCAATGCGCATCTCACAAATCGCTTCGGTGATTCGAATCCACAGCCTCTATTTACCTTGAATGCTCGACCATGAGCGAGTGAACAGCAATGTTGTTCCCTTGCATTCAGACAAGATTCAGTGCTATTTCTAAGTGTTCATATGATGATAGGCTGTTCTAGAGTCGAATTCCCAGGTGATAGGTCCAGGTAGCTTGTGAATTATTCTTCCTTTTGAGTTACCTGCAGGTTTTTTTTCAGTCCAAACCAATCATGTTGTTGATCAACCGCTCGTTACCAAGCGGTATAGCCTTCAACTGATAGCCGAGAAATGTGGGTTTGAATCGTCCTAGATTTTCATGACATATGCCCTGCGTATTGATTCCACCAAGGATAAGACAGCTGTACAGTGCAACTGGCTCTTTGCTTAAACTGAAATCCACTAACAGGACGAAATCTGGTTTCAACATTGCACTTACTTCAAAATCGTTTCTTTGCTATACATTATATCGGAATTCCTGGAACCATACTATTTTACGATCATCCGCCTTTTCTTACATTTCTCACAACAGGAAGACAATGAAAATGCGCGTTATCTGTGGCAGTTTTGCATTCAAATGCATAGCAGCTACATAGACTACTGGACAAGAGTAAAGTAAGTTGTTTACGTTCCCAGTACAAAGAATTCTCTGAGACACTTATTCCCCATCGAGTTCTCAATTTATTTGCGCATTGTAAACAGCCTTGCATCTGCCCGTGTTCACGTTTAACATACTGTATTCATTCGGTGAATGCCCAATGGAAAATCTGAAACGCTTGGTTAAATATTGTGACGATTTACTCCATTCGGTAGGATAAGTCGATTTCATGGATACCACAGAATACAACAGTCAAGAATTGGGGTCTTCACAAATGAAGGTCTGGAGAGAAACTCAACTACATGCTCGTAAACCCAAGTGTTTCTTACCCTCTTTGACAGTACTGACCTCCGCTGTTGACATGAGTGTTACTCAGAAGGGTGCTACTCTTTGCTTCGTTCGTCTCAATTGATTGTGACAGTTTCCGTTTACGCAAATTTGAACGGTTGAATGCTTCCTTTCATTTAGACCAGAGTCATTGGCCATTTTCGAAGTATACATGAACTTATGATAATCGTGTTTTAGGTCCTCGCCACAGCAACCGGCCATTCATATATCGGAACCACCGTAAGTTTGAAAGATTCCTGTTTGTCCCAAAGCTTTTCGTCTTGTGTTAACATCACTTTTAACAATGAAATCCATATCATCCGTTATCGTGCCGTCGCGGTCACGGAAGATCTTTCTGTGCATTCCGGCGATTATTAAAGTCAAGAATAGCATTATGCAGCACTGGTTTTTCGCTTCCTCACAAAGGTATTTCTATCTCGTGAAATTTCGTTGAGTTTCATTTGGTACATTGGCTTTGGTTGTCTAATAACATAGCCAGGCGCGTTTTGTTCGGAATCAAGATAACATGAGAACACGATGAGTTGCACTAATCACTTAATCATTTTCCTTAGAAGTAAGGGATGTCGTATTTACAGCACTGAGATGCAGCAAACCATTCGGATTCAAGTGCATGAATCGATGAGCCGGGGTCGCCTGAGCTACCCCACTGATCGAAGTAACTAAATATGTAGATACAGAAACCCCTACGTAATGGGAATCTCTCTTCTACGATTCGGAGGGGGAGGCCTTGGCAGCAAAGAAATATAGAATGCTCCCCGATTGGCCAGCATTGGTTCACTTCGTACCGAAAGATAATGCAGAACATCCAACTCTTCAGATCATTCCGACCACTTAACAACCCTAAGCAATCAAATCCGTAAAAGTGTGCGTCCCACGAAGTTTTGCTGCCCCCCTATGAGAATATACCGAACGCAGATCTAGTCAACATCGTTCCGCACAATAAGCTTACAATCCTTATGTTAGTTGACACAACATCTCGAATGATAAATACGTTTTACAAACTGCTGAACTCACTCAACTACCAGTCATAGGCCTCTTTTGTTTCAGTTTTGTCAACCTAAGAATGGAAGAGCATGGACAAGATAACCATGCTTTAGAGGCATTAGTCGCACCACTTAACTGGTGTTGAAATTCTCTAGTTCCACCGTAAAAAAGGAGTTGCACAGCCACAAACTGGGTGTGATAACGCTACTACAGAGGCACCACTGGTTGTGGGAATAGACTGTCTTTGCTCGCCGGACCGTTGCCAAGTTGTTAGTTGTTTCCAATCCGCGCCTAGCTTTACTGATCGGTTGTCCCAACCGGAGCCCAGCAAAGCTTTGAGGACATTAATGCTTAAACACAAATTGATTTTCTAATACCTGCTGCGTGTGCAGACCATGTCTTTGATCCACAGATTCAGGTATATGGTACTTTCTCAGTACATACCATTATTTTGCCATACAACTAGGTTTTTTATGCCGATGCCGAAGCTGTTGGATGTTAGCAAAAGCTACCCACAAGTTTCCTTTTGCTCAATACTAGTGTGCTTTTTCAGAAAGTTGTGAGTTCAAATCCTGCTCTAAACTTCTGGGGCGTCCACTGAGGAAGGTGGAAAACAGGACAGCTGTACGGTTTTGTAGGGATATCAAACGTAGCTTGACTTTAATTTACTGACGTGAGTGGAATATATAAACTGGAGAACCAGAGCATTTCACAACATTTATGCCATGAGTGTCGACTGTACTACTGAACTATATGTTGTACACTTATTCCGTGGCTGACTTACTCCGTCCGGTTGCCGTGGTATTTGCGCCAGATCACTCTGTAGCACGCGAAACTCAACGCAATCAGTCTGCAGATTGGGCTACCTTGTTCCGACTACCATTGAGGTGACTGTAACAGTTGGTCATGGAGGTAGGTAAAGACAGTCAATTGTCTGTGGAAATCGCTAAAGCTAGGAAGTGTCTGTGGGAAACTGTCCGTACGTCAGCATAACACGTTTTCATGGAGAAATTCAGCGGTGCCCGTTCAACAAAAACAAGAACCTATGCTTTCTACCATGCGGTGGGTAACGAATTAACATGATGGACTACGGTATTCCCCCATGTGACTTCTGCTGACTGAATTATTTTTGAGAGTGATGCTTCCTTTGTTCACTGATGACAGAGTTGTTAGAATTTCATCGTACCCATGGAATAGCTGAGTTTAAGATCGTTTATCACCCACAGAGGCAACTATCTACTTAAGCTTGTTACAGATTAAACTCCATATGAGGGAAGCGTCAGAACCGTCGACAACCAATTCCGGGTGGGGCTGCGCCCGAACATTGCGTTTCTCAGCCATTATATTGGCAGATGTTACTCAAACTCATACGGTAGACCGCATCATTGTGTAGCTATCAATCAATCTACAAAGAGATTTAGTTATTTTAATTAGAGATTTCGTCCAATCAATGAAACCGGTCTATTCTGTAAAGCCAAACTTTACATCATTAACAATCACTAAGTGGCTCAGAGTAAAAATAATTTCACAAGAAGAACGAAACTTTCTGCTAAGAAGTCGTCACTCTAGGAGCCAGTCATGTGAGCTGGTCATATGATGTGAGTACTGTGATTGGGGGATGAGTGGCGCTATGTCCTGTATAATAGAGCCAACCACACTGCTATTCAGCCGCTCGTGGTTCAAGTTCTGGCCGTAAGGTCGCAGATTCGAAACTTCAGATTTCCTGAGATGCGCACTACTCATCATCATCATCGTCATCATCAGCTGTAAGAAACCGTGTGCTTGTCGTACGGTGGTTGTAGCTGCCACAGTTTCGTCGGCCGATGATTTGGGGAGCTGAGGTAGGTAGCTGCGCATTGGAGGCGCGAGCTGCGTAAATGCACCACTGTCAATGGGCTGTTAAGTCGGGGAATTGGGAAGGGGGCTATGCATTGAAGGTAACAGCTTGGATGCATGAGCGCCATTGAGGGCGCGATTGCTCCATGTCTGACAGTGTCTCCAACCATTGGTGTAGCCCGTCTCTGGGTCCCCATCCAGGAAGACGGCAGTGACCAGCGCAGCTGAGTTTGCTGGTAAGGGCTTTTATACTTCACTGCCATAGATTGGCTTCACTTACATGATGAAATCTCTATCGAAAATCTCGAAGTTTTCTTACATCGCCAACACTCAATATATATATATATATATATATATATATATATAATTTTTGACAGATGGAGGAGGCAACTTTCGCTCAGACGATGTTGTTGTCACATACAGAAGGAAGGCATTCTTAGAGTATGAGTTGTGCTAAGAAGTTTGTTCGGATGGAAGCAAGTTCAATTAAAAAGGAAAATATATCAGGTCAGCGCAACTAGAAATAGATTGAGATACCCATAAAAGTTGAAGGTTTGCAAACCACCAGGTCACTAAACTCAGTAATTGTTTGCTTGTTTATTCTCCTTTTTAGAGATATTTTGCGTGGAACCGAGCTTCGTTACACTAACCCAGATTCCCCGGTGAGTGACTGACGAATGTGTCTACACATTTTAAAATGAGGTAAAAAGTAATATATGCATATTCTACAAATGATTGAAGTTGAATTTAGCTACAAAATTTTTCGACCTAGGTGTTGTGCTTTGTCTCTCACAATTCGTTTGCTTTGTGATTTACAGCTCAACTAGGACAGGTTCGTCGATTTCACAGAGACGTTTCCGTTGTTTATCGTCATTGTCATCCGTTTTCTGCACTCTGTAGTTGCTTTGTTCGTTGTTACTACTGTTGAGCTTGTCGTTTGAGTACATATTCTACTGTCACGAACAAATTTGCAGAGCATCTTCGTTTATAGTACAGAAAGCGCATAAGGAAGGATAAAATGCAATTAAAGTAATACATTTCCACCATAGCATCAACGAAAGCTTACATTTGTGAATTCAGAGCATGGTCTGATTAGTGCTAACAAATGAAGAACCATTCAGAAAAGGGACTGAAATCCAGCTCAACTCAGAATCATGAGAGTATCACGAGCCTCATGACTCTCAGGTACTGGGAAAATTTCAGGGTCTCTGTAAATTCAATCTATTCTGAAAAGCCGAGAGATACTGCTCAGTTGTTTCACACCGGTTGAGTATCACTGGTGGTGCGCATCTCAAGTTAGTTTGACTGGTGTACATGCGCTTTGTTCAAGGTATGTTTTACAAAACAACAAGTTATGTGGAGCGCTGCTTCTCGTTTTAATATCATATGGTTGCTTTGCTGGTATCCCACTTTGTTGTGTACATTCCACAAAAGGAACTAGTAACGTGCTGCAAATGTTCTACCTCACATTGTCCATTTCAGCTGCTTCAAGAACTTTATCCAGATGGATCCAACTCCTCTTTAGGTGAGCTGCAGTAGAGTTCTGGATTTTCTGTTTTGCTCACGTACGCGTGACTGGTCGCCTGACCATAATCTTGTGCTTGACGCAAGTCCTAAATCACCGCTTGCATGCATTTTCGAAAGGATCTTGTTTGCAAAACCTACCGTCTGACCTTGGCAGTGGTTTTGCTAAAATCACACCCTACTACTTCACTAAGTCGAATTTCGCCACAATTTTAATCAGCTGGTGCTAAGCCAGCGAATGTAACCGACAACCACAAACATCCCAAACAGGATTTTATTAAGCAATTTCACTAATGAGTCAAGCATATGATACCAGGACTGTTCTTAGATTACGATGTTGTCTTCTCACCCTTGGGTCTAACAGCCTGACAACACGTTACTGGCCAGGACTCGGTTATCACGTCACACCACTGCGATGTGAAGCCGTTGATTGCGGGCCCCAAGGTTTTGAAGAAGGAAATCATTTTGGGTTGGGGATACCGTCAAAACATTCGGATTCTGCTCTGCACATCCGCACTTTGCATGGTTGCGTGGTTCGTCGTATTATGCCATTGGTGGGTACAAGATTATGTGACCACGTTTATTTACCGTTGGGCATATCCTCGGCGAATTAGTGGGATACACTGAACTGCGACAGACAAACAACTGCAATCAATCAATCAGTGGTTAGCAAAACAGTTCGCTTGGTTTCCAGCATGATTCACAACTACCACCTATAGACCTCAAACGATACAACATAAGCTTCTGATATTTTTTCATGAGGAACACAAGTGTAGAGTGATATTTTGAATGCATGATTTGTACCATAACCGCATGCTTGTCTGTTGGATTTTTAACGAATGAATGTCTGGATGTGTTGAATCCACCGCGTCCTGAGAGAACTTCTGATAGCAAAGTCACAGCGTATGCAACAGGTTTAGTTATTTTCGTAGCAGGCGCTCGGGGATGTTGTAAAACACTGGCTAGTTTGCAAACCTAAAGACAAGCACTACAGGAGTGCCACCAGCTGTGGAAGTCAGCACCCATTTTGGGCATCCCATTCTACCAAAGTGCATCTAAGTAAGCTGATGGTTTACCAACAGTATGTTCAACTCCTACATGAAGCACGTGTAACCCATTACCTTATGGTATCAGGTAAATACATACGGGTCTGTGATTGATCGAAACATACACAAACATTTTTGCACATCAGCCGAATTAATAAATTAATTGCATGTTTATGAATATTCTTATTTTTCTCTATTTATTGCATTACATTTCATATGCTTGGTGACGAACGTGTGAAAATCACCTCTGGTTCCTCGTGAAAACTTAACAGAAATGTGCACATATAAGCATTTGTGGCTAGTTTATGTCCAAACGACGTCATACCCAATAATTGTTATTTCATAGTGGACAGCTTGGCGTTCTGACACGATGCATATATGACAGTCGATATTTTTATCATGTAGAACCCTTGATCAGTCGCACGACACAGCCTGGCCAGATCGATCGAAGCAGGATTGACTTTTTTCTCGTTCTGACTTTAAGATGAAAAAAACCATATTCGATGGTTGAGACCTACATTGACACTGCTTTTGATGTTCTTCGATAATGCGCCCATGCATAAGTTACTTAACTCCCCATAACAGTTTCTTCACATTTGTTCACTGACAACGATGATTCCCATATGACTCGGTGGTTAAGGCACGAACGTGCTGACCGGAAGCTCCCAACCCAACCTGCTCCTAGATTAGAGCAGGTAAGATGGGGGAGGAATGAGTTATTTGTGGCATACCGCTTCCTCGGTAATCCGCTTTACTCTGTAACTCAGCCAGCCAACCAATTAAAGTGGGGGTGAACAGCTACTGCTCGACAACACATTCCAAAACTTTGCTCTACAGAATCTCGTGTTCTCACTGTTTCAGTAACTGTTTCTGGAACAAAGGACAGATACCAAGTGATTGTAATTCTGCCACAGTTATGCCCCTCCTCATGCAAACAGGACTTTCCGAAGGTAACAGCCACCGTTGTATCAGCTTTTGTTGGATATGGTGAATGCAAGGCATCCATAACGGATTTACACGAGAGATTATGTGTTATTGTGCCCCGTCAGATAGCGTTTTGTGAATTCCCCGCTAGCTAACAGCACGACTTCTGTAACCACCTATTTTTTTATCAGTCGCAATACTCTTACTCTGATACAAATGCGAAAAGACCGTACAACTTAACAGTAGTGAGCAAGATATGGACATTAATGGGAAGAAACGATATCTAGAATAGATTATGCCACTGAGTCCTGTACGCAGCACAAAAATCATATTAGGACATACGACTGCATGTTTGCAAAGTGCAGTGAACTAAATCAGGGTTAATTTTAGTTCAGTCGTATCACTGAACTTTGGCATATTTTTCAACATTTTGTTATCCATAAAACTGCCAGTTGTTCAAGGTGAAAAACCTATAACTCCTTAAATTCAGCATCTGGTCTGCTGGAAAGCTGGGACATACACAGAATGCTAAGTTAGGAACCTGGAACACAAATGACTGGATGTTTTCCGAACAGCACTAACATTGATGTGTAGGCTCCCCGCTTCATCGGCGGCGGAGAACAACAGGTCCGGGACAGCTCTATGAGCGTCGGCGACGTCTGTGACGGACACAACAAGTGACTGAACAAAAAGCAGTTTACTTGTAGCATTCAAAAGCGTTTGTAACCAGGACCTAAGTCCAGCAATAAGGCATAGGAAAGCGAGTTGGATCACCCGATACACTCGGGGGATGTTATGTACACAGGGAGACGTTAGAGGCGACAGGGTTATTCTGCGGAGGAATGACCATTGACAGCTGCTTAGTAAGGCCAAACAATAAGCCACTGTTGAAAGCGTAGGCGCTAAATTCTGAGGTTGGCCTCCTAGCACAACTTATGCAACTTATGCAATGGCAGGCCCATTGCCATGCTTGCCGCTCTGTTCTTTTCGGGTAATGTATACTTTCGTTCCTCATAGCATCTTGTCATCGCCCTGCTACTAGGGGGTTGTTGGTGTTATATAATGAGCTTAGAACCAAGGGATGGCCACTGAGCAACTCAATTGTGGATTTCTATGAAACCATTGGTTATTGTAATTTACCTACTAAAGGGATTGGGGAAAAATTAGTCATGTCAGTGAGCGGTATCAGCTAACGCTGCGAGGGATTGTTGAAAAGTCCTTGGTTTGACCTACGATGGAACGAAATAGACTATCGAAACTTACACGTTATTCTACACATTCACTCCACAATTCAGTTTCTGTTACTTTTTGAAAAAACTGGTGTCCGCTGAACTGCTCCATAAACTCTGCATCAGAAACAAAATTGTCTTTCGCTTTATTTTTACTACTTGCGGACAAAAAGTAGTCAGATGGCGCAAGACTGAAAGTCAGCCTCATGTTTTTTTATTGTGTGGACAGGCACATTGTTTTGAAGGGATAGAACCTCTTTCTACAAGGTCCTTTTCCATTGTGCTTTCACTGCTTCGATTAATAAGCACAAAAGTCACAGTAATGTCCAGCGTTAGGCGGGCAGGACAGCAACATCCGATTCAGTCGTTTCGTACGGGTAACCCTGATGTTTCAGAGCAATTGCTACTGTAATGTTTAACGTTTCTAAGCGCAGAAGAGCGTCACCAAATTCTAAGGCAACCATAACAATTTGGTCGTTCTGCACGCCAGTGCGCACCACCTTGCTCGTTTCGTTCTACTTCGCAGGTGGGAAACAAATAGGCCTGACAGCCGAGATGCGTATCATCCAAGGTCACAATTATATCACTCGCTGTCTCCTCATATTGGATAAAAATTCAGGTCATCGATTTCTCATCCACACTGGCGCAGATATTAGCGTCATTCCAGTCACATCCTTGATTACTCATTTTCACCCTCACTACTTACCATGACATCGGCAAACGGATCAACAATCAAAACATGTGGATAACATTCATTGAACCTCAACCTCGGCGTTCGCGGAGAGAATTTCAGTGGATCTCCATCGTTGCTGATATCTAACAACCAATGTTAGGCGCAGATTTCCTTACTCACTTCAATCTGTGCGTGGATCTCAAACGACAACGTCTACTAGACCCTGAGACATACGTCTCAATCTACGACGACCGCATCTATACAACCACTGACTTTTCGTACAAACGATATATCACTGTATCATGTATCGCTTCGTGAATTTCCCGATATTCAGAAGCCTGGCTTTCATCAATCACACCCAAAGCACAATGTTTTACACCATCTCAACACCAAGGGTACTCCAACCTTTTCATGCGATATCTCGAATATCGTAGCAACTGGAACATGAGGCGGCCTGATGCAGCACATTCAGTTGCCTGGAAACATCACAAACGGGAGATTCAGCTGGGTTCCAGATGAGTCTCTCGCAAAAACCAAATTGTTTGCAAATGAGTGTATTTAGCGAAAGATTTGACCTGTTCAAACGTTTGCTGACGAGATTCACCAAAATACAATTTCTTAGTGGTAGGATTACCATCTAGCATATTGGTACAAGGTGTCAAATGTGTGGCAGCGTTGTGGATAAAACGGCGATAATAATTGATCATACCTAAAATAACGTTTAATTTGTTTAGCAGATGCAGGTAAGGGAAAGTTGCGAATAGCGTCTAACTTATCAAAGACGGGTGATATACCATTCTGATCAATCGAATGATCGAGGAAGGCTAATGAAGATGGACCAGAAACACATTTGTGAGCGTTAATAACAACTCCGTGATCGTGTAATGGAGTGAATAAGAGACGTAAATGTGTTGATAAGAACTAGTACGGTAACCATAATATCATCTGGTAAACCAGATAATGCCTGGTCTATGGAGCGTTGAAAGGTTTGAGCAGCATTTCGTAAACCAATAGGTATGCATGGGAATTCAAGTAGCCCGAATGGCGTAGTAATTGCTGTTTTTTGAAACACCATCAGGATGAATGGGAATGTGGTGGTAAGCACGAAGGATATCGATATGAGAAAACATTGCGCAACCGGATAGGTTTGCAGGGAAATCATGGATATGTGATATGGGACAACGATCTGGAATCGTTGTGTTGTTAAATCCACGGTAGTCGCCGCAAGGCTTCCAATCGGTTGAGGTTTTTTCGGGGACCTTATGGAGTGGCGGAGCCCACATTCTTTGAGATGGACGAATGATTCCCAGTTGTTACATGTGTTGGAATTCGTGCTGTGCAATTTTCAACCGATCTGGGTGTAGTCGACGAGGGCATGAAAAGGTTGGAGTACCCTTGGTGTTGAGATGGTGTAAAACATTGTGCTTTGGGTGTGATTGATGAAAGCCAGGCTTCTGAATATCGGGAAATTCACGAAGCGATACATGATACAGTGATATATCGTTTGTACGAAAAGTCAGTGGTTGTATAGATGCGGTCGTCGTAGATTGAGACGTATGTCTCAGGGTCTAGTAGACGTTGTCGTTTGAGATCCACGCACAGATTGAAGTGAGTAAGGAAATCTGCGCCTAACATTGGTTGTTAGATATCAGCAACGATGGAGATCCACTGAAATTCTCTCCGCGAACGCCGAGGTTGAGGTTCAATGAATGTTATCCACATGTTTTGATTGTTGATCCGTTTGCCGATGTCATGGTAAGTAGTGAGGGTGAAAATGAGTAATCAAGGATGTGACTGGAATGACGCTAATATCTGCGCCAGTGTGGATGAGAAATCGATGACCTGAATTTTTATCCAATATGAGGAGACAGCGAGTGATATAATTGTGACCTTGGATGATACGCATCTCGGCTGTCAGGCCTATTTGTTTCCCACCTGCGAAGTAGAACGAAACGAGCAAGGTGGTGCGCACTGGCGTGCAGAACGACCAAATGTGTCATGATGCCGGACGTTGAGAATGCTATGAACTTGAACGTGATTGTTTGCGTGAATCATATTGAGAACGCTTATGGGGTGCATGTTTAACGGATAATGTGGCAACTTGACGTGCCAAGTTTTCAATTTGAGAGTTGATAAGCATGAGTATAGAAGAATGATCGTTTCTGTTTATGATGGCGTAACCAGGATGAATCTCATACTTTGCCCGCTATACTCGCAAGTTGAGACAATTACACGCTTTCAGTATTAGTTGCGAGAGTGGATTGAACATTGCCTGGAAGTCTTTTGAGAAGAAGTTGTCGGAGCAGTGCGTCATCAATTTTTTTATCACCCAGTATACTATAGAGGCGACGTAAGAATTGAAATTGGGTACAGCCATCTAGCGTCTCACCACTAATCAGCTGTTCGAGCCTTTTACCTTCAGAAAGCGTAGTACGGGCCATGATAGTATCGCCTAATTGGGTGCATGTATTGACGCTATCTGGGGCCATCAGAATGTCACGCACATCTGCCGCTATTTCTGCAGAAAGTACAGCCAACACGTGATAACACAGGGTGTTCAGTTCAGCTGTAGCACCCTTTTGGTGCCTAGCTGCCATGCTACCCGAAGGAAGTGCGAGGTTTGCGATACTGCCGGGTTGCCCAAGCCTAGACAGGGAAAGTCGAAAGTTAGAGGTCGGGTTCGAACCACGTACCTTCCGGTCAGTAAATTCGCGCCCTTATCACTAAGCCATCTCGCCTATATCTCGCCTATAATATACAGGGTGTTCTTGGGTGCTACCTCGCAGAGCGAACTGCGCCCGCACCTGGGTAAACCGAATCCGAGGATCATGGGGCCAGAATGGCGGAGGATGAGCAGAGGTGGCGTTGATGCTGGGTGTTATTGCAGCTGAATTTGAGGGAATAACTTGTGCTGGAGTGTCTGACATGGTAAAACTGTCAGGTCGGGCTCGCCTATTTATTACTCCTATGGGTTTTACTCAAAGTAGTATCAGTAGGAGAACAACACTAATATTAAATGAATTATACATAGTGACTACCAGTGACACAGTATTACAATCAAGGTATACAAAAAAGAAAGAACTTATCAAGTTCTTCGCTTGATAAGTTGTAGTGGACGATGTGGTGGTTTGCTGGACGCAGTTGTAGTGTACGAGGGTCTTGACCGAGCGCTTTGAAGTCTGGCATATTTCCCGTCGTTAAATCCAAACTGTATCCAGTCCAGACGTTTCCCGCACCGTGAGTCGTGCGTAGCTCTGAATAGACTCTTGGTGGTTCAACCCCGGCCGCTTCGGTGAGAGCCAAGAAGGAAGTTTTTTACAAGATGGAAGCTGAGTGGGTTATCATGAAGTGAGCATCATGTAATTGTCCAGTCGTATGGTTAACCTGATTATTTTGGTATTTCTCCAAGTTTATTATCTATACCGATCATTTGTGTGACGGTACCATAGACTACCTTGCCATCCAACTGAAGATGTACTTCATTCACCAATTCGCTAATCTCGGGTCAGTTGCGCTTGTATGTATCTATCGGAATTCTGGTGAGTGATGATCAGCTCTATTTGACTACTTGACTGACTCTTCAGCTGAATTACCAAGAAGAACAATCGTTCAGCTATAGCACCCTTTCGGTGCCTAACTGTCATGCCACCCGAAGGCTGCACGAGGGCTGGGATACTGCCAGGTTGCCCAAGCCTAGACAGGGGAAGTCGAGAGTCAGAGGTCGGGTTCGAACCACGGACCTTCCGGTCAGTAAGCTCGCGCTCTAACCACTTGGGCCGTCTCGCCCCCTTCTGCCCAAGGTATGTCCGAGAGCTCATTTAGTGAACATGCCTTTCTGAAATAATTTTAATCCTAATGTTCTTGGTTTTAGTGCCAAACCTGGTTGGTTTGAGTCAAATTCCAGAACCCAATCGGAACATTTGTGGAGGCACTCCTTCTGCCCAAAATCTGCAACAACGACAAAACTTTTATCCAACCAGTCAAGCTCTGTTGCATCCGCGTGGTTCAGCTGAACAGAATGCTGAATTCTTGTCGGAAATGCTCCAATCTGAAGATGCCGCGGATGGCCGCCGCCCTTTTCGTATTGATCTGAGCTACACAAAGTCACCAACAATGAACGTATTGTTAGGAGGGCCAAGTCAAGGGATGAATAACACTCAGAAGGATGAACTAAACCTGGCCATTCTAAGTGCGATCCGGGAAGGTACAGCTGAGAGTGAAACCGGCACGCTGGTTGGACAATGGAGTTTACGCAGCGGTGCCGATACCCTAGATTCACAAATGATCAATCAAGGATGTGTCACTTGTCTCCCGGGTCGTGATTGGCTTCGTCCAGCAGGTTGGTTCCAACCACGTGCAGGTGTGAGCAACAACGGACTAGGTAGCACCAAGACGAAATCAAAACCATCAGCTGAAAGTACAACGGGGAAATTGGATGAAAGAAAGCCACACACTACGAAGCGTGCGAAATCGCATCACCACCGGCGACATCACCAACCGCAACCTCAATCAGTAAAGAGACCTGGGAACACTGAAAGGTCACACAGAAATCACTCCGAACGTCATCACCGCCATCCAGATCTAGGTCCTCTTGAGGATCACAAACCACGGGCTGCGTCGACGAGTCATGCGAGAGAGAGTGTCGCTCTGCCATTACGTGGCGTTAGTGGTAGTGTGCTCATTGGCGCAGCTCCATCCTCACCATCTTCTCTCGTATCCTCAGATAGTTCATCGGATCATGGACTTGTAGCCTCCAGAGCTTCGTTCTCTTCCTCTTCGTCAAGTTGCTCTGAACCACCAAAGAAGCCAACCGTCGCCTGCGATTCAGGAGATGAATCATGCAGTTCCACGTCCAGTTCTACTAGTTCCATCAATTCTAATCCTGAAGCAGAGGAGTTTGACGAGAACGGGACAAAGAAAACCACTTTTCGATTCCCAGCTGCACTCTGTTCTGCAACCCAAAATATGTCTTACAAACCTAACTCGAAAGCACCCTTGACAGTTGTCTCAACTAGTGCACCAACTAGATCAATGAATACGGGATCAGCCGCCCGTAAACTGTGGCCTCCTAATGTCTTTCCTCTGCGACCATTGTTGGCTGGATTTAACCAACACCATTACCGTCCTCAAGTCGAAATGAAGTAAGTTTTACCGAGTTATTCCTATTTCCTGTTTTGCGGATACCTCTAATCACCTCGTGAATTTTACTAACGTAGTCACATGCTTCTCTCATAGTATAGATTGTTTCCAGCAATCTGTTTCTAATCACCTCGTAAATTTTACTAACGTAATGTCATGCTTCTCTTATAGCACGTGCACGGCTTTTTTGTGGACACTTATCTGCTAAAAACCATAGAACGGACATTTACGGTCGATTTCACCGGGGGTCAACCCTTCGTGTCTATAAATGGGATGAAGATACTAAGACAAAAACCACTTTCGATCGAGATGTTACAGGCAGTGAAACTCGCGCATGAGAATGGGCTCCTTTACAGCCAACAAGGCATAAGAATAGCTATTTACAGGGTTGTTCTTAGGAAAATCAGTGAGTTAGTTAAGATGTTGTTACCCAATGACTTGCTGAAAATGGGTCACCCTGAACAGCGGTGTAAAGATACAAATGATACAATAAAAATGGATCACCACATCACACGTGCACGGCTTTTGTGAACACTTATCTGCTGAAGACCATAGAACGGGCATTTACGGTCAATTTCACCGGGGGTCAACCCTTCATGTCTATAACTGGGATGAAGATACTAAGAAATAAACCACTTTCGATCGAGATGTTGCGATGTTAGAGGCAGTGAAAGTCGCGCATGAGTTTGAGCTCCTTTACAGCCAATAAGGCATAAGAATAGCTATCTACAGGGTTGTTCTTAGAAAAATCAGTGATTTAGTTAAGATGTTGTTGTCCAATGATTTGCTGAAAATGGGTCATCCTGAACAAAGGTGTAAAGATACACATGATACAATAAAAATGGATCACCACATCAGAACATTCTCCGAATTAATTGCCATAGTTCCTTTCAGCTTTTTTCATTACAATGATTAGTCCTTTCAATGATGTTGCTCAGCTTTCTGATGTCGGGGGCAAAAAGTGGATTCTTGTCTTATTGTCATCACACACTCGTTGGAGACCCAGGTTCTTGTGTTTCGCGCTTTGCCCAAGTGGTCCAGCTTCCTATCTGCTGGTGACTAATTTATGATGCACTTCGATATTGCTAATAAGAATGCTTTTCCTTGTCACTTGCTATGACTATATACGAGTGATACATTAATACGGATAATCGTTCAGCTGTAATACCCTTTCGGTGCCTAGCTGCCATGCCACCCGAAGGAATCACGAGGGTTTGGATGCTGTCAGGTTGCCGAAGCCCAGACAGAAGAAGTTGAGAGGCAGAGGTCGGGTTCGAACCACGGACCTTCCGGTCAGTAAATTCGTGCTCTAACCACTGATTCATCTCGCATGCATTAAGTTCCGATCATCCTCACGTAAAATATCCCATACACTGGAAAATCACTGATTGATTTCTACTTCGTGGTTGAATGATCAGCCAACAGGCAAGTAGGTCAACAAGAATGATCGTCTGGTGTAATTGGTTTGCTCTCCGTATGCGGTCCATTCATGAACTTTAGTGAATAAAAGGGCACCAAATGGCCGTATCCTTTCATTCAGGAGTCTTCAGTTTCTTTCCTTATAATGCCCAGTCTCATCAACTTTCATTACCGAACATTGCCTTCCTCGGCATAGAAACGGTTTCCAAAAAGGAACCAAAATTTGTGTTCGCACATTATTCCCTCCGTCTTTATCGAAAAAATTTGCTGTCTGACCACCTACTCACTTTTTTGGGAATTCTATGAAGGCCATACTTATATCTGGCGTATTCGTGTAGTATTTTGACTCGTAGAAGCTAGCATTTTTTATTGTTGTCGTACTGGTTGCAGAACCTCACCCGAGTTTATTTCAGTTTGCAGCAAAAGGCTGACTCGACCAAATTTTCATCTTATCCGATTCATCTAACTGCAGCGGCAATTTTTACCTTAAATTTCGATGGGCGTTTTATCCCCACATCCCAAGTCACTCAGCTCGTGGACAATAGCCAAACTTGCTGCCGTTTTTGACATATCGGCATGCAGGTCGCTCCTCGAACAGCTGGTTGGATAATGATTGTATCAGGACACGGGATAACAGAACAACCAATGGAACCGACCGACCGAACAACCAATCGTGACCGAAGGTCAACCCCGGCTAATAGCATGTATATTAACATACACACACACACACAACACTACTCAACGCACAACGACCAACCCATCGCTAAACTCCACTACGCTCCCTACCAACGCACTGATGATGTCACCTCGATTGGTGATGAAACATTTGCAATCAAATTGCCCAGCTCAGCGAACAAACCAACGACCAAAGGTTGTATCAGTTCTATACCCTTTTTGTTTTCACAAACGAGTTCAGACAGTCTGGTGAGAGGCACCGCAACAACTTCCTACCTTCGCTTTTGCCACATTTACGGATACGTCTGACGGCTGTCTCTTTGCTGTCTTGTCTTGTTTGTAGTCTAGCTAACTAAGAAGACGGCTGCGTTCAACATTTAAAAAGTATAGTTTTCAAATTGGACGTATTAGTGGGTAAGGTCCAAGCGATTTAGTGAATTCCGGTGGAATGTTTTTATGACAGCTATTTGTGAAAAGAAACTGACAGTTCAAAATGTAGAAACGAATGTTAGAGGTCTTGTACGATATCACCTAGGATGCCGTGAATCTGCCACACCACAATAGTCTGAAATTCTTCTAATTTTCAGGCGTCAACAGGCCGCTGTGGACGCAATAATAAATGAACAAAACCAAATGGATACTGTGGGAAATCAAAGCTTGCACAAGACTGGACCCTCAACATTGGGGAAGTCGATAGGCGCCCGTGACCACAAAGTGCGTTCGAACAAACCTCTATACGAATTTCAGCGCTGGTTGAGTGAAGCAAAACACCGTTTGCCCACAGTTTGGAGCCACACTGTCGCCGGCCGTGGAATGACTCTGCAAATTTCACCACCAGTCGGTTCTGAAAATCAACCCGGTAAAACGAACGATATGCAAGTAGGTCTAGTCGATTTGGAAACGTAATTAACTAGTGATTTCGGTGACATACCCCACGACATCTTATATGACTAACACCACAGTTGTTTATTAGGAAAAGATACGTCTTGAGGTCGGACAAGATGAGATAAGAATCACAACTGTGTTCCATATTAGGTGTGGCGGGTCTACGGTAGGCAATCGCTCGCTTAAAACGTGGCCTAATCTTAAATGGCGTGCAAGACATTGCAACAGGCGCTGTTGCATCAGTGGGTAAGGAGGGAATAGAATACGGTAGAATTCCGTCAGCAAAAGAGGTCAGGCGTCATAGGTTTAGAAATAATGCATATAGCGAGGACAGAGTTGTTTAGACAGTCGCCTTTGGACGAATATTTAGGCAATCAGCAATCAGCGTAAAGCACTTTTGGGAAACAAAACAGAAAATTACAGAACAATGAAAGAATACAAGGGATTAGGAAGTGGGGAACAAGATGATCTGAAGGAGGAAGACGATGAGATTAAACAAAACCCAAGCAAACGGCAATGTATTGATGAGGAATAACTCGGTATTCAACGGAATTTCTCCACAAATCCTCGTGTGGTGGTTGCTAACGGGAACCACAAAGAATACTGAATGAGGTATCACAACGCTTGTGTACATTCATGTTGAGAGGTCGCAAAGAAGTCCAGTTCGTGAGTGTATTGAAGGCTTTCTGGTGGTAACGTCACATATGAGAAATAAATAACCAAAATATAACTGATAAAAGTATCATAGTTATATTTGCATCATCATCATCATCGACAGCATGACATCAGTGTTCAACATCG
This sequence comes from Clonorchis sinensis, assembly GCA_003604175.2. Classification (NCBI taxonomy): domain Eukaryota; kingdom Metazoa; phylum Platyhelminthes; class Trematoda; order Opisthorchiida; family Opisthorchiidae; genus Clonorchis; species Clonorchis sinensis. The sequence goes on from CM030373.1 coordinate 7,160,234, forward strand.
ATGCTTCGCTGACGTATAGTTGCAGCTCTCTAGGGACAAGGTAACTGAGGATGTCTGATATACGTCGAAAACAAGCGCAGCCTTCCCAAGAACGCCGGACGTGATGGGAAGTAAAGAACATTTATGTCCACCTGAGGAGGCAATCCTAATTGAGGTAAGTTCCATATAGGAGTTAGATTAAACAGCCTGGACCGTCTGCATGATCGTCGCATATCAGTCTGACTATTCCATTGTTTCCCTACATCTGTGAAAAGACGCAGTGCGCGACACACACCATGGTATCAAACGCTCAGTGTATTCACAGAATTATTTGAAAAGTTTTCACTTGGTCAGAGGTGCCTGGAAGGGGTCGCAATTCGGGTGAATTTTTTCGGGAACCAGAAGTTATTCAAGTTGATTGGCAGTAATCAGACACTTGACCTGTGAACGTGCAAAAGCTAAACATACTTGTACACAGGGGGGAAAAGGGACCAAATTCTTAGTACACTACTCATAAGGTTACTGAAAATTCTTCGACAGCCCACGACCGGTTTCGACCTTCTTGAGGCTCATCAGGTAGGCGCAGTCCCTGAGTTTCCATCAACCTTATGTTCTACTTGAACCCAAATTGGGCTGATTTCGATAAATACACTCATCACAAACGGGAGATTCAGCTGGGTTCTAGGTGAGTCTCTCGCAAAAACCAAATTGATTTGCAATTTAGTGTATTTATCGGGACCAAATTCTTCTTTAAAACAACCGAGCAGTCTACATCAGGACCGTAGTATTTATCGGACTTGAACTGCGACATTTATTTGTGAACATCATCCAGGCCGTCGGCAGAATGAACACCGCGAAAGTTTCTGGAAGTCCTCGGTGTCAACGCTCGTGCCGGATGTTTTATCACACGGTTGTTCTAGGAAAGTATATCGGAAAAGCCTTTGCTTCCAAAAAGGGCTTCAATTTACAGGCGGTTTAATCTCTCCAGCTTAGTAAGCGTCGAGATGCATTCAAATTTGACGCACTGTCTAGCTCTGTAAGGTTGCTCTTCCCAGAACCAAACTATCCTACAAGTACGTCATGTTACTCAGTGAGCAGCTTCTCTTTTTGGAACAACTTTGAAGCGCAGTACAAATTTTCCCAATAAACCTCAGGATTCAGTGGTTGGTCATCTTTTTTTTGATGAAAGTGCATGTGGGTCGTTTGAAAAAACATCGGAATGGAAACAAATATGAAAATGAGTGACGTTGTGCAGGGCAAACGAACTCAAGAAAGAGATAGCTGAAATGGTCTATTGTCTGGAATAGTGAAGAGCCAAGAAGTCGAATTCAGTATGTGGAGGATGTATTACTACATACTTCAATTTTCATTGCCTCTTTGTTTGGTATCACCCAAGTCAATGGACTGTGTGGTTCAATAAAGCCTATTTATTCATCACGCTAGGTTCAGCCAACCTCCGGACACAAATTACTGCAATCCCTTAGTGAGCTAACTACGTCGCATAAGTTTGCATAACTTGATGTCACACGTAATCATGTACCAAAATTTTTATTCCTAAATCTACCTTATTACTTTCCTTCATTCTATAGATGAACAACCAAGCTTCAAATGTTTCTGTGGCCCAAACTCTGAGCAGTGTTCAACCCGGTGGATCCCACCATCTTTCAGTTCTCCCCACGGTTCAACCCGGTCGAATCGCTCGTTCATCAAGCGAAGCTTGTGCTCGTCAACTTAGTGAACTTCATCGAATTCGATTTGGAGATGCGTCGAACTACATGATAAACAATAAACCACCAGCCATCGTTTACCCTGACATACCTATCGGCCTGGGAGGTGGGAAGAATAATAGTGGAAGTATGACACAGGTCAGCACCTGCAATATCACTCCAGCGATTCACCTGTACCCACCAAGTCCAACACAAACTCCATTCAGTCAACACTCACCTTCGCCTCCAAGTGACAGCACGGTTCCAGATCCACCATGGCCCAGTAAGGTCAGCGTCGAAGAGAATCGACCCTGTGAGACTGCAGTATCCTCAAAGTCAAGACGAGAACTTCACTCACCACAGGACCGATTTCCAGGAAAATCTCAGGCAATCCAGCACGCTGAAATGGCTGGCTTGAGCACGCCACCAGAAAAAGAGCAAAGCGACGGACAACTCTTGTCTTCGGCCAGCTCACTTCAGCGATCCTCACCGCTACAAAGACAAGGAGCCTTCCGCGCCTCACCGGGGTGGCGCCTGTTTCCATGTCCGCTCAAACTAAATGATGCCCACCGTTTAGCCGTCACCCCACCAAGACAGTGCCCCGAAAAATTAGCGGACGGATCGGGGCAAGTCTTTGGTCGATACAGAATACCAGCTGGCATAGAACAAAAGGGGAGTTCATCGCCATCTCAACAGTTTGATTCCGTGCAGAATTCAGGCAACGGGCCCGTGTTCAAGAGGTCAGCGCTTGACTACATTTGTCCCAGAAATGACCTTGAGAAGGTAGCACATGAGAACGACTCACCAACAAACGGACACAGTTCAGCCCCACCAACAACACCCAGCGGGCGACTGCATTTTGTTTGGGACGACCTATGCCTACCAAGCAATTCAAGCCAAATGATTAAGCAGGGAGTAGATCACCTTAATGCAGCCATCTCCGAATGGGACCGTTCAACCAGACCGAGTGCAGGCATTAATCTATCTCACTTTTTGGCGACCCAACCAACAGATGTGATGAGACCGGACGTGACGACTGGTAGGAGTACACAAGAAACACCGCCGGGAGTTTTATCCTCACAGAACATGGAGGACCAAATACTCGATGAATCTCATCACACCATGGATTCTGCACAGCCTCTCAGCAGTGTGCTCACTACCTCGAGTTCGTCTGAACAGAGTAGTTCACAGCGACCCCCATCAAACGGACCGCTGCATCTGTTGACACATTCAGATATTCATCAACTTTTAAGTCTCACTAATATTAAGGTGAGCTGAGATCTAGGCAGTACTGATGGTTCCGATCATTTGTGGTTGGATGTGTGTTGTGTATAGGTAAAACTTGTTGCTACAGGCAGTGATGTATGCGTGCTAAGCTAGTCGATACAGGATTCGGAGACGATGCCAGCACGATTCACCATCCGTTCATAACTAGTCGATACACAAGTTGGAACCAGCTCTGGTCATTTTCAGCTATCAGATTCTATGGTACCCCGGCATCTTTTACCAACGGACCCACGTTTTCTGAATGTCATAAGCAAGTTTACCTGGCGCTGAACTCTGTTTGCGTGCCAAAGCAAAAGCGCACCTTGAGTGGGATCGTGTACTCTACGTTGATCCATGGTCATGGACATAAGTTGGCTGGTGCGCACTGGAAACCTCACACAATCATCTGATGCGAACGGTGAACGAAGGATGAGTGGTCCATGTACAAACTTAACACTAACAGAAAGTCTGCAAGTAGCTAGGAGTTATCGGCCAGGTCATTAAACCGGCGCAGTGCAGTGGTTCTCAACCGGAGGGGGGATTTCATGGGTTCATAGGGGAATTGAGGCCCCAAATTACTGGGCCTCAACTACCTAGTGTTTGCTCCATCCGCTGTTTAGATCATCTGGCACGCGTAGTCACTCATCAGTCTGATTCAAAAGTTGCTTTTCCACTGCTTTCGGAATGGACAGGGCGCCCACACTATCTCACCTACCGATTCGGATGTCCAATCGACTTCGAGATATTCGAAGGTCTCACCACAGGACCAGTTACTCCGACAGCGCGTTGGCCTTACTGAGTACGCCACAGCCCAACGTCTAGTCGACCCACTCACTGGGTTGCACGCAAGCGTAAGCCTGGGGGGAATGACATGAATCACTGCCCCGAACGCGCATGCGTGGGTGTTTTGGTCGACGGGAAGCACGGACTGGATGGTTCGGTAGCGGAGCGAAATGCACTGGATTGGTAGGTGTCTACACCGTGCGGCAGGTGGACCGTGCGTACTAATGGATTGGTGGAAATTTTGGCTCTGTCTCCAAGCTTCTTATGGTTGTCGCTATTCGACGATACCATCACCAGGGCATATTAAGACTGAGTGACCACAACTGGTAACGTCAAATCGCTGCTGCTTCAGCAAAACCAAAAAAGGCTGTTCTGCCTTTGAAAAACTATCATTTATTTTGTTTTAATAAACAGTTATGTTCAGATTGCTTCGCTAATGTAATCCGATTAGAATTGGAATTTGTGGATAAGTTTTGGCCTTCCAGACACTGTCAGCAAACCAAAGGCCAAAGGAGAAGTCAAATCCCGATCAAACGTTAGTTATATCATGGATTGAGTGGGGAAGGGGACTGAAAACCAAATACGTAGCATTCTCTAAAATGACTGAATTAAGGAGAACTCGGTTGTACGCAACTCATTAGTTTCCTAGGAATGCTGATAATAGGCGATTCAGTAGATGGAGCTTTTGTCCAAATTTTTAAAGTGATTGATCATTTGGGCTTTCGCTGCCTTATTTGATTGCGGATTAGTTCTTGACCGAGTCTCCAAATCGGAGTAAAAGGTGTGCTTTCGAATAAGGAGTGGTGTATTTCAGAAGAGAGACTGGACCCCGTCACGAAGAGACTGGACCTCCATGAAGAGACTGGACCTTACCGTGGTGTGGCGGTTTGTGTAACTCAGCGACCCATTGAGCTATACTGGGGTGTGTCCGCGTGACACTCACAGGGTCTCTCATACCATGGGTAGAAGTCTGACAAACACAGTCTTTTGGCCCTCCAGGTTGGGGATTGGAACATGTGCGGCGACGTGTTCCGTGAAAATGATAATGTATTTACATTTCCAGCCTAATACCGCTGCCTTCCGGTTAGGCTTTTGAGCCAAAGGCTTTGGTTGAGGACCCTAATCGTCCTCCTGTCTAGGTGTGGGCGCCCTGGCAGTATCCCAGCCCTCGTACAACCATGACATTTACAAATAATTGTACTCTCATGCCACATCGGCCGTCGCGTGGTGCCATCAGCCGGGTCGCCTTACTTGCTGCATACAGCAGGGCGGGTAAGCGAAAACATGCTACTGCTGACGCCTCCCTTCTTACACTTTCACGTTTTCCGGCAAAACTCTATGGGGCAGTGATCCTCGGCGATATACCGAAATTGATGGATCTTGTGAAAGAAACCGAAAATCACTATTTTTGGAATACCGCTGAAAATAATTCCTCCGGGTTGGTCTTCGACGGGTATTAAGCTCTGAATCAACATTGAAATCAACATTTCCCTGATTTCTTGCACATACGCATCAATCTGCGTAGCGTCAAATCTTTCTTTGTAACTGATGACTGCTAGCATTCGAAACGCTTCTTACCGCTGAGTAGCAAGATTCTAACGCTCTTGTCGGTAAAATCGAAATGTATTTTAGCGCGGTACTTTTGGATGAAGTTGTATGCACGATGTATCACACTAGAGACATAACGTATCTTATCTATGAATAGGATGGTCTTCCCTCGTAACGAGTACTCTCCTTCGAGTGGTCTTTTGGCACTTTTGGAGTTTTTCCTAATTCGCTTGACTCAATTCTCACACAAAGTGATTTCTTCTCAGGAAACTGAGTTGGCTCACCGACTGCTTGCTGAATATCGCCTGGCTCTGTTGCAACAACAAACTCTTCACACAAACAGCGTGAGCACACCAAACCTCACAGCCAGTCAAGAACTACAAATGTTTTCATCGTCAACGGCTGCGGAGGAAATTGAAGAAGTGGAGGAAACCTGCGAACAGACGATGCCCGCGGCTGAATCAGAGGAAAGGAAAATCAAGCAAAGGTAGTTCTTTGCTTATTTTTTCGTCTATTATCCGTACACCCCTCTTATCACTACACACATGTTGGTACACTGACGTAACCTGCTCTGAGTTTAGAATTGGGCCTACCCAATATGAGAGGCTCCAGTTGTTTTCAACTCGAATACTACAGTTTCTAACTGGATTACCGCATCGGTGCGTGCGTATGTTGGTATACTGATGGAACCTGCTCTGAGTTCAGAATGCAATCGAACATTGGGCCTATCCAATATAAGAGGTTCCAGTTGTTTTCAACTTACTTAAGTTTCTAACTGGATTACCGCATCCGTGCGTTGGCATTTTCGGGGAATTGCTAGTGTTACTCAATTCATCATTCCATATGTATGAGCAAAATAGTTTAGTGCCACTTACCGCGAAAAAGCAGACTCTTTTTTACCTAAGGCCCTATCGGTTAGCCAAATTACACCAGAGGTAGAAGAATGTCGCACAACCGCAGAATATACTAATTTCATTGGTTTGGGATGGTGGCATGGCGTAAGAGACATAGTAATGAACTCTAATACTTGCGGGATATGGTCGTTAGGTCAGCGCGTATCCGTCGGTTAAATGTGAAACAAGCAGCAACAAGTAACACCCTTTTGCTCCATCACATGATAGAACTGACTCACATTCAGCTGCAGCAAAGTGAGAACAGGTGAAAAGCCTGATATGTGACGTAGAAATCATTTGACCCAGCCGCTCAACGATCGTCTTATGAGATTTCAGTGTCGTTACCGGCCGATTATGCACCACTGTCAATACGGATTCATCAGCCAGCTTCAACTCTCCTTTTCATCATTTTAGCCATGGGTTACGTGTTGATCTGATGAATAGATTCGTCATTCTGTGTTCCTGATGGCACTATGAAGATGTTTATTTTTGATCCATGACAGTGCCATTATCCAAACTAAAGCCTGGCATTGTTTCACATAAGTTGAGCATATAAACAGCATTCTTTGTGGGAGTGTTTCACTGCCCCAGAAGTGCTTACAACTCTTTAGGGCGTTCCGCACAAGATATGTGTTTATGGACTGGTCCCACCCGTTAATTATATTTTTCATTGACATGTGAAAGTGAAACAAAAGTTATTTATGCAGAATAATTGAACTGTGTTATTTTAACACAGTGTTGAGCGACTGTAATTCACAGTGAGTCTGTCATATTTCAAACAGACCTTGTAGTTACCCTCCTCTTCAGACCAAACCATCTTGTACTTTCCACTGTAAACCAGAAGGGACAACTTGTGATCACTTCATTCAGACAGTCGCCCCATAAAGGAAAGAATATAATAGATTGGTCAGCCTTTCATTGGCCGCGTTGATTGAGGCTAGAGAACTCTGAGATCGGGTAAACTTTCTTGAGTTGAAGTAAAGTAGGAACTTCACGGGAGAAGTACGTTTTGTGCAATGATGGTTGATATTTTCGTGCGCTGTTTATGCTTCCCATGACGGAGGTCCTGTATTTTTTTATAAGTAGCCCGTTTACACTACTTTACTCGCACCTATAGACATCATAAATCGTCAAAGAAATCGTCTAAGCACACAGCCAATCACGAGGAGGATGCGCAGCCCCAACACAGGCAGAAGCGTCAGCATCATTCTCACCGTCGCCAGTCCTCGCGCAGATCCACTTCCAAGATACATGGTGATGACGTGGGTGTTGGTGATGGGAATCATGAACGCAGTTTAACCACAAACAAGCATCCAGAACATACTTCCGTGGATTCTCCCGATTACGTGAATGCGGCTGCATTTAGGAATGAGCAGAGAGGCTGCACTGACCGTCCGGTAAGTGACTGATCGGCTATGGTAGATTGCCTGCGTTAGTCATATTAGACCACAAGCTGCAAATGTTTGGGGTTAGAATATTACTTTTTACCCCATACAGGTGTAATCGGCACTATCTTCTGATGATGAGAGATATGGACTTTCAAATATGTCCAAGAACTACAGGGCGACATTTAACAAAAGAGTAATGATTACGATAAATACACTCATTTGCAAATCAATTTGGAGTATCTCGTTTAAACCAAGATAGTTTCCAAATGAGGATATTTCTCGAATCGAGTCCAATTTAGGTTCAGAAAGAACATAAGATTAACGAAAACACGGGGACCGCACCTACCTGATGGGAAACCGGTCATGAGTTGTCGAAGAATTTTTAAGCAACCTTATGAGTAGTGTATTACGTATAAGAGTAATGATTACGTCTTCAAAACAGAAGTCCAGGCAACTCAGCTGACATACACGTATTCTCCACAGATTCAAGCGACTCTAATGACGAGGGGTGAATAATTCGAAGAAACGCTTTCGAAATGAGATCATTTGTTCTAAGATTCGAAATACTCTCTCTCACCTTCTATCGACTGTGTAGTGCAAGGAAAGCCTCAGCCTTTGACGGAGTGCATTCCCAATAGGTCGAGGTAAGTTTAACTTAACGTCACAAACAAGGGATCCGTTCGAACATTATTATGACACCGTTTTGATTGGAACCGAATAGCTTGACACAAGTATGACCGATTTGCCGTTCAGGCAATAGGAGAGATTGTTGGGTTTTCGGGAACTATGACCACCTGACGCAGCTCAAACAGGTCGAAACCGGTAGTGAGCTGTCAGCAAGTTTCAGTCACTCTAATAAGTTAGTTACTTAGAAATCTCGAAGATCTAATCCAAATGAACCCCGAAGAACCTTCCCCATTTATTCTGGTTGGAGAAAGTCGTAACCAAGAGGCCTTTTGGAGTCTCATGTTAATATCACTCTTGGTTTCCGCATCAATATTTCCTGTTTCCAGCTCCTAAACTAGTCACATGCGTTTGGTTGGGGAAACATTACTCATAAGGTTGCTTAAAAATTCTTCGACAACTCATGACCGGTTTCCCATCAGGTAGGTGCGGTCCCCGTGTTTTCGTTAATCTTATGTTCTTTCTGAACCTAAATTGGACTCGATTCGAGAAATATCCTCATTTGGAAACTATCTTGGTTTAAACGAGATACTCAACTGGATCTCATTGGAATCTCCCGCTTGTGATATTCTCCAAATGAATTTATTGTACAGAGATCACCCTATGTTTTCGTTGGTGATATTCGAGATATTGCAATACATTTTGTCCACAGCCCACTAACGGTTTTGTCCTTATTAGGGTTCATTAGGTGAGCACAGTCTCAGAGTCTCTGAATATAAGATTGATGAAAAACGCCTCTCTGATGAGCTCCAAAAAGAATGAAACCGCTCATCAACCGACGACGTGCTTTGTCAGAGACACTCTTTATCATTAGGGTTTGAGTTTTGTTTTGCCATGGATTTATGTAACTCACAAGCCCTGTCCATAGAGCCGAGGTGGACTCGCCATCAATCCGATTAATAAATGCCAATTGTTTGTTAGTTGGCTGCATCTGGTTGGTCCATTGGGCTTTTCCTATAGACCGGTGCCATGGGTCAGACCAGTCCTCTATCTGACCTTGGCATCTTCGATGTGGTATTCCGAACCGCTCCCATACATTGGGTTGATTGCATTGACACTGCAAATCGCAACTTGAAGATAAGATAGGGCTTGGATTGAAGAATGGTGTAATCTGACGCTTCGGCTATCCAAATGTAGCCTTCTTCAGGAATTCACAGCAAGCACCAACAACCATCTGAAGCCTGCAGGGACAAGTGTAGACAAGTTCGCTGCGTTTGTGTCGGTATGCACCTGAAGTCGGTTCTCAAATACTGCGAACAATCTGCTTTAAGGACGACTGAATTCAATCAAACTAAAGGTCTTTGGTGGTATGAGAAGATTTCGTAATTTCATTCGAGATTTTATCCTTTAACTGAATCCGAGTTATACCGAAAGAATGAAAGCACTGCACAAAAGCTTCATCTTTGCCGGAAATTGTAGGTCACGTGCATCCCACGAAGATCTCTAGGGGAGTTTGAATTAGCGGTCCTCTGGTTAGTATTGTATAAGTAATTTGTTCTGGAAGGGGAAAAATTAACAAATTACATGGGCTTTTAATCTGAGAAGCCAAGCAGCACGCGGTCACGTGATCAACTGATGATTGGTCCCAAATCCCTACCTAAGCACGAGTTGATCAATTACTCGTGATTGTTGTGGTGCTTAGCTGCTGTTGGGTAGCCGCGACTTTGGAGTTTTTATATCCCCGAATGCCTGATGTGTCCTACCTTAGAAACAGTCCTACTTATCAACAATACCAACTCTTTGCTTGTCTCATCGCTTACTCAATCGACCAATCGTACAGGCTGCAGTTTTCAGCCCGAAAAATGATACTCAGCTTAGTAGACTCCTTTCTTTGGAGTACTCCTCCTCTGGTATGGCCTATCTTACTTAAATTTTTGGACTACACTGTTTCGTTCTTCTCATGGAAGAGCTTTTCAGGCTTGTTCCCCCGGGAAGTAGCAGTCAGTGTACTCTTGTGAGAATGCTATTTAAAGTCACCAATGTTCTACAAACAGAGGTATTTGGTGTTGATTGAAAAAATAACATATTTCATTATTTCGCGTTTTCAGCTCAGTTTGGCAAGTTCTACAGACATGGAGTCAAATGGCACATTCCGCGTGCTTTCAAGCATGGATACACGAACCAGTAGTGGAGCTGGATGTTCAGTGGGCAATTTGTCCGGACCAGGTTTAAGTTTTTGCAGTATGGAAGGTGCGGCTGTCTCAATCGACGGCAGTAATTACAACACCAATGTCATGCTGGATGCGTTTAGCCCCTCCAACTTGATGTGGGACCCAATGGCACAGCGAAAACTCGACTTAGTCCGATCGAGTAACGGTGGACGAATAATTGGCCCGGTTCCGGAAGTGAATGAGTCCATCACTCAACAAACGACCGATTGGGTTGGCCGGTCTCCTCCAGACTTGTGTATGGAGATTATGCAAGCAGGACTGCATCATTCCCGGCCAGACAACCAGTCACAACTGAGTCCAGTGTCCAATGACCTTCCACTCTATGCTCCAAGATCCAGGGGTTCCAAACGATCTAGCCCAGGGGAGTATGAGAACCTAGAGAATTTGTCCGAAAAGAATTTGGAGTTTTTACGACTTGGTCAAACGGCACAGGTAGTTCCACTGATCCCTCTTATCAACGCTTAGTCTTGAATGGATATGAGGTTTCCTCAACAGTTTTTTGTTTGTCTTGTCCAAACACGTAGCCTGATCACTTGGTTTAACTGAACTTTTGTGTCAAGAAAGCTGAAGGTACAATAACCACCGGTGTTGAGCCCCGACTCCGACGAACGGCGGGATATTTTACACTTGTGAACTACCGACCGGAATATATTCAGGATGGGGCCACCTGACGTTGGTGCAAAAATGCTGCTAGTGGAAAAGTGGACCGATTGTCCGGACACTACTATGCATAAAACCAATCACATCATTGATCAGTTCACGGGCTAATGTGATGGGTGTGCTGTACATCTGTTCTGTTCTGCGTCTGCGCCTGACACACCACCTTAACCAAGCAATTAACCGCTGCGTCAATTCGGGTCGTGAAGTTGAGCATGTAGACTGCTTCAGAAGCTTTGCGTACGACCGGGATAGACTCTGTGACAACATCGGGATCTGTCTATCTTTTTGTGTTGGTGTAAAAATGTACAGGGTAGGACAAGACAAAAATCGTTCGAAAATGCCGGTGTGACAGTCTGCAATGGTCAATGGGTTTCTTCGAAACCTAAACGGCTTGTACTTATCACAGACTATAAATTGTGACCATCCAAAATGTTGAAAAATATGGTTGTATCAGACGACATGTTGTAACTTAGAAGTTACAGACTGAATCTGCCGAAACTTGACAAGTGAGTGAAACGATTTCAGCATCCCCAACCAGTCAGTTTCTTACTCTGTTGGCTGCAAGGTCAAGATAGAGCGCTCGGAGCTTGTTGTGGGGGCTAGGTAATGTCAAAATCTTAGCTCACGAGCACAATTACCTGGCGTTAGAGTCTGCTGACTGTACATATGTCCCTTTTCAATCCGAATATTGAGAAGAGCGGATTGTGATTCATACACAACGTGAACTTCCTTCCTTACGAAACGTTTTCACTGCATACACTAAGGCTAGAATTTCCTTTCCGATTATGTAGTAGTTCCTTTCCGCTGATGTGAATGAGCATGAGAGAATACAGCCTAGTAATGAACATATGAGGATCTGCGTCGATATCGCAGTCAAAAGTATCACCTACAACAAGTATAGGTAGTGTTGGATTTTTTGATCCGGAGGCTGTTTAGTTATGGTTATCTTCTCAGAGTGGACGTCCCAGTGCATCAATGACAGGTCCAAGCTAATTTATGCCAGCATGCAAAAGCAAACCACATTCACCAGTTCGAAATTTTGAATCCACATACTTGAATGAGCTCGAGTATTCTGTGCAGCTAAGGGACTGACAATGATAAAGTCGCCCATTGTGGCCATGGCATACGGAAGATCACACTTTAGTGTTATCTGCTAGAAGATACCTGACAGACATTTTGTACTGAAATTTAACCTACCAGATTGATGTAACCTGTGACACTTGCTGATAAGGCGTGTAAGTCTTTACATTTGCCTTACAGTTCTACTTGGAGGTGTAAGCGTTAGAAAGGTCAGTTTTTGGAAATGAGTCATATTCGTCATCCGTATCCCCACCAGACTTTGTGTGGTACGCATTTGATATGGGTTTCCGTGAACCGAATGTAATGTTGACGTACTTCATTCGTGGAATCCTTTGTTTTAGATGTTTGAAATTTCTGTCGAAGTCGGTGACGAGGGATATGGTACTGGCCCCGGGCGGTGTGATCTTATAGAAAATCAGGTATATGAAACCTTCCGCTGATCCGTGCGTCGCATGAGCACTGTCACGTACAACCGTGAGAAGATTGCGACCACTCCTCTGGTTCTGCAATTTTAGTAGGTAGAACTCAATGATTTTCGGTCAGTAGGCGACAAACCTCATCAGAAATGAACCTCGAAATTGAGTAAACCAACTGGCATGCAAATAGTCAAAAGTAAGAAAACGGATGCTGAAGGACTGTAGGACCATTCCATATTACCGCCTACTCGAGGGAATCAGCTGACGACCCAGTTGTATGCAAGCTAAAAATGATCCTATGGCTCACGGCCATGCCCTTAAGCGCGAGGGTTATGTTTGCTGGTGAATTGCACCGTTTTGTCGCTGACACTTTGGTGCGTCTCTTTGTCCATTCTACTCTTCATTGATGCGAACATGAAGGCTCTTTTTAAAAGCTTGCTTCCAACCTGCAAGGCACAGCCAAACCCTTTGAATTTAATCCGTGAACCTCCACTGCTTTCGTCCGTAAGTAAGCTTTAGCCATCCAAACCAGCAACGGTGCATGCACGTGCAGAGAAGCCTCACTTGTGGGACGACTGCCACATGAGCAGGGGCCGGAATGAAGGGGTTCGATCGCCGACCTTGGTACGAGTCCGAAATCTAGGACACATTGAAGTCACCTGACTCGCGGCACCGTAGCGTGTCTAAACGCGACAGTGGTGGGTTAGGCCAATACTTGAAAGTGTGCGTCTAACTAGTTGGTGCTCACGGCCCATCCGAGGTCGGTTGTCTGAACGCCTAACCGACGCACTCCGTTGACCAAAACACGGACGCACATACGCACGTTCGGTGCAAAGCATCTCGTTTAAATCCCTACCCTCGTCTTTGTGTATGTGATCATGTGACTGCTTGGGGCGTAGTCAGCGCTTAACACAGGTGTCAGGGTAGCCCGACCCGGGGGAAGACTTGCCCTAACTTAAAAACTGATTGGGTAAACATGTCAGGACGATCGATAGGTGGGACAGTGCATCACGTGACAAGGGTTCATTTCATCATTTCATGTTGAAGTCGGTTCGTTGACACACAATCGGCTTTCAGGTCAGCGCCAGCGTCACAATTTCCAGTCGGTTGGTTGACATACCGTTGCTTCGTAATGTCTTAACACTTACCAAAAGTTGACTCATTCAGAGCAAAATAAAATGATCGAACTCTGCTCCCAAACGAAAAGCGCAGACGATGGTCACCCAGATAGACAGCCTTATGAAAAGGGTTTGTCTAACCTTAAAGTACGGAGTATGGAGGAAAAAACACTCCTGGAGGTGGCCAAATTTTGAGCCCATCATCCGGAACTTCATGTCGCTCTGAATGAGGCTATTTTTGGTCGGTTTTCGAACATATAATGCAGTTATGTACAATGGCGTTGATATGATAACCGATTGCGTGTGTCAACCAATCGACTGGAAATCGGGTGATCAGCTTCAACAGAAACCACTTTACACCGATTACAACCGATGAAATGAACTTCTGCCGGGCATAGTTTGCTTGCATTAATTGAGTTAGTTTTTCCACCATTTGGAGGACTGTATGCTCTCTTAGATACACTAGGCTCACCATATCGGGCACTGTATTAGTTGCGTTGTATTAGTTACTCGTCCCCGACTACTATACAAGACGTATAACACATCGCCTCTAAACCTCAGATAAGCACCTAAGCTTAGACGTCCAGAACGTTAGAAGTGAACTTCCTGCTCGTCACGAGCAAATGAGTCCGATTAGCAGAAATTCTTTCAGAGGTGAGGAAGAACGTGTTTATGGTTGTCGTTTCAGTGCACCCGAGCCACCTATGTTACGGAACACTGCCAACGAGTGTTTATCTTGAACAGAAGAAGGAATTTGGAAGATGGAATACACTAATGAACAAATCACTAAAAATGTTAGCCAGCTGTTTTCGTGATAGTACTCACTTCATGCAGTCAAGGTGACGCTCGATAATAGTTGTTGCGCTATATCACGACACACGATAAGATGTTACTCCTCAATTAATCAAACTATCTGGGCCTGTTCGTGTAGACCGTACGTTACAGATATTCCCGCAGAAAGAGTCTATTGGGCTGGGTTCTGGTTGGCCGCCCAGTCAACGCACTTCAACTAGTATGCCGATTCTCCCGAACTGCTGACGAAAATGCTGAGAAATTGTCTCGGACATAATGAGGTGGTGCACTATCTTGTAGCCATCACGTTGGTTTCATTACGTTGTCTACCTCCATCTGTGCTATTACGGGATTCTGAAGGTATTCTAGGACGAAACAGAAAGTAGCAGGAGTGAATACAAAACACAAAAACTACCAATCAAGTTGTGTGAAGAAAAGAAAGACCGAAAGAATTTCCTTCATTGAGTAGTGCTCAAACGAAGAGTGTTGTGCTGTGTTGGACGCGACAAGCCCCGTATTGGTACGCAGTAGACCTAACCCAAAACGGACTTAGATTAGTTGGCGTGTAAGTTAAGCACCCCTTCGGTCATGTACACAACTGCACGATGTATAAACCATTTAAAAAGCCCAAATCACTTTTTTAAATCACCAGGCTATGGACACTGTAACTGGAGTTCACCAAAATGAATCGAGCGGTCTATATGAGTAATTCGAATCCTCAAACAACGCGACATGTTGAGTAAGCCTCATGTAACCTTGCGAACAGCGTATTTGCACACATTTTTTCCGCAGTTCGACGGAAGAGGCCGAGGACCAGAGTGTATCAGCCTGATTACGTGGGATTTGTGTGGAGACTAGTCTCAACAGGTCCGTCAGCGGTACACTTAAGATCTGTTTCCAGGCCTACATTACATAGGTCGGCCCGAGAATGTGTGGTAGACGATGTTGGATGGACAGCAGTCAGATGTATAGACAGCGCCTGTTCTACGCGTTAGCCTGAAGTCGTCATCGTGGGTGTGGTACCTTTCAGACCATATTCAATGGGATCCCTCTGAGAAGTGATCTCTCGTTGGAGTTCAGAATGTGTTCTATAGGTGCTGGAATTTGGTCTGTTACCCATTTCAACAGGTCACTTCTCTTCAACGTTTTCTAACTACAGAGTTATTGTTAACTTGTTGAGCATGTGCAAGGCCCCGATGTGTTGCACACAGAAACAACGTCACACTTCCAAGGCGAGCATCATTTTTTGTTGTCCTGCTTTTTTCATTGTGACTTGACTTTTTAGAGAAAAGTGGTTCTTGCTCTGTTCTCCATGCTCGTACTAGTGTGGTGGTTCACAGCGGTATACACTTATGGTATCACACTACACGTTCAGGTTGTGCAGCAAGGCAGGAACACAACGGTTTATCTGGCGACTGGGGTGGAACACGTGTTTTTCACATTGACCAAATGGCATGTTAGACACGTTCGCTTATATGGTATGATCCTTTATATGGGGAATAGAGTTATGTTTGGCTTCAGGTAGTCAATGACGCTGACACTGGTGTACAATACATCATACCACCACATGGTCGTTACAATGTATCTCATATTCTTTCTCACAATTTAGACAAAGACCGACTCAATACTGACTCAGACTAATCAGCCTGCTTATGGGTCTGGCTTTGAACTACGAGGACTAATTCAAGGTTCGGATTCTGCACATGGGCCAAAGAAGTTCACTCCTGGTACTACAACTCATGGTTCCCTGTCCACTCTGGCTTATTCAACCACTTCCGTACCGCATTCACCTTCTTCTTCCTCAAGGGATTCATCTGTCCTCTCATCCACCTCGTCATCTTCATCGGTCTCTTCTTCTTCAAGGTCCCTGTCTGAGCTGCCTCATACAATGGGACGTGGAACGGATGCGTCTCAAATGCAGCACCGGATGGACTTAAAATCAGTTCGTCGTTCTCCGGTCCCACATTCGCACAAACACACAGAACATCGGCATAGTGGCGAACAACATTCGAGTGGTTGTACTTTTCCATGCTCGAATGAAAACGACTTCCAGTTGGTCGCTACTCCGTGTTGTTCGAAGGCGTACAAAACATCTTCAACCATGTCAAGACCAGCGCATAGGGAACACCACCAATGTGGCTGTTCTTGTCACGGAAAGTCACCACCAAAAACGCTGATTAAGTCAAATTCTTTACGGATGAACAGTCCAAAAACTAATTCTTCCAAGACGGATTTGATGCTGAGTCCATGTGAACGAGTATTCGCCAGACAGAAGGCTAGGTCGTTTGATCCCTTTTCTAGCACCAGCCTGGCTCGGGCTTCTAATCGACACCGAACACCCGTACAGCTGGTCCCTTACTTGTCCACAAGCCAAACCATTCGCACATGCCGCAAACCAGCCAAAGGTCTTCAAGCGTATCTGCGTGGCTGGCGTCTACGGCGGTCGAAATCTCGTGGCGTACTGGCGAAGTCAGCCGTCACATCAGAGCAAGGGGCACGACTCTCCTATTCGGATGACGACGCAACTGAAATGGATGTATGCTGCTTGTCCGACTCGGAAGGAAATTATCATGGCAATCACACCTCGGCAACACTGTCACCAGTGGAAAGTCCATTACTATCATCAGCCTCATCCTATTCCTTTTCCACATCCTCGTTGGATGTTGCGGCAGAGGAATTCTACGCACTTCATAACCATCACCCCCATTTGAGACCACTTCCACTTCGACGTTCACATCATCGTATGCATTCACCTTGGTGTGTGAATTCCTACAATAAGGTACAGACACACCGTCCTGAAAGAAACCGCAGGGGAGGGAGTTTAGATCCATCTGTTTCAAGTGCAAATCTAGCAGGTTCGTTACCAAAACGTGCCAGCCCTGTAGCCCTGATGGTTCGGGGTTCTCACCGCAAAGGCAACTCAGAACAGACCAATCGGGTTCTGTCATCCGTTATTTGCCCCTACAAGCATGTCTATGAGTCGAGAGTTTGTAATGCTTGCGAAGCATTCTCCAAGACGTCCGTTGCCTGTCGTTTGCCACGTCACCACCGACATCACTATAATCAAACCCAACAACCTATTTCAAGTAAAGAAAAGGTGACTGGATCTCCAAGGATCCACCAACGAACGAAACAGACCCAGAAGCCTGGTGTGAGAAAGGTGACACTTCCAGTGACTTCTACACAACCAGCTCGCCGTCATCACCATCAGTTGACGGAAAAATCGAACAAAAGGGAGCAAAGTGGTGTTGGTAAACCACCAGTGGCTAGAAGGACATCCACTGACCCCCCAGAAGGAGTACAATTGGAGCTAGGTTCAATGACGAGACAGGGGAAAGAAAGTCCAACAAAGTCTTTAATGGTTCAAGACACACCGGCCAAACCCCTCCGACCAAAGGAGTTATCATTCTTTCCTCAACAACCGATGGAAGACAGACAAGGGAACGGATGCAAATTAAAAACGGTAGGTCATTCATAAAAAGGCTTTCCTTTAGATATTATTAGCGATTTCAAATACGTTAAGGTTTTTGCATGAACCATGCCTTGTAGACAGAGTTAGGCGTGCATAAAACGGGACGTTTCTGGCACGAAAGTTTAAGGCTTTGTTCGATGGATACATTGGTCCTTGCTTATAGAACATAGGTGATTTCTGGGGCGTCATGGAAACCCGGTTAACAAAACCCGTGGTGGTTTTTTATTTACCCTAAAGTTAATATTTTCAGATTCTCGAAGGTTGATTAACGAACTAATTTCATATCACTCCGCATGTGAATTTCCAGCCAATAATCACGTCAGTCTGGGAGTTCCTCAACCCTTTCCAAATGAATTTCCATCCAGACAATTGCTACACAGTCTGGCTCATAGAACTATTTTGCTTTGGCAGGATTTCGCGTTCGCTAAATGTCTTAGGAATCCGAGATTGCTTGTTCATTGTTACTTATGGCTAGTTCAACTTCACCACACTTTTGAACGCTTTGTTTACAGTCACCAAACGTTACCCTGAAAGCACCCAGTGACGTCAATGATGTGAAAGATCTAAACCAAAAGGAGCATTTGCCAAACCGAACAGACAAGCAAAAACCCTCATCGGACTGGAGACAAACCGGACAAAAGGCTTCCCCTGCTTCGCCGGACCTGTTGAATCAACCTTCAGTGAAACACTCGCCAGTAGAGCGACAAACCTTTGTACCTAGTAGTTATACCACACCTGTCAATCCTGTATGTACAAATAGAGGGGTCTCCTCCTCGCAAATGCATCAAATGCAACAACGAAATCTGAATCAATTGAAGACGATTGGTTCAATAACCAATGATCGTGGTCTCTACCTTCTTGAAAAGACATCACCAGGTGTTGAAAACAGATCTGCTGGTAAAACAAGCGCTTCCGATGCACCTGTCTCCAATGTTACATCCAGAACAATTCAAACATTGTACCCATCTCCATCTCTTTTGTCACCAGTCTCTCCAACGGTCACATGCACAAAAACAGTTTCTGGTGCTTCAACACACAAACTAACTAGTGACACCACATGCGATGCGGGTGGCAAGAACAATGCTCAGTCAAAAAGTGTCACCAAGTTCTTTATAAAGCCCTACGCCACAGAGCAAGGGTGCGATTCGAAACTCCCAAGAAGTGGGTCACTGGAACCGACCGATCTGGGGACTCAACGTCCGTCTGTAAGTCAAGTACAAGCGACTGCAAATAGACCAGGTTGGACTTCATCACCGCGGGGTGGCAGTGGGATCCCGGAGAGTCGATACCACATCAGACCAGTAAGCAGTCTGATTAGCAAGTTCTCACAGAACGCAGTAAGTTCTCGGCATTTATATCCGCTTACCTCAGTTCGGTAGGATCATGTGAATAATGGCCAAAAATTGAACAATCCTTGTAACTCCTGATCGTTTGACTCCACATATTCCAGTGAAGCAGGCTGAGGATGGGCGGAAAGAATGTGGATTGAGCCGGTACAGAAGACACCTGTAATAAATTTAACCGTCTGAGAAAAACTTAACCTTTTCAAATGCTGTTCATAAATGGTATGTGGATGCTTGCTCACTGCAACAAAAGGCTGGCCCATCGGCTTTCTACAGCTAGCTCATAATAATGCATGTGGGGACTATCGTAATGTCTGAAAGTGGTGTTGTGCATAGTTAGCTTTTCTATACTATGAACCGAAAGGTTGACAGGAAGTACTCACGTGATGGGTTCAAAGAATTCACAGCTCTTACACCCAGCTGGCCGGTGTTCTGACAATCATACACCTCTAAGGTTATATTCACGAGAGTCACACAATGAGACCACTACATCACTTCAACTATAAGGATAAGTTCTCGCCCAACTGGCTTACTCAACCAACATTTACTTTTAAATTAAGCGCCAAACTGAGCGAACCATTGTTTCCTATGAAGTAATAACCGGTAGAACAACAGTTGTAGTAAACTCGATAGGCCAGTATCACTTTTTTCTCCGATCCGGTGTCCCCTGTAGTTTGGCCCCAAGGGTTATAAAAGTAACCAGAAGCTGTTCATATTTGGAGGTGTCTTCTAACTAACGGCTCAAATCGGCGCCTCCAGGAGTGTCACTGCATGTGTTGCTCATTAACTAGGACTACTATAATTAGAAACAGGCCGTAGAGTATTAGCTGAACTAGTTCCCTCACTTCACAGTCATCCGTGTTATGACTCCTGTGGCTGTGCGTCACAATCACACTGGCTAGGCTATTTGTCACTTCGCATTACGACCACCACTGTTATACCACAGAATACACTTGACATTCTTTAGGACGTTCCAAGGGGGAGTGCTGTACTGGTCAGTGCATTACTATCATAATCACTCCATGGATTTCCTATATAAAAACCAAAGTAACTCACTCCATCTTATGTCGGTCAAGTGTTAGGTTATGTCCTGTATACGGAGCGAGCGCACCAATCCCTCACACTGACAACTGCTCTCCTTTTACCACAACCGCATGATTGTCCTTGGCACTTGTGGTTCTCAAGACCGCTTCCGCTCGGTTTTGACACCAATGCAAAGAGGAAAGACTATAAGTAGAGCAGTATCTTAAGTCATGCGTTATGTGATCCATTTGCTTTACCACTTGTTGTTGTCTTGCGTGGAAATGCACGAAGCCTATTGTGAAATGTAGTGGGTCTTGTCCCTTCAGCTTTGTCTCCCCTGACTAATCTAAAACATTCAGATTTCCTATGCGTACCAGTTAAAGCTAAGTAGCTGATATTTGCATCCATCATGTGTGGAGTGACATCACTCGCTATTCAGATACGTTACGGCGCCGAAAGCGGACATGATTGTCAATACGAAACAAACCATAGGCATCTAGGTGGGTGGTGCAGCCGTTCGAAGCTGAACATAATAAACGTTCTCGGAGCATTACGTCTCGACCAGCTCTGTAATGTTTTTGACGTGAAATCTCAGATAGATGTACGATTATTCTAGCTTACAAGCGAACAACAGAAGAGATTACCGCAGGGGTTTGCCTATTCTTTCAGAACATTCACGCCCAAGTGAAGCGATCCAACCAGCTACCCCGACTATTCAATACAACATAGTTCTATAAGTACACTTTGACTGAATTCTTTCTCTAGGAGAAGTACACTTTGACTGAATTCTTTCTCTAGCTACACATAGAAACAAAGATATTGAGTAACTGGTGTTGTGACCGGCGATAAAGGGCGATTCATTTGGAGTGACATATGCAATGGCCTGTTGTAACGCTTTAGAAGAACAAACTCCCAATTTGGACCAGCACAGTCATTTCGAACATCTCGCACCGTATTCTGTAATAATGTTTTAAGAGCTTTTGTACAGTCCGTTGAATGTGAAATGCAATCAGGGCAAAACAAACGGCGATTCACCTTCTCATTAAGTTTGCTCCCTTCACGAATAGTGCCTTTCTGAATGGCTGAACGGTTTCATCTGGTGTACGACCGAGCACAATCATATGTGAGTTTGAAAGCTGTTGTACCACGCAACGTCTTCAGAAGAACGATATGGACTGACAAGTTTTGTGTCAACTCAGTTCAGTTCTAGGCCGTTGTTCAGCTCATTCGGACGACAGAACTGACAAATTCGAGCCTTGCAATGCTGTCCAAGCCTTTTAACTTTTCCGTCCATTTTATTACATCACGCGTTGCTACGTAGCCAACAGTCGACAGGAAACAGTATTGGTTTCTTTCTAACAAGGACAACAACAAAAAATACGACAACTCGCTCGAGTTTAACGGTCATGTTCAAATCAGTACTTGTGAAAGTACAGGAACTGCAAAAGAAAGACTACCATTCAGATCACTT
Source organism: Clonorchis sinensis (assembly GCA_003604175.2). NCBI lineage: Eukaryota > Metazoa > Platyhelminthes > Trematoda > Opisthorchiida > Opisthorchiidae > Clonorchis > Clonorchis sinensis. The sequence continues at coordinate 7,182,027 of CM030373.1, forward strand.
GTACGTCGAGTTGAGCCCGAGTTCTACCGGTCTAACTGAACGGACAGATAACTTCCATAGGTGTACTGAGTGCTTTACCACCATCGGCTCTATCAATGTGCACGCTGCATCTGAAAACTACTTTAGTGAGAATTTAGTAGCAAACGTAGCACCTCTGCTAGTGTTAACCGTGTCGTATATTGGTCACATGCACGACCACTGCCTTTGTTACACAGAGTGGGACTTCATTCGGTACAGGGACCTCGTCCTCGGTTCACAAAGCGTCAAATTCCCCCCCAGCCGAGGGTAATGGAAACCAGCGAAGTCCAACACCGTTCCACACCATACCACCCGGCCCCACATGATTTTAACGTTCGTATGACAATTCGTATGCACCTCTTCATTCTTCGCGCATTTATGTAAAGTATTCATTTCTAATTTGTCCTTTAAAGATTTATTCATATCATCTAGTAAGGGATAGTGCTGCTAGTTAACGTTTGAATTTCCAAATCCGGTAATGTGATTCATTTATGATCTTTTGGTGCCTGTCAGAACGTGACGACTTGAATAGTTATTATGGTACTGTTATCTTTGTTTCAGTTCATTGGCTTTCTTCTCATATAAATAACGAAAATTCTTGCTCTGTCGCTGGTCTTGTTTTGACTTGGCTTTACGGACAGTGTATGACCTGGCAACGAAGTACGAAAGCGCTAACCAGTAAACTTAGTCGGACGGGCAACTGCCGCCTCCCTGAATGGGGACCCCCGGGACTCAAATCACCAGTGGTTAATGACACTGGCAGAAATGGCCCAATCGCGCAGTCAGTGGCGCTCGTGCATCAAAGCTATAGCCTTCAATGCGTAGCTACTCGATTTCTGAACAATCCGAACATACCTTCGCCTCTAAGGCTTCGCTGTACGTTCCACATTCCCGTTTTCAGGTGGTCGAAACTGTAGCAGCTGGAACCAATGTGCCTATGGTACACGGTTTATAGCTGATAAATTGATTGATTGATGGATTGATTGATACGGAAACGGGGTATTTTACTCGTATGCACAGTGGGCTTCTTTCCGGAAGAAGAAAATCACTCCTTTTTGATTTAAATGAATTGGAATGTTTCGGAAAGAATGAATGGACAGAGTTGTAAGCATCTACCCTGGGTGTGAGGCTAGTAGTGGTCACTTATCGTTGCCCGTATTTGCTCTTATTCCGCAGCCAAACCTTTGCAAAACAAATTGCATGATGATGTCTCCGAGTAGTACTGCGACTCACCACTTATTAAAATATTACTTTCACTGTAAAAATGCGTTTCATGTATAATAATTAAGTACCTTAACCTAGTATTCTTTCATGGATGGTATTCGCTTATTCGTATGCCATTTTCAATGTGCTGCTGCTACGCGCGAGTGAACACGACCGGAACTCATAAGGAAGCAGTCAGATTGATTCTGACTATTGTCTTTTATTGCGATTGAAGCGACTGACGGAACACCTCAACTTTGGATGTAGTTGCCACTTCTGTTTGTCCATCAGGTGCATAGTCCACGTTTCACCCACAGAAAAGAATGTAGCGAACTAGTTCATATTTTTTTATCTGCTTGGGTTTACCTTCTTGTGTGATCCGTCTCAATGGTCCACTAACCTAGTCATATGCTGGAAACTAAGTGAACTCAAATTGGCTCAGAGATTAAGGCGCGAATTTACTGACCGGAAGGTCTGTGGTTCGAACCCAAAGTCTGCATCTAGGCTGCTCCTGTCCAGGCTTGGGCAACCAGGCAGTATCTAGGCTATAATGCTTCCTTCAGGTGACATGGCGGCTAGGCATCGGAAGGATGTTACAGCTGAACGTTTCTTTGATCCTCACGCTGATTAGTCTCACCGTTCGGCAGAGGTCGAGGACGGTTTCAAGTCAACCCATAGCAAGTAAATTCAAGCAGGACAAGAAAAGCTTCACGCACTTGGAGGTGAATTTTCGGTCGACGAATTTGTGGTAAAGTTGGAAGAACATGTGAAAATATGAAGAAGAAAGCAAAAACGCATATATTCTAGTAGCTTTACTATATTACTGTCCATTAAATAAGTACTTTAACCATGTATGCGTCTAAATAGGGGACAATGGAGTTTAGGAAGGTTGTACTACGAGGCGAGATGAGTTCGAACTTTGACCGAGTGACAGAAGTTGAAACATCCATAGATAGAGAAGGATGTTGGGCACACATGCTTTGCTCATCAGAGAAGAATCGCTAATATGCGCTTTTCAGGCTGGATTGACCTCGATTACAGGGCGAAATCTTCGTTGAAATCTCAGTTCACACTACCAGTGATTATTCTTCACATAGCTGGTAAGACAGTGAAGTAATCTGCTGGATGGCTCATCAGCATCCTCGGATAATTGATGAATCTATTTGCGTGTGACGTGTACCTAATCGTTCGCAAAAAGTCATCGCATTTTCTTGGGCTGGACACCACACGCAGTCGAGATTCATGAGTCAAGAGTGTTGTGGCTAGGATGACGTGTGCCATCCACAAATTTTATATAATTTGTTTCGATCCTCATAGATTTTCACACCAAAATAACATATTGGACGGAATTTCTTCATGTTGGTACGTGGCTCTCACGAGCTCATGCACACTGCGAAACTATCTGGGTTAATACACAAAGATAGCTCTGACGAGCCGTTGAAATGGCTGACTAACCTAGTGGCACCGCAAGTCCAATTTTGTATGACTAATCAATACGTCAGTCACTGTAACTCTGCGATGATCAAATGAATAAAGACAAACAACTGCTGGTATTGACACTCAGTCTTAGTTTCAGGGGAAAGTGACGCCGCAAACATAGTAAGTTCTCTGTTCTTGAACCGTGAGAGCAGAATTCTACCCGGTGCATCCCATCGTTGGAAACCGGTGTAATATTGTTTCATCTAAATGATGCAATCTTCAAGCTGGTACTTAATCGTTGATTGATTTTTAAATTTCTACTTTAGAGAAACCGTATTTGCTAAGAAGTTGGATCGTTTAATATATGTCGTTTTCCACACGGTGTATTTTCGTGAGGCGGGAACATGCTGTCCAAGTGTACATATTTCGGCACGTTACCCTGACAATTTTCCGTTCTCCTCGTACATAGATAAGCGAAATGCAATTCAGAAAGTCTTCAAGAGTATGTCTCGTTGATAAGACTTTGTAGAGTGTTGGTAGTGTGAGGAGATTTAGGTTTTTTGTGGAGACCTTGTCCTGTTGGTGAAACCAATCTATGCTGGAAAGCCGAGAAGCACTGTACAGCTGTTTCATCCTTGTTGGGAATCATCAGCAGTGCGCATCTCACGAAACTCCGGAGGGTCTCGAACCCGCGACCTCCCGGCTAGTAGTTTGAACACTTAACTGTCCGGTCACGAGCGGCTGATCACCAGTGCGATTAACTCGCAATTAGATAGGATATAGCGCCGCTCATCCTTCAATCACGGAATTCTCATCCCGCTGTCACACATGTTGACTGGTTCCTCCAGTGACGACTTCTCGAGACTCTCCGGATTTTCGTGAGATTCGCACTGCTGGTGATTCTTAATAACGATGAAACAGCTGTATGGTGCTTCTTGGCTTTTCATCGTAGATTGGCTTCACTGACAGGACGAAATCTCCACAAACCCAAATCTCCTCACACTACCAACAATCTATAAGTAGCTCAGTGGAAGAACAAATTTCACCCGATGGGTGAAACTTTCATCTGAGAAGTCGTTGCTCGAGGAGCCAGTCAACACGTGTGACCGCGTGATGTGGATCCCGTGATTGAAGGATGAGCGGTGCTATAACCTGTCTAAGTGCGAGTTAATCACACTCCTGATCAGCCGCTCGTGGCCGAACGGTTAAGTGTTCAAACCACTAGCCGGGAGGTCGTGGGTTCGAGACTCTCCGGTTTTTCGTGAGATGCGCACTGCTGATGACTCTCATTTTGAGAACAGTGTGTCCTCGAGACCGTGTGCCTTTTCGACCGTGTGCATTCAGTTGGGTTACCTCAGTGTCCAACCGTGTTTAGTGTCCAAATTGCAACTTCATGGGATTTGTTTCTGCTCCACTGGAAAAATCGAACGAGCTATTGACACCACATATAACTTCCTCACTATCGTTTGATCGATAGTTGGCACAATAAACAAATTATCATTACCTGAATGAGAGGCCCTGGTTTTCTGGACGAAACGGAAGTTTTGCTCTCAATATTTTAGTAGCTACCACCACCCAAGTAAAGTAAACATGAAGAATAAGAATGCTGCTGCGGGAGTGACTGTACTTTAGCCGATCTCAATGTCGGAACAATATGAGAGGTTTTTCCATTTGGATATTGAAAATTCCAGCGGAACGTGTTCTTCCAGACAACGGTCATCTGCGCCGACGGCAGAAACTGAACATAGTTCAGTAAGCCTACGGAATGGAGAGAGAAAACATAACGATTAAATCAAATTCAGGAAATAACAACAGAAATGAATATTCTTAAAGTTTACCGGCCAGGTGGGAGATAAATGTTTTCCTTGGTATACTACACTCGTGTTTGTGCAGTTAGACTTAATTTACTTCACGTACAATATCAAGCACTCGCCTTCAGCCATCAGGTTTGGTGATGGTCACCAAGCCTAACTGCCTAACGTGCCTTCTGGTCCGTAGGTAACAGACAGCATCTGGAGTTTCGAACGTGATTTCATTCCGCAAGGGATCTGTCTATACCGGAGGCTCAGAAACACTGTGGAGCTGTTTCATCCTTGTTGTGGAACAGTGTGCATCCCATTCAATCTACAAAGGGTTTCAAACCAACGTCATCCTGATTAAAGGATGGACACCACAATATCTGACCGTCAGTGGCTGACTTACAATTTGGTTAAAATGCCACCACTCCCCAAAACAGTCCACTTCACATGAATCAACTCTGACTGACTACTCAGCAAACACCTCTTACAGGGAAGAACCATTCTCCCACTCTAACTAGTTGTCTTGGTGGAAATCAACCAATCCCAAAATAAAAATACACCTTTTTGAAAACCAAGCCTGACCAGAAATCCACGAATGCCGTAGACTAGCCAGACGACAACAAAATGATTCGAGCTTCAGTAGATTATCATGAACTTGGCTGAGCCTTCTATGAATAGTTGAGACTTTCTATGACCAATGACTTTGCAATGTGCTGTTCGCTTTTTTTGTCTCCGAGGGGCTCTTAATCCAGGTGTAGATTAGTTGACTCTATTCTACATGTGGTTTTCATACTAACATGATTCAGAAGTGCGTACACCGAACGAGAGCTGGCGACAAACCATTACCTAGTCATCCGGATCAACATGGGTATGAAGGATTTGCACGGAGTACCACATTCGGCGAATTGGCACAGGCGTCCAACAATTAGCCTTTTTTAACCGAAGGACGAGATTCTTATGTCAATACCCTGCAGTTAGGACAATTTGCTTCAGTGGTTTGCTTGTGTCAGCCTTTTGTGGTCGCAAAATTACTCAACTGCTCCTCTAGCTCGTCAGTACTACGGGGACATTGGCGTATCGCGACCTCATCGGTTACTAGGATACCAACCAAGGTTAGCTAGCACCTGCGAAATATATCACCCATTTTAGTGGCCTTGGTGTCAGTATTGGTTTTCTACTCTGCTCCGAGTGATACGTTATTATGAGTTGGCTATTCGAATTTCTGCACTTGAGACATTTCGTCTGTTATATCTAACCTACAGATTGGTATTTCCTCGCGTACTGTGTACATGAATAATTGGTTTGTACAAATATCCACCATATTTAATGTGGTCAGTGATTGCGGTACACCCTTCATAAAACTTCAAAACAATTCCTATAGTCAGAAACTAGCATCCCATCCATCGATCCAATTTCGTTTTTTCTCCTGAGCGATGTCTGTGGTGAAAATAGTTCTGTAAATTGTGTTCACTTTATTGGTGGTTAGTGGCTGGCTGCTGATGGATGCCATCAATTTGTCAACGAGTCAGGTTTCGATCGGATGGGAGGATAGGTTGGTTGGTAGAAGACTCGAGGAATGAAACATTCTGGATACTTCAAGGGAGTAGCTTCTTTCTAGTAGGGTCTGATTGACAAGTTGAATAAGTTAAGCTGAAGGGTCCCGGGAAATTCAACCCCTCCCCCCTCCGGGTTAGTCGAGGCAATTAGGATCAGTTAAGGAACAGTCATTTCTTGCGTTTTGCGGATGTGAACAGATTACACTATCTACCGTGGTATTTTCGGTATGTAGACTCTGACCATCCTTGTGCCTACTTTATCCATTCGGATCGGAACTGCTGTTTTTATTTCATTGGATCACACTGAACAGTATTAGTTTGATTCTGGAACGATCTTGCAAGTTGAACTCATACCTCATATAAATTAATCCAATCACTGGAAGGACACTTGGCAAACGAGTTCTAAGACCTGATCTTGAGATGACCTGTCTTCTGAGGGATCACGCTAATTCAGGGGATATCTTTTCAGGGAGAGGCCTGTGTGTGGGGGGTCTCTCCCAAAAACTTGTTTTATACAGATAAGAAGGCGGACCTTTAGAGAGAAAACCTTACTCCTCCAGAGCAGCAAAAGTGATTTCAACTCACCAGCTCTACTGTGGATGAGGAATATCAGGATTGCAACAGAAATCACAACAGAGACTGCATCCAACATCTGCAACATGACCTTCATGACGTCAACTATAAACAACGTTATATTGACTACGATAAATACATTCATTTGCAAATCAATTTGGTTTTGCGAGAGACTCACCTGGAACCCAGCTGAATCTCCCGTTTGTGATGTTTCCACGCAACTGAATGTGCTGCACCAGGCCGCCTCACTCGGGTACGACATTCGAAATATCGCGATACATGTATTTTCGTAGTGCACTACTCATAAGGTTGCTGAATATTCTTCGACAACCCATGACCGGTTTCGCCCTTCTTGGGGCTCATCAGGTAGGTGCAGTCCTCGAGTTTCCGTTAACCTTATATTCCAGGTGAATCTCTCGCAAAACCGAATATGTTTGTGAATGAGTGTATTTTGCTAATTTCGTGCAATGTGGTTTCAGATAGAACATAAGGTTGATGGAAACTCGGGGATTGTGCCTACCTGATAAGCCCCAAGGGGGGCGAAACCGGTCGTGGACTGTCGAAGAATTTTCAGCAACCTCATAAGTAGTTCATCAAGAATAATCTGACGAACGTTTAATTTCGCCCATCTACGTACGCGACGTAACCAGCATAACGCAACAGGCGTATGGACACAAGGAAAACAATAATTTCATTGATGCTATCTTAGAATTATGCAGTCATTCGGTTGACACCTAGCACCTTACTCCTTCCCACAGGCATGCCTTATTCACTGAAAGCAAAGTGTGAATTTCCCCTTCAACCTACAGCCGATCTTTCCAGTCTCCTTTGTTCTGCCATTAGGTCCGCGTCTTGATTCTCTTCCTTCGTATACGTTTCCTTGTCAAGCCGCCGCAAGGACTGTATATTGACTCGCATCTCCAGACGATAATCTTTCATTTCACAGACAGGGTTATCTGTTGGTGAAATGAATGACGGGCACGGAAATCATCAAAAGTGTAGCATAAGGCTTGAAGGCAATGTGTTTCATGACAATCAACGCTTAAATGTGGGTTCAGTCATCCTCGTAGTGCATTATCCGGATGTAAACAGCGGCTCCGACTGTCCATGAGTTCGAACCGCGACTCAATGAATTTTTATGCTCATGGATCCCAACACCCATTTTACTCAGCTATCGTTGTATGCTGGCGGGGTGTATCAGAAAATATATTTAGATTATGCGCAAGCAAGCCTTTAGCATGCCCGTACATTTGACAGGTGTCTTTTTCATTACCCGCTTGTGACCGGTGAAGCAGTGAATAGCACTTTAAGTGCTTATGTATACCATAAGGAGCAACCCCATATTTCGCTGGGACTGACGGCATAACTGTTCATGAAGAACTATCGCCTTGCTTCCATTCGGGCCACTTTATAAATGATTTCAAGTGGAAACCAATCAATCCAGCCAAACCAATCATCGAAGGAATAAAGGCGAGGGAATGAAATGTAAGGCCTCAGGTTGGTTATGGTACTTAGAATGTGTTTACTATCTTATGATCTGGTCTCAGGCATTACTCTGTTATATCCATGTTTACTCAAGAAGTGACGGGATTTATTGATAAGTAACTCATAAGGGATCTCTTGGAGGATCTTAGACACCGTGCAAAAAGTTTAGTTCTCTTACCAGTCAAGTGCTGATGTCTTTGTCGAACTGCGAAATTAGTGAGTAAGCACATCACCACCAATCAGGACCACAGTCAGTGCGCACATTGACGATGACCATGAGCTGGGAGTATCCTGAACATACAGCAAAGCACATCGGGGATTGACGAGTCTACAACATCCTGGACTGTTTACACACATCCAAGTACAACATACCAATGGTTTGGGCGGAGATGGATGTGGACTGTCCTGGATGTTAAAGAGGTAACAGCTCTTTGAAAGGTAGGAGTCTGACGAACTTAAATCGGAATTTTGATAAATGGATCATAGGCATCTACGAACTAGACACCGGTCTGCTACCTTACCATCTCCCGACAAAATAACCCTAGCGCTCGACCCTAACCTCTCGCCCAACCATTAGAGAATCGATGGTTAAACCCCTTTTATGGAGGACGACAGAAAGACCAAAACTGCACGTTTGTCACGCCTAGATTATGAGAGTTCATTTGACGACATTAAGTGTGATCTGATTCCCGCAGATGGACGCGCTGAGCATTGTTTGGTTAGGCTGGTACATGACTATTTTGCTAATAGAGTGTGGTTCACATGTTTGGGGAAACTCATTAGACGTCTTTAGACTATTTTTTGATCTATAAACAAGACAGACTGCGGAAATATATGCTTATTTATACTTAACTGGATATTGCAGAGTTCTGGTTGAAGCCAGCCTGCGCCTTACGGAGCAGCTTGTTGGAGAATGGATACATAATCCATTGGAAGATTTGCGCTGTTGCTAATCGCTGTAAGTGTTTTTGTGCCTCCTTGAAGAGTGAATCTCATGTGTTTGTACTTTATCTTACTACGAAGTTTCTTAGAGGTCCCTGGTTTGTACTTTTGCCCCATTAAACTCGGCTGCTATCCCTGTTTGTAAAGTCATACCTTGAGTAATACTAATGGATAGATGGACAGAACCCACGCCTGTGTCTTTTGATGTTTTGGGTCTAATGTGACTACTAAAAACTAATGCTTCACATGAATGTTTTTCCATGTTACCTTAATTCTTCCCCTTTGGGGAGACTAGTGCCGATCAGATTACTCTGCTCGAACGGTGTTGAATACATTTAAGCGGCCTTTTCAACAACACCTGTGTCCTAAAGCCTTTAAACCTGTTCCACAGTACATTCTGCTGTTCCCCTTTGGGGAGACTAGTGCCGATCAGGTTACTCTGCTCGAGGCTACTCAGACTACTTGGACAAACGAGTGTAAAACTGCATACCTGCATAGTCTGGTTGTCTTAGATGCCTGATTTCCAAAAAGTATATTTATTCGACAGTTTCGTCTTGGAAATATTTGTGGCGGATTACTCTCGCTTTCCAAAAATGTGCACAGACGTCAGACGCTGTTGTCAACCCAAAGTCTTTAGTGAATTACGAAAAAATGCATTGGCTGACAAAAGACCGAACGTTTACATACGTAAATAGGCAGACAATAACAGAGTAAAGATTGTACACATAGCTCAGCGTTCTCGCTGTCATCCAAGAAAAAAGTGACTCCTTGACACACCCTTGATGATCTTGATTTAACCCACTTATTCCTGAAATGGGTGCCGAACAGGATACTTATGACCAGTTGCAATCAGAACAACAAAGCTTGCCAATAAGAAATGTTCGCTATCGGGTGGTCGATGGTAAGAAATTAGACGGTGCGAAGATTTTTCCTATTCATGCATATTCAGTCAAGGCTTGCTGTAGGTCGTGGTGGCCTAAGAGCCAATGCTTTGGGCTAGAAACCAGATAAGGTCTCCCGTAGCAGGTTCGAATCCCGCCGATTCGTTGGTAGTTACAGTGGCACCCGACCAACTTTCGACACAATCTCGCAGAGCTGTTCTGATTTCCTTAGACCACTATTTCCAAACTTGGGACGAAGGTAGTTCCTAAGGCGGGAAGTTCGGATATGGGATGATTGGGATGTCTTTCCGTCGAGCCTTAGCTACTCATCAGTACGTAGTAGTATCGAGTTCGCGAGAATAAAGTGGCCCGGAAATCTATCACTGTGTTCGATAAGAATACCACCTGCCATTAGTTAACTTCATTCCTTTTAACTGTCACACAAAGCTTCTAAATCGAGGGACACAATTTGCCTCCGACCCGGCCTTCTGATAAGCTGGATGGTGGCAATCTCCGGAAGAGTGGAAGACCGGATAAATTATAATCCTTCCGGATGAAGACATTATGCACTTTTAACAGATATTTCACAAATTTCATTTATTCTGTCCTCATTTGCTTCTCCTTATTTTCACCCATCTGCACCATAATCACGCTAAAATGGGACTGGAGCAAGGATCAGTGATCTGTTTAAAAAATGCAAGGGTTAAACAACGTTGAAGAAGAATTTTATATATTTAGGGACTGTGCTGCTGTTAATTATTACTTCTATTTATTTCGTTGTCTTCCTAAGTGAAGAATGCGAAGTGCGGTGTGCGAAATCCCCACAACTAGCTGGTGTAACTCTCGGGTGAGAAGTACAAGAAATACAGTTGAATGTACGCACTGGATTATTACACACGCTTCCTTTTCTGGGCGGACCGCCTGAATTGGTTGAGAAGAAGCTGGCCCCTCTAGAAAGTGCCACACGAGATTTTTGGATTGTTGGTCTGTTCGCCGAGCTTGGCAGTTGGATTGCAAACGTTTCAGCACCAATCGAGACGACATCGTCAGTCAACCCGCACTGACGATGTCACCTCGATTGGTGCGGTCGCAATCCAACTGCCAAGCTCGGCGAACAGACCAACAATCCAAAAATCTCGTGTGGCACTTTCTAGAGGGGCCAGCTTCTTCTCAACCAATTCAGGCGGTCCGCCCAGAAAAGGAAGCGTGTGTAATAATCCAGTGCGTACATTCAACTGTATTTCTTGTACTTCTCACCCGAGAGTTACACCAGCTAGTTGTGGGGATTTCGCACACCGCACTTCGCATTCTTCACTTAGGAAGACAACGAAATAAATAGAAGTAATAATTAACAGCAGCACAGTCCCTAAATATATAAAATTCTTCTTCAACGTTGTGCAGTTGGATTGCAACCGTTTCATCACCAATCGAGACGACATCGTCAGTCAACCCGCACTGACGATGTCACCTCGATTGGTGCGGTCGCAATCCAACTGCCAAGCTCGGCGAACAGACCAACAATAAGTCGGCGCATCCGAGCTACCTATATATATTCCACAACATTGCCAAGGTTTTTTATCCCTCCCGACAGCTGTCGCCGGCAGATCATTAGGTTTGCATCTATCAAGTCTCCGTTTTCGTAAAATACCAGTGAACAGGTCAGAACCTGTGAGTGTGATATCTGAGGAGAATACTTTGCTGAAGCAAGTGTGGGAACTAGCGTTTCTGTTCATAGGAACCTCCGCAAAAGTGACCAAAACGCCTATATGTTTCAGATTGTAGGTTGAATATGCCAGCTACTTACCTAATAAAATCACTGTTCTCAGGTTTGATAGAAGCGAAAGTTGATCTAAGTAGTCTGTTGAACGGACGCGATTCTCTCTGAAAACATAAAAACGGTACGGTCACAAAAGCATCGAAGAATGAGTTCGATTGTGAACCGACTGACGAAGACCAATTATTATTCAGCAACTTCTAAAAGTTGGATGGCGTTAATCTTTGACCGGGGATGGTGTAGGGTTAAGCATAACAACTGACTGCTACAAAGCGGGCAAATGGACTAGGTCAAGGGGTCATTTCAGTTCATCATCCGTGAGTGTTGTTAGACTACGCCTGTCATTACTTCCGCTGTGATTTTTTGAGTGATGGTGGATTCCATGCTACGGGTTGTCAGGCAACAGCCTTCTGAAACTTTCCTCATGGACTAGGCAACAGGAGTCATTATAACTGTTCATAAATATCCTCCATCATTTGACTGGTTTGTCAAATACACCTAAGTACGAACTGAATCCCCACAATATATACAGGTTCTTCAGCATGTGGTCACCTGGTCCAATCGACAACGTAGTATGGAGTCGTCTCATCCGTAACAAAGCCCTCTGTCGTATAACCGTAGGGAAAAGTGGGACACACGTATGGGCCAAAATGCTATTTTTCTTCAATGTGGAAGTCAGAATAGATTACCTTCTACGTATGACATCCTTTAACCTCTCATTTGTTTCCCCAAAAAGGTTTCGATCCATAGTACTACGTCCTACCTGGTGTTCAAGAACCTTTCGGTTAAGGTAGTGTGGCAGGCCATATTGAAATCTACGTCATCTGTGTGCGCCAGCAAAGTCGAACTAGCTTGTTACCTGTGCCCTCGTGTTAAACCACCGCGGAAGCATCATTGCGTCAATCGGGGCATATTTGCTTCTGTTCCTGATCAGCATCTATTCCACTCTGCTGCAGGAAGACAGTGAAAATGGTTATCCGGCGACTGGCTTGTGGCATGGTTATCTAGGGGAATGAGGAAATGGATATCCTCAGGAAGCATGGTATTCTGCTGTAAACTAAACAGTTTGGCCGAAGACTTGAGTGTCCCCGTGTATGAGAAATAAATGTGGTTTTTATGGTGGGCTCTTCATAGTCCTTTTCGTGTTTACCAGTCACTCATATTCTTTCGGAATTCTATTCATACTGGTGGCTTCTCTGTGACATGAAACTCGGACATATGCATGTGGTTCACTGACTGTGAACCATGGTGTCTCGTGGTTTGCCTACTGCTGACTGACAGATCCGTTTCGGATGGGATCTAATGAGGTATATATCACCGCACTATATAGTTGTTCCGTGCTTCAGAGACCTCATCATCATCATCATCGACAGCATGACATCAGTGTTCAACACCGATGCTTCGCTGACGTACAACCATGATTTATTTGAAAGCCTTATTGTGAAGAAAAAGAAAAAAGATGGACGGGGAGGGGACTTATTGCTGCCTTACTACAATCATTCCGAGGTGCCTTTAGAGACCTCTGAAGTAGGCGATCACAGGTGGACCTCACCGCGAATGTGTAAAGCATCCACTGAGATATCCGCCACTGGCAGGATGGTCAAATTCCTGAAGATAACTGCAGAATGCCCAAATGTACTGAGACCACTAAGATCGGAGTAGGGAAACCACTAGGCATCCGGGCGAGAAAAAAAACATTTTCCGATTGGACGGTCAAGCAGTCAGTCAGTCTAACAGCGGACGACGACGACTGTTCATGCATGTCACCGAAACAGGCCCGACGATGATGCGTGTTCAGGCATTTCATAGAATCAATGGCCGACGATGATGCGTGCTCCCCAACACTGATCGGATTGAAGTTCGAAAGTGCCATTTAAATACCATGAGTCCCCTTGTAACTTTTTCGCTCACTTGTTCTCAATAAAACTGTTGTGTTCTTTTTCGGTAAGTCTTTTCGATACCAAGACGTCCCAGCAGGAACGGCAGTTAGTAACATCAGTGAACGACAGGCATATCACTTTCCAATGTCATACATGCACATGACATGTTCAAAGGGCAAAACTTCACAGAATTTAGTCACCTGCAAAGTTCTCGTTTTGATAGGACAGCCAAAATCTGCCCAAGTAATTTGAAGTACATGAACGAATGAGAAAAGAAGTTTATCATTGTATCTGGATAGCGTGGTGTTTAGGTAAGTTACCAAACGGGTTTGAAAGTATGATTTTCAATGTCCAGGGTGACAAACAGGCCACAGCGGTCAAGCTAATGGCGAGAAGAAAAAATCGATATGGATCTGCATATTTAAAGGGCGTATCCAGCAACTGTTTAAATGCTTATCTACGGCATTTATACATCTTATCCCATAATTTATCGCCGAAGTTTGACCTAATTTATGTTGTTACCTTTGAGAAGGGTTACCCCCTGATAAACAGGTCCATAGAATTTAGTTCACAATCCTTAGGATTCAATGAAATACGCCACATTCAAGCAGTGCATTTAAGGACTAATGTTCTTGTCAGCTAGAGGGCATTCGGATGTCCCCTCACGCGACTTCGCGAGAAAAGAGTTTGTTGGGGCATCCATTATCAAAGTTAGCAATGACCTTACTGAATGGAACAGCTGCGAGTTCACTGTGTGTGATTGCGTACTAAAATGCTTGTCCAAGAGAGATCCTGTAGGACAACATAGTATGTTGAATATACTGCTGCGCAAGGCATCGAGTAACCAACTGACGTGTGTCATTTTCCAACGGGTGCTGTTCCACACGTGATTAAAGCAGGAGATCACTTTCGGCACCGTTCAGCACTGATTTGTACGCATTGTACGATTTGTACGATAAGTGCTTATTTACAAATCAGGTTAGTGTCCGTAGTAGAAGCAGCTAAAATGCCCCTGAATCTCTCGTTTGCAGTATTTTTCGACTGGATGTGTTGCACAGAGACCGCGAAAAGCACTTCTACAAAGAAGTTGAGGTCCAAGTATGAAATAAGCTTGATGGAAACTTGGGGGTTAAACCAATGGCGACTGTCAGTTTTATGAATAGCATTCAGTATTGCAGAGACCACTATAGTCTCCAAAAGTGCCGTGGAACGCGCACAGTTCGAACAACTTTGAAGTGATGTTACGCAATCGTAGAAGAAGGGTTGTGAGTTGCACGGCAGCTGACTACCGAAAAGCTGTCTCAGCTGAACCTGCACTAACATTACCAGCATGCCATTCATGCTGTGATGTCTGAGATGAATTCATTTTTCACGTTAATTACTTCTGAACTGTCAAAACGTTTATCAGGCAATACAGTCGACTGTGCGCGCAACACCGCTCCACTGTGGAAAGTTACTGCTGCTATGTTTGTCATGCGGCTATTTACTAAGTAAACGCAACTGAACAATTTACGTATGTGCTCTGAGTTTTCCTCCATCAACCACTCCCCTTAGTTAGACCGAACAAATTCCTGTTATTAACTGAATGCATAGATTACTGTTTTTTATAGCAGCGTCTAATTAAAATCTGCCTTCAAGTGACGATAATTCCCGCCAAACTTCAAGGTCAAACGTCAATGGAATGAGAGTATGGGTATCAGTTCATGGGCATGAGTGGAAGTAAGATATCCTCCTCAAAATGGGTTTTTAATTGGGAGTGAGGGTTTACGCCTCTAGAGGAAAGTTCAAGATTTGTCCTTCTAAGGGGGGCATGGATGCCCCAAGTGTGAAGACAAGAACTCTTGGAGTACGGAGCACCACATGGTGTTTGAATCCGGTGATACATCCTGCTAATGTAGTTCAGATGTTTGTTTTTACATACGTCCAGACAGTGCCTGCCTTGCAGGATGTGCTTTTTACTCTGTTTGAAGCTTCGGTCTTTGTCAAAAAGAATCTTATTGCAAAAATGACCGGTCGATCTTCACGTGCATGCAACACCACTGGGGTCTCCGTTTATGTCTACCTACCCATCTAAACACGATTTAAGCCCCAGAACAGATGTGCAAACCAGTTAAAATGCTTAGATACATTACTTTATTACTTTATTACACATACTGGCAAGAGCGTTCTCGTTGATTTCAGTTTGGGTAGGTCTGTTTGAGTCACTATATCTGTGCTGTGCGTTTCAGTAGTGGTCGCTTTGTTATTTCTGCGATTGGTGCGAAAGAAGGCAGTTTAATTTTTCCACCTCCAACAAGTGTACACCTGTCTATAGACGGGGTATAAACGATGGAGTAAAGCCAGAATTTTGCTCTAGTCACTCTAAGTTCAAGAATTATCGGCGGATATACGCAATGCACTACTCATTAGGATGCTGAAAATTCTTCGACAGTCCACGGCCAGTCTTGCCCTTCTTGGAGCTCATCAGGTAGGCGCAGTCCCCGAAAGGTGAGACTAATATTCGTGAGGATCGCAGAAACGCTCCTTCCGGTGCCTAGCCGCCATTTCACCTGAAGAAAGTATTATGGCCTAGATACTGCCTGGTTGTCAAAAACTGGGCAAGAGCAGTCAAGATGTATTGTTTGGGTTCGAACCACGGACCTTCCGGTGAGTAAATTCATGCCCCAATCTCTGAGCCATTTTGAGCTCATTAATTTGGATGGGGTAAGCTCTTCCCAGCATATGACTAGGCTGACGGACCATTGGAACGGACCACACAAGGACCTAGGGAGATAAAAATGTGGACCATGTTGCTACCCTCTTCTCTGTGGGTGAAACGTAGGTTATGCACAAGGGGAAACACCTGATGGACAGATAGAAGTGGCCGATCCATCCAAAGTCGAGGTGTTCGGTCAGCCACTTCACTCGCAGTGGTCGTAATGGTCTTTACATTTCTGAACCAATCAAAAGTAATATCCGGAATCAGGCTGATTGTTTCTAATGATTTCCCGTCGTGTTCAATCGTACGTAGCATACGTACATTGCAAATGGCATCTCAATAAGCGAATACCATGGCAAAGTTGAGTAAAAGCTTCATGGAATCGACCGTGCTATTCTCAGTGGTTTTACAGAATCATAGACATTGATGGTGGTATCATGTTGTGTGAGAGAAAGCTGTGAAGACCGCGTTACAAAGGAATGTACCAATGTCGGAAGGAAAAACATAGTATGAATATCTACAAGGTGATTGGGTCTATTATAGTTGTGAAGTTTGAAATATGTGTGGAGATATATGGGGTGTGAAAAAACGCAGTTTTGGATCGAGAACACCAGACAGCCAGTGGTAAGGAAGTGCTTACAGATCAAGTGTAGTTTCAAGCCTTGTGAAATTGTGGAGAGTAAAAAATGTTTACGCCTATCGCAATAGGCTGATGCAAAACTCTGAGATATCTCAGGGATATAACTTCCCGAGTCTTCCCCTTACATATGTGTGATAACAAATGCTTAAATGTCTTTCTTCCCGGAGTTGGTTAGTGCATGTAAACGGGAAGACGGTTTCTCGGAAACGATGAATAGCCTTGAATGTCCACAATGCGCTTTCATAGATGGTGCAGGATAAATTTTTCAATGTTCGGTCAACACACTAAATTTAAAATTGCACGTACATTATCCACCCGATGGATCAGGCTTTAATCTGGTCCCATGAGTGGCTTGTGAGTGGCCACATAGAAAACAAGGCTGATATCTTGTTGCTCGGAATGAGTATGTTGCAATTAACGCAAATAAAACAGCAAGTCTTTTTTCACTCCTTTCGACATACCAATGGATGGCTTCATAAAAGCAGGATTTGTGTAGGATAACTTGCGTGCAGGCCACCAGAGACATGTTAGTGAGCATGACAACAAGTATTACATGTAATTAGTATTCCTAAATTGATCTCAACTCCAAAATAACTCTGGACCAATGAAGACTCGGCAAGTGGGATTCGGAATTGTCATAGGAACTCCAGAATTGAGAGTTATCGGATCTCCGAAATCCGGAGCTGCGGAACTGTTCCTCACCTGAGAGTTATCGGATCTCCGAAATCCGGAGTTGCGGAACTGTTCCTCACCCTCAGAGTCACCCTGTACACATGTATACACATGTTGTCCTTGCATCTTGTGCATCAAAAATACATATCCAAGATCATCTACCTTCTCTTGTGTATTGGGGCATTCAGCTCCAATCAGATGCGTTCAAATGAATTTAGCTGTGTGCATATATATATATATATATATATATATATATTACGTGAATGACTTCGGGAATGTCGCGATTTCCGTGTAAACGCACCGCCAATCACAATCACGAGACTGGCCTCGGAAGGGAAGATCGCAACCCACACTCGCCGTTGTTTGGTGTGCGGACCTTGACGTTTTACTGTGTCGGTCAGTGACAAACTTGCGCATTTGACGCCACGAACATGGACAGTTGAATTTTGTTTTCTTACTTTGCTCACCGTTGTGGAAATAGTACCGTAGACTTTCGAACCCAGTTCTTCCTTTTGATATTTGGGACCGTCAAATCTACGCGTCACTGAGAGCTCCTTATCGGAAACCTATATTATATGTAAATATACCAAATGTTGGATCGTCCATTTGTGTTTTTTTTCGATTTCATAATATCTTGTTGTTTGGCGAAATACACTCACATTTGGTTTTGCGAGAGACTCACCTGGAGCCCAGCGGAATCTCTCGTTTATGATATTTTTAGGCAACTGAACGTGCTGCATCAGGCCGCCCAATGTTTCAGCTGGTACGATATTCGAGATATCGCGATACGTCTATAGACGTAATACACTACTCATGAGGTTGCCGAAAATTCTTCGACAACCCACAACCCGTTCCGTCCTTCTTGGGGCTCATCAGGTAGGCTCTTAGAAAAATCATATACGGGAGATTAAGCTGGGTTCCAGGTGATTCTCTCGCAAAACCATATTTGTTTGCAAATGTGTGTGTTTCGCTAATTACCAGCGGAATTTATCGCTGCCACCATCAGCCCATTGTACAATGGCCAGGAAGTCACTGTCAGCTATGAACCGAAACTGAGTGATATACTGGTACTAGCCATCAAGTTACTTCCACTGAGTTCGTACAAACTTGTCCTAGCACCACCCGGTATCTTGGATGGAAGACATCGCTTGTCCCACTTCGCGTATTCCTCAGGAACTTGACAGTATCGGGGGTAGTCATTCGTGCATTTGTGCCGTCAATCCATGGTAAGTGAACTGCTTATTTGTTTGCATAGCGGAGAAGGAAAACTCCTCCGGAGTTCCTGGAACTAGTTCAGAAAAAAATTCGCTCATACTCCTCATTAGCCGCCATCGCTTTCATAATCGGCATGTTCTCTCTAGAGATTTTTAGGCTCTCTAGAGATTCCAATAATGGGCAAAGGATTTCTAAGCTTTTCGCAGGTATATAGTCGGTACACTGCACGCATAAAACCCCTGCGGTTCTTAAAGTAGGTTTCATCAGTAAGTCCGTGATCCTTTACCTCTGTCCTCATGCACCGTCATCTGGTCTAAACCTACGTTGTCGTCCTTCTTTGAACAATTTCCTCTTTCCACTAGAATTCAACTACCACAGGTTTACTACACCCGGAAGTCTACCGTCTGGATGCATCAGGACACCGCTAACTTGACTAAAGACAATTGTTACTATTCATGGTTTCTTTTTTGCCACCGACCACTTGTTTCGGATCAGCAAAACGTATGGAGAGACTAGACGTTTGAGACATATTGAACGGGATACACAGCACAAGAGTGCTAAAAATCGCTTCCTTCAACCCTTTTGAATCACTTTCGACTGAATACTTCAGTGATTAATTTGCAGGCTTTTCACTGCATCTTTCCAGTAATTAGAAGCAATGCATGCTGGTTTTCGTTCTCGAAAATCGGGGTAAATCTTATAGCTGTTGCATTGGCCACCCTACACTTCCTAAACAGGAACACCATAAGAGAGACGAACAACATAGGGTTGAAATGCAACTACTGTGCTGGGTTAGTAGACGCTTCCTCACATTTTGATTTAAACTTACCTCATATTCAAATACTGAAGAGCAGGTACCGCCTTTTCTGTCAGTCCATATGCATCACGAAGTTTATTCCTCCTCAGATGCAGCACTGACAGCTGTGGTAGTTCGCCCAGAGCCGATTCTTCCTCATCTCTGGCTAAAACCATATTTGTTAGCGTCGTTTCTTCCATCATTTCTTCTCCAACAGCCAGTTCATCAAACGTGTCAGAGGTGGTTACTTTGGGCACCAGCCGATAGATAGCAAAACTTTTCAAAGCATTCTGTCCCAGAAACAGAGCTTTGAGCTTGGGCAATTGAAAGCGGACAGGGCTGGGATTGTTCATTTCCTCTTCATCTCTACCATCTCCCCTAGACAGTTTGTTGTGAGCCAGTTCTAGAGTGTGTAGTTGTGGAAATGCAGCACCGTGGAAGAATGGTTCACCCGTGTTTGGCTTCACAAGTGTTCGAATATGATTGTCTAACGAAGAACAGGAAGAATAAGGGGGAAAACCCCCTGCATTGACCAGTTTCCAAATGAGTAAAGTCGGATTTACACCTTATTAGAGCAAAAAATAAATCCCTGAAACGACGACGACCTACTTTTTAGGCATCAAAAGAGAATAAAACTTGAATGACTCTCGCACAAGACAGGGACTTTTTCAATTATTCGATCAAGACCCCCGTGTGACTCCGAAAGTGTGGTCGTATCTCAAAAGGCACGGCCACACGTTCTCATGTCAACTCGTGTAACCACTGATGCACAGTCATTTAAAATCGGAACTTTACAATCGGGTTTCAGGGCGTAAGAAGTAGGATGCAACGAAATGAGACCGACACGATTTTGAAAACGAATTGTTAGAGTCCCTAAGACATTTTGCGGGGTACAGTATTCACCGATTTATCCTTAGATTACTAGCCTACGACAACCATTCTGAGATTCAATCATCACTTGGACAATTTGAACTGAGAGTGACCTTGCAGCCGCTGATTTATGCAGGCCTGTACCGTCTATTTGACTTATGAGCATAGTTGGTTGATAACAAGCATTATGTTGTCATCATAAACAATAATTCGTTTAGTCTGGTTTTATACACACTGCATTAAACATTGCAGGGCTTTTTGTGCAACCTTTTTAACTTTGTAGCAATGTAACAGAGCACATTATCCGCCCTTCTGCACCACATCTAAGCTGACTTGATAGGATTTTCTCAATCTTCGCTCATTCACCAAAAGATGAGGGCATCATTATGAAGCTCTAAAAATACCGGAACTGATCACAACTGCAATCATCATCATCCTGGACAACGTAACATCAGTGTCTTAAACTAATTCTTCGCTGCCGTACAGCCATTATTTATTTGAAAGACTTATTGTGAAGAGGACAAAAAACGTGGACGGGGAAGGGACTTAGTGCTAGTCTACCACAATCAATCCGAGGTGCCTAGACCTCCAAACATACATTCAGAAACCTGGATAGAAACTGACAATAAGAATGCCATTGATGTCGACTGGCAGCCACAGCTGGCAGTGCCCTCAACCAGGCGCAGTGGGAACCACGAAGTCCTCATCCCGGAAGGCGAGTCGCACAGACAACATCCAGATTTTTCTAACCTCTTTCATTACCCTCCTCCAGGCCAATGGTCGGTCACCTCTTTGTTTCCGCCACTCTGAATTGGGCACGAAAAACATCAAACGATGTTTCGGCATACGCAATACTTGGCCTAGCCAACTCAGCCTCTGTTGCCGTTGCAAAACCGAAGGCCCACATTCTGATTGCCTCGCTAAGGATTCCCCTACACCCACCCACATGAGCTATGGTTCTGAGACAGCGATTTTAGAGTATATGAAGGCGTCTCATTTCCACCGCCCGAACAGGCCGAGTCTCACAGCCACACAACAAAGCAGCTTGCACTGTAGCTTGATAAACACGTTCCTTAAGAAAAAAATAAAGCGTTCAGCTGTAGCACCTTTTCAATGCCTAATTGCCACGTCACCCGAAGGAAGCACGAGAGCTGTGATACTACCAGGTTGCCCAAACCATTAAGACTCAGGGATACACCACTTTGACGCCATAGGTGTCTCAAACTAGCAAACGCCACTCGAGACTCACAGATTCCTGCATTGACCTTATCTGTCACATTACAATCAGAACCAATACAATATCCAAGTTACGTAAAACGTTCCACAGTTTCGAGTGCCTCCCCCTTGATTGTAAGTGGCATGCTCAGTGACTGCATATCCACGAGCATGACCCGACACTTTTTGGACGAAAAATGTATACCAAAAATGGATGATTTTGGCCAGTTCATCTAAAAACCGCGGCTCCTCGTCTTCAAAGATGAGAACGATATTGTGTCTATATTCCAGATCGACAAGGTTTTCGTCAAGGACTATTTGAACACCGGGGTTTTGAAGACCTTCCATCGTTCGTCTCATTATCTCATCGGTCACGAAATTAAATAGGAATGGAGAGAGTAGGCACGCCTGACGGGCACCGCTTTGTGTACGGAAGCTTTTGGAGAGCTCTCTGTATACGCTCGCACCCCCGAACGTCTGGGAATACGATGAATCTATTATGTTTACAAACATACCAGGGCATTGTTTGATGGATAATTGTGTTCTAGAGAACAGACCGGTCAACTGAGTCGAGTGCACCTTGAAAATCCAGGAATAATTCAATAGATGGAAACCTTAGTAAATATGTAAAATTTCGGGGCCCCTCGCTTAAAATATTGCCTGCAATTTTGAGGGCATAAAAATGGCAGAAAAAACAAAAATAACATCCAGGATAAAATATTCACAGCAATAGCAACCAAAGCGCTTTTGTTGTACTGTAGTGTTGGCGCGCAGTAACACGAATACTTTTTCCATGAAGGTCAACAAAATCAAAAGTAGCAAGCGGTGGGAAATGCATGTTCAGGATCGACGACATACTTCGCTTTTTTCGCATTTCGTGGGCATTCACATGAAATTGCTCGAGGAGATCTGCGGAGACCCTATAAACTGCAAACAGACTGTTCGCCAGAATTATTGGAAGGGTGCAAATAAATATGCATTCTGTGTGCGTTTCTCCATCTCCCACGCCCTTCACTGCATCATCTTGGTCCGAACTAACAGCATTTTGCCTATATTCTAAGGCCTTGTGAATTCCCTGGGATTCCCTAGTACCGTTGCTGATGGAAGAATGTTCGAAAATAGTTTCTTGCACCGTGAGTGAATAACTTATCGCATCGACGTGACTATAGCTGTTCTGCCTTCCACTGGTGCTGTTCCATCAACGACGAAGTTTGCGGTGGCCTGGATTTGCTTCTCACTTTTGACTCACGTGCACAATCGAATGTGGTTCTCTTCATCGTTCCCTGCGTCGATTCGCTTAGCTCATTACTGTAATAACAGTGGAGATGCTGTGCTGAGGTTACAGGCCTAGTTGAGCCTGACGCTGCTGATGCACTGCTCAGCGAAGCCTTGTTAACGGCTCAAACTAAGTGATTAGTATCTCCGTGAGACAGCGGCGGAACCTACGCAGGATCGACGAGTTAAAGAATGCTTCGGAACCTACGCAGGATCAACGAGTTAAAGAATGCTTCGGAACCAAACCATTAGCTCAAATTCTTGTCACACACAGAGGGGTAATTTTTTGCCTGCTATGTTAGGGGACGTCAGCCTACATGTTCCTGGCTAAGTTTACAATCCTAAAAGTTATTTTGATGTGCATGTCTGGGCGCGATTTCTTGATTATCACTTTATATCATCTCTTATACTCAGTTGTTACAGGAAAGTTGTGTTACGGTTTCGAATAAAATTCGAACAACCAACAGAGGCTCCATTATCCGGAAAAGTGAGCGAGTTATAAAGGCTTGACATTGGAATGTAGCAGGATACATACGTCTGAAATTACTTTAGGGCACTACTTTAAGGAACGACCCCAGTATCCTAGTTTAATGCCATGTGATCGATTACTCTTAGGGGCTAATAATTTCGTGTTATTTTTATAGAGGACATAGCTTTGTTTGACTCATAAATTTATCAAGCAAAGTGTGACATGTATGCAAGACAAGGGCATGCATTGTGTCTTCATGCAACTTACTCAGCTGAGAGGATGTGTGGAGGAAAATGGATCCCAATAGAGAAAAGATGCTCGCAGCTGTTGGCTCCAAGGAAAGACAAATAAGTCAAAGTACGAACACATCGTTTGTTAGTGAAATGAGCTGTCTAAGCTGATTTAGCGTAAGAGAATAAGTTTGATTGTTGTTCCGACCCAAAATGGCTATTATCATTTGTGGCTTCGAGTTTATGCAGATGCACTTCAAAATAGTAAACCTCCACCGTTTTTCATTCTTTTTCTCCCGAGTGGGGAATCCACCAGTTTATATCAACCGAAGAAATATTGGCAAAAAAATAAACTTACTGTTCAAGGAGAGCACCTTCAAGTTGGGAAAGCTTATCTCTGTCAGCTCACTAATATGGTTGTTGCTCAACATCAGATGTGTAAGAGATGGCCAATTCCCAACAGGAAATTCCTTGAGAAGATTATGCGAGGCATCAAGTAGCAGGAGATGACGCAATCCGTAAAGAGCGGTCAAATCAGTGAGATCATTGAAAGCAATATTAATGTGTCGAAGGAATACAAACGTTTTCAGTTCATCTATATTGTTAAGGCCTTTTTCTATAAACACGGTGTTCATTAGTCGGTGGTGCGAAGGACTTACTGTTACAGATGAACTTTGCGGGAGCGTAAGATAGCCCATCGACTGTTAGCTCAGGAAAACACAGACTGGAAAGAATGAGGTTTTTGTCCAAACCGACAATAATTGGGGAAGGAGGTGGAGAAGGTGGTTTTTCCTCGCTACAGGGTTTTCAACTCAATACAAATAGGAAAAACCAACCTTAACAGAGCGAAGCGTGTGGCCATGTCGTCGGATTGTTGGTTCTGCAATTCTGACGGTAGTAATTTGTCACCGACATCTTCCGGTATCTTTACTGGATCTTCTACCTCGGCCATTTCCCAAAGGTCTAAGGTTGTAAGTTCAACCTTGTAGGCAAAACCGAATTCTAAGTAGTATCCAAGTTATACACTTTCTTGAGCAAGGTGTGTTGAGTTATATGTGAAACTGTCGAGAGATATGAAAACAAACTAGTGTTATTACGAGAATAACTATGGTTCAAGATAATTTCTACGAGAAATGAACGCTGAGGATGTTCTGTTCCATATTAAATGAGACCTTAAATATGTGTCGGATGTGATAAACCCAAGTAGGTAACAACCTAGTAAAACTAAGCACCAGGCACAGTATGGTAGCCAGGTGAAGAATCCTCATGGTATTTGCATCTGAAATGTTGCATTGGAGAAGAAAACTACCGCATTTGCTTGTCGTATTCTACATCAAGTGACCTTGCATGTATTTTGTAGGTAAATTTTAACTTCTGTAACGAAGTATAAGTATTTGACCGAACAACACATTATGTGATCTCTTCTTATGTTCAAACATAGGTGTACTAGTACGTTGAGAGGAGCAGCCTGCAGGCGTTTCGACGGCGTCCTTGTTGCAAGTATTCATCCAGACTGTATGAATATAGATCTCAAGGCTGCTGATATCAACATGCAGCGCTCGTTTGTTTTAATCAGGAATTCGTGCACAGTGGGACGCTGACACGCGCTTCTGCTAGTTTACATCCCTTAACACAGAACTCTGTAAAATAAAATAAAATACGGCCACAAGAACAGATAGGTCTTCATCAGTGACACTGAGGGGCTATGCCCCTGATCTTGTTCTGTCCCAAAGGTGTCTTGGATTACATCATTTAATGTGCTATGAGAGATGACCCAACAAGCTTGAGTTCGCTCCATATATATACTCCCGATCTCTTACAGTACACAGAGGAAAAAAAACTAAAAGGATGTCTGGTGCGGAGAGGCCTTACGCGAGTCAAATATATTTCTTCATACTTCCAGGAGGAATATTCACTTTTTCGTTTTCGGACCGTTTTTCATACCCATTGAGGCTTTTCCCGTCTGTAGCGTGAGCTTAACTTGGAGCGTGGTAAACAACTTGTAGAGTTTGTCATTCTGGGGTTCGTCTCATATCAAGAAGTCCTGGCCAACAAGCTGTGTATTTCCACACCAAGACCGAAAAAATTAAGGACTGATTTATTGCACTACCCCACACCAAACGGACCTACAGTCAAATTTTAAAAGCTGTTTAGCACCAGCTGTCAGTCTCTCTCACTCTACGGTGAACGACCAGATCAAAACAAGCGTAGGACTTCGGTAACGATCTTAGTAATTTTATCTTTCGGAGCTTCCCTATCAGTCTATCTTTGAGAAATATCATCACTATTACACAAAGGGAGGCTGAGTTATATGTCTTTTTCTTTTCTGCTTTCATTCGGATGAGATTATTCGGGTTAACCCAGGTCACTGTGAAGCTGTTTGTAGCTTTCAGTTTAACAGCTGACTCAGCCACCGGCGGTTTTCTCACACTCATCACATGGTTAAAGAAAGAAGGATAACCTAGTTATTATAGAATTGGTAGGTAATCACCAAGAGAAAGTAATGTGGAAAGCTTGTTGCCTTTTCGCCAGCAGTATCAGATAAGGGTGGTTTAGTGTCTCTTTGTTTTCTGTAACAACCACCGCCTGTTGACTGTCAGAGTTTTCGCCTAAAGGCAGGGCCAATGCCTCTATTTGGTGGATGGAAAGAGAGGTCTCGAAGCTTTGAGTCATCTTTCGTGTAAAATAAAAAGCACTTTTAGGGAGCTATTACCAGTGGTAATTGTTTTTTTCCGTCATGGACTGTTGATTTGCTCTTATTGAATTCTTATCTTTGGTGTTGTACTAGCCTGTACTTTGTACTGTTTATATTTTTTTGGACTGGTCAACTGTTTTTCCTCCATTGTGCGTTTGCTGTAATACGATCGTCTTGTCTCGCCACTTGGTACACAGTGGATCTGATGTCATGCTGTCGCTGATGATGATGATCATTTGTTAAGTCAAGTTTTATCCAGTTTGTGTGGTATTTTTATGTTAACGACCGCAAGTACTGTTCTTACACCGTTTTTTCTATGAGGATCCATTTTGTCCTGTATCCTATATTTTTGCATGAAAAATTGTAGCTCATAGGCTTGCCCTATCTTCTCCATGTTTAGTACATCGCACGACCAAATGACATAGTTTTATGGTAGTAAAACCTTAACGTTCTTTTCTTTCAGTGATTACTATACTGATGGTGGAGAGATTTTGAGAGTGTATAGTGCTTTTTCATAACTGTGCTCCTTACGGAGGACACATTTCAAGGTAGGTAATTCCAGTCATGGCAAGTATTAGCGCTCATAAATAATTAAGATAAGCGTACCAAGTTTTGATGCGTTGAAGTCCTGCAATGGTCACACCGATTTGGCGCTGCGGACAACAAGGTGATCGGTCGTGATCTAATTAAATCGTACTTAAGTCCCAAGCAGAATAACCTACAGCGCGATTTGGCGCTGCGGACAACAAGGTGATCCGTCGTGATCTAATTAAACCGTGCTTAAGTCCCAAGCAGAATAACCTACAGCCTTTTGCACTTGCTGAAAAGAGAGCTTAGTAATAGGAGTATTTCGCAATTGTTGCCAAACGCGCAGACGCTTGTTGGGGTAAAAAACTCCTGTTTGTTATCCACGAAATGGTGGCTTTATGGGGCCGTCGATTATGGATATTTGTATTGCAGATCCTCTCACCACCCTAAGCCAGACCGTTGAAATTGCCAGAGTAATTTTGAAACCTGCTGTGTGGATGGGGATAACTTCATCATCAGTTTTATGCCTGATTTGGCCAAGATAGGCAAGTACCATGTAATTGTGACCACTGACCTGCAGAAAATACACATAGGTAATTTAAGTTATTGTGAGCTACTGGCCAGTCTGGATGTTGTCCAGATACGGACAGTTTACAGATACAAAAGTTGGTAAAGAAAATCTGTTTGCGTTTATAAATAATAATCTCTGCAGACAAAAACTCAACAAGGCGTTGTCATTTTCGGGTTCAGATGCAGGTTTGTAAGAGTAAGAGGCAAATATTTCTTCGTCGTCTCTATTCTAAGATTTCATCTAGCTTTGACTACGACTTGATATAACGTTATCTCAAAATTTAGGAGCGTAGAGCTTCACTGTTGACTCTTAACCCATTGAATATAAATGGTACAGCAGACGTTTACACACTGGATTTTTGGGGTTAAAACATCGCCTAAAGTGTTCACATTCTCAGCTATTGGGTCATACGTGCTAACGGACCGCCTACAGATGCAAAGCAAAGGCCTGACTTGTCGCAAGTATAAGTCAGTGCAATAATTTGTGGTTGTCTCGCGCAGCTTACAGAACAAATCGCATACAGGGTGAAACTCGTGCCAAACGAGCTTGAAGATGAAAGTCCAGTCTTCACGCAATAAAACACATTCAAGGGTAAATGAACCAAAGCGTCAAGGCAGTTCAGGTTGTGTGGTCCTGGGAAATAACTTCTATATGCATTCCAGCATAAGGTAAACCCCCAAGTTTAGAATCAAACCGTGGCCCCGAGAACAGTGTCGAACATTTTATCCAAATACCAAATCGCTTAAGTTTTATTGTATAGATATCTAGGCGGTGATAGTCCATTGACACTGTCCATAGCCAGTAAGCATCCTATTGCAAAGACCACACCGACCTGATTTTGCAGTGATACCAGGATGGTGGTATTCAAGAGTAAAATCTTCTAGCTCCAGGTAGCGCTCCATGTAACTAAAATGCTTCGCTTCTGATGTCATCCATCTCCATTCCCGTTTTAATTACCGGTTTCCGCTTTTCTTACGTGGGGATAAAGCCGGTGGAGCATACTCAAAGACAGACAGAATAAACGTTACGCGGTTTTTCCGGTCTAAAACGCGATCCAGCATGACAAGGCTTACAACACCTTGTGGTCTTTGCACGTTACAATAGTGGAGTGTGTCTTTTTCTTAAGATCCAAAACTCCGCTAGTAGGGACACAAGTCAAATCTTCATTAATCAAGATGTTTTTCTTTGTGTTGATCAGTATTCTGTTATCTACTCAGACTTTTGCATTCCAAGAGGTACCATGGAGATAGTTTCCATTTTACCTTATCCTGATGCGGCGGTACATCTTCAAGTCGTTCAAAACTATCAAGTATCTTTGCCGCAGATTGCGAGGTGGTTTGACCCCATAGATAACAAACCGTGTAAAACTCACCACCAATCCATGTGACATTGTAGTACCCGTTTATAAATCTGTTTGTTTACTTAAACAATCTGGTGAAAATATCCTATAGATTCAGCTAAATATTATGTCAAGGAGCTCATAACTCAGAGAAAATGGCAAGGAAAGCACTTACGTAAACACTATAGAACGCTTTGTTGGAGACTACAAATACCAAATTTACATGCTCAGCTTTCACTAGCTGGTGAAAGCCTTTTTTACCAAAAAAAGACTGTTTGGCTACAGAGTTAGAGTGCTCCAACGCTTGCAGAGCGTTGCCCTCAGCCTGTCCCACAGCAGTCTTCCTAACCATTATGCATTACCTTTCAGATCACTAAAATCAGCCTAACTGGCCAATAACTGGTCCGGTGGTATTTGTAACAACCTTTATAAAACGGATTACTGATGAAGTATTTCCATTTGGCCAATACCGTACCTTCTTGTGAATAAAGATTACTCAAGGCGCCCAGGCAGTAACGCGCAAAAACTGCTAAAGTACGAACGCATTAAATGAATTTGATCCAAAAGCACTTTGTTTGCCACTAGGGAAGAGTATCTGTGTTATTTTGGACGCCGTAGTGAATTACCTTTTTGTCTGGAATAGGCTGTGGATTTGTACACATTTTGGTAGCTAATAGAATGAAGAATAGTTATAAGTTACTGATGACGCCCGCCCCAGGGTGTCTTTCACTTTTTGACCTGCTTTATTCCTTAGTTGCTATAGACAGTCTGCTTTACTGAATCTTCAGTTTATGTAAGCGTAGCTGTTTTATTTCCTTGTGAATTATTTAGAGTTCTTTCGTTCTTTTTTTTGGATTTATCTAGTAAATTAAAATCGCCTTTAACTTCCTAATGCCTGGAGTAACAAGCTGGTGTTCAATTCACCTGTTGGGAACTTCTCTACCTGTTTTACGTATGGTCCATATTTCGGATCACTGCTCATTAAGGGTGCTTACTTGATTGCCGCGTCCGATCAAATATTATCAAAATCTAACGTGACGTCTGTAGGTTTGGTTGGAAAGGTTCTCAGGCAACAGTGGCATCCCCCTTCTCCGATAATTCCAAAGACATCCATGTGGTAGTGGCTAGAATCTCCGAGAAGTTGGCTCACCAGAAATTACATAAAATTGCCTCTGTTTCACTGAGGCTCCAAGTTAGTCTTAAGTAGCTAACAGCTTCGGATTGCCATTCAATGTATACAGCATCTGATAATTTAGGTTCTAAGCTTATACTTGGCCTTAATAAATGGGAGGTAAAAAATGGTTGCAGACCTAAGGGACGTTTTGTTTGTCAGCATGTTAAATACTCAATACTTCCATCACTAAGGAGAACAGGGTTTCAGCAGCTTTGAAGTTTTGGCCATCTGGCGTCTCAGTCAAACACGTGCCTGGCAGATTGTAGAAGCACTTGATGTGAATTGAGCCAATTCAGTTGCATAATTTACCGGGACCAAAAGAGAGCGTTTCCGTTGCCGCTTGAGGTGACTATTTGTGGTGCATTAAAACACGGATTCACGGATTGGTACACAGAAGAGATGCTTTCGCCCAAGATACCCGGGTCGGGTTTGTTCTTGTCGTACAACGGCTGTGGTTCACCTGAAAGGCAAAAATGAAAAAAGGGTATAGAACTGCTCCTTAAGTTCTCGGTTCAGCGGTTTCTGTTCACCTGAACGGCAATGGCGACGAAAGGCTTCTTAAGTTCTCAGCGCGAGGCAGCATACTTTCCAGCACGAGAGCTCAAACCAAAAGGCGTTCGAAGGTGCTTTGATCTGCGCACTAGATGCAGCGTGAGCAACTGTCGGAGAAAAGGTAGTCCACGCATCAAATATCCAAAATGAGAAACTCTGTTTCTAAGTTATGTCAACGGTGACAAACCTGTTGGCCAAGCCTTGTTCAAGCTGGGCATAAGTAAGAATTAGGTCCCTTCGGAGGTGACCAGATTCCAGGGGAAATAGGTCAGGCACCTCGGGAAGCGCTTCGTAGTCCACGGATTTGAGGCTGGCAACCGTTTTCTTAGCAGTTCGCTAGAGACGCTCAATGTGGGTTACGTCTTTCGCGCGTCCTGAGTAGACAACTTGGTTGGCAAATTCAGGTTGCGGTCTGACAAAGGCCTCATAGGGCATTTGGAAGTCCATGCGAGTAATATGGGAGAAGGTGCACTGAATCGTCCGTAGAACGGCGAGTGCCCTTCGGGCCAATTTCTCATAGTGCAATGAGAAGGGCATGTCTGAGGACAGCCAGATATTCCTGTCCTTTTTGGCATCTATTCTCGTGATGTCTTCTAATCTTTCTCACAATGAATGACAAAGGCGTTCGCTGAATCTCCTCCAAGCGACAGATGGACGCACTTTTCATCATTCGGAGGAAGGTGCCGGTCCAACGACAACTGCTTTGCAGCGTCTACATCAATTTGGAGGCCCTGGCATTGGGTCTCCAGGATTTCAAGCCGTTCGCAAAAGTAGACATGGACTTGCAAGAACGGTTAGAAGGTCACTCACGTACTTCAGAAATAATGGCGGTTCCAAAACGGAGCCTTGAGGAACTCCAGTGGAGACCGGCGCTGGAGGATGACCTGTCTGATAGGAATGCTTGATCCAGTGTAGGATTTTCCCTTGAATCCCGTAAGGCCCGAGTTTGTGGAGTAGCAGCGCGTGTAGGACTCAATCAGATGCTTTTGAGAAGTCGAAAATTATGGCATCCGATATGAGTTCCTCGTCCTTGGCTTGAGTTAAGCTGTCCATAAATACGAGCATGTTCGTCACGCAAGAACGGTTTGGGAGATATCCGTGTTGAGCTGAAGAAATCAAGTCGTTGGAAGTAAGGTGATCTAGAATGGCTCGCTTCAGAGTGCTTTCCATCACCTTGCACGGCCGGATAGTTAGGCTTATAGACCTGCAGTTGGGGGTCGATAATCGGTCGACCGGTTTTATAGATTGGCGCGACAATCGCTTCCTTCCAAGCAGAGGGATGGCGGTCTTCGTCAAGCGACCGACGAAACACCGGATAAAAAATTGTTGCCAGCGTAAATGGAGTTTCTTTTAGGATCCTTGGATTTACTTCACCGGGCCCCAACGCGCAGAATGGGTCAATCTTGTGCAAGAGTTGACGAAGGTCGACCGTAAATACTAAGGCAGTTAGAGGCCGTTCTTACGCTTGACAAGATAAGATGCGACGAGGACACCGGGGCTGAATATAGACCCGCCTAGTGTTGTCTGTGGACCTCAAATATCAGTATTAGGTTACTCTTAGGTTCCTCGTTCCTCAAGGAGAACGCGGATGGCTTATTCCTGCGGCGAAGTCACATGTATTCGAACAGCACATTTGTGTTTCCGGGCGAGGTGGTGGCTTGTTTTCGCATGTCCCATTGGCGGATTTCTGATCTACAGTTGTTCCGTATTTTACGAAATGCCAGCTCAGCTTCTGTGTTTCTTGTAGTCAACGTTTTGAAAAATAGTTGGGACCTCTCTTCCAGAAGACGCCGAATCCTTTTAGGTAGCATGGGGCTCATCCGACTGCAAGCTGTTTTTTTGGAACGAACATCGCGTCAGCCTCGTGGACTTTCTGGACAATTGTCCTATATAATTCTTCCACTGGAGCTGTTGTTAGGTTAACGTGTTCAAGGAAGATGCGCATCCCTGAAAAGTCTGTACGGTAGAAGTTTGGAATCCAATTTTGAGGCTCGGGATTTCTGGCCCAATAGCAGATGGACTCAAAGGTCAGCACACAGTGATCGCTGTCCCAATGGAGCGTTAATTATCGCCTAATCAACGAAGTGTTTTTCGTTGGTGATGAACAACAATAGAGTCATTCGTTGTTCTCAATATTATTTTCGATCGTCTTCCATGCTACTGCCTTTCTAAGGTGGCTGCTGAAACAAAAATAGTTTTAGGAATCGATCTGTATATGGAGAAAGTTGTGTATGGACAAGTTTTGTGTGCAAAGCCGTTGGCTGTTCAGTATTTCTCGGAAGCTACCACATTTTCAGGGTTAGCATTTCATAGTGTGGAATGTCTGTGTAACGAATTATTGTGCAAGTTATCTACACTGGTGATTTTTTAAGTGAGCGGATCTTCAAGGTCATCAAACGCCGACAGTGAATGCGCTGCTAATGTAATAAGATATGGGGGGCTCATTGGTTGCGCAATGCTCCTAGCTGCAAAACCTTTACGGATGGAATACAACCTTTTACGTCAAAATGTTGCATTTTGTTGCATATGTGGTCAGACTAAAAACCACCCTAATCTATGTTCATATCCTTGCAACTCACAAGATTTCGTTGTTTTCTGGCGGAAAAATTCTGGATACGTGTATGCGGCTCAAACGGTTAGACTGGTATTCTGAACTTAATTGCCAGTCTGTTTCTGTCCGTCAGGGACATGTCGCAACTTTGAAGAAGTCCATTCCATTGTGCAAATACCGGGCGTCATGTTGGCTTTTCGTCCGAGCCGCCCACTGAATGTAAACCGATATTGTTTCGGCCGAGAATAAGGTTTTCAGGGATTTGAATTTTATGGAGAGTTAGTCTATTCCGTTTGCACATTTCGGCGCTACGTTGCTCATATTATTTTGCCTAAGTGAACGAAATTTCAGAGTCATCGATCACCAGAAACTCGAACTTCATTACTAGTTTACGAGATAAAGCAGGAAATCAAACTTCAACATATTTTCGAGTTTCGTCATGTTGTTAACAGGTGAGAAAATATCTACAGATTATCCAGAGCAAATTCCACTCAGGAAAATATCTGAATACCTTTTTCGCGCGTAAAACTCCTCAAGCGTAACAATGTACATGAGTTTATGCGGCGAACTGCGCGCAACAGGTTTTTGGAATGTTCGCCTTCCGTTCACTATATTAGCGAAGGGAATCTGATGCATTTTGTTGTATTGATGTGAGTATTCACTTCTATGAATGATGGTCATCCTCAAATCTGTACAATTAGCCTGTGAATTACCAACTAGCTTGTCAAGTACCAACACAACGACGCCTTCCTTATTAGAAATAATGACGCTCGCTAGGCGTCATACGTAATAAAGCCTAACCACAATGACAAAAAAGGTCCATCATTGCTAGTCACCATGATAACTTCTCGCGCTTTCGCCCAACTTGGTTACTCATCGTAGGTGTTATGTGCGACGCTAATTAAAGGGCCCCAAATATGCCTGACAGCATAATCCAATGGCCAACGTCGTTCACACTCATGCGTGTCTGCGTTGTCTCCTGGCTTGGCTACTTGTAGGAACTGTCGGGCCCGTACCTATGCACGCGGCGGATTATAAGGCTCCGATCATAAACAATAGCCCAACCAAAGCGCCAGCAACTGTCGTTTGCACTCCCACATTTCGTCTGTCTGCCAAGCCCACGTCTGAAAATTCACAACTATTTTTAGCAAATTATGTTTCTATTCATTGGTTGCATCAGTACATACGTAACGTAGTCAACCCAGTTCTCCTTGTCAGGAAGCTGCTTTCACTCGATGAGGTTTATGTAAGGAGAAGGTATAAACAATGACCACTCGTGTACATCTTCGGCAGTGTCAGTGAAGACACAGTTGCAGTGGCTAACTCACTTGGTGCCTGATAAATCCCGTTGTCTACAATGCCTGGTCAATGTCCATGCTGAAGCTAGAGTCATACTGTAAACTTACTACTTGCTCAAGTAGCCTCATTAATGATAATGAGGGGTCCTTGCATACACCGGTGATTCGACGGCGAGATAAAATATCCGGCCGAGTACAGTTAAAGATAAAACCGAGTGTTTACAAATTTGTTGTAATATCAAGTGGTGTAAACTCGAGCCCTAGTATTCAATGATGTGAAACGTCTTGAAACGTGCACTCGCGGCAGCAGTCGGGAAGGTTCAATTGAGTGGGTGGGTACTGGATGTGGAACCTAATCATTTAACGCACTAGACACAAACTTCAATCCACTTCTGTTTCTCGATGCTGATACCACGGATTTTAATGAAATCACAGCTCCATCGCTCTCACCACAACTTGTGGCCAGCGTACACTCAACCGCAATAGCAGTCTCGCCAGCTAGGGATTCTTTTCTGAGAAGCCGGTTATCAGTCCCGTGTCCGCGTTTGTAGAACGACCACTTTTTGTTCTTCAACATCCGGTTATATATAAAATAGCTTCTACATCTCAGCCACACATAACACGCCGGAATCCGCTCGCTGCTCTGTGTTACTCTGAGCCTCTGTTTCACGTCTGCTATATAGGTTCGGGCCTCATTCAACTCATCGTTCATGCAAGAGTATTGCAAATCATCTTCACTTCCACAATCATGTCTACAATTTCCAGAGCTTTAAACTAGTAAGAAAACACTCCTGATACGATCCATCTGTCTCTAATTATGATGAGGATGATCTAGCTGTTGGCTGCAAGGTTTATGATGCCCCATTGCTCGGGAACAAATATCCTTCAACACATCCGATTAACGTGCAGCGCCACAATGCCACAACTCCTGCTTTTGCCTTCTAGGTGGTCGACAGACCATGGCTCCCAATGATCCATCCTCTCAAAGCACCTTGCCCGCCCATTAACATATATTCAGTCTGATCGGCCTCTTAGGTAACTGCCCAACTATACCATCATCACCATCATGACCACCAGGACCAGCAGTATGGACATCACGATATCGGTGTTAACATATGACGCTTTGCTGCCGTACAACCGTGGTGGATTTGAAAGCCCTATTGTGAGGAAAAGAATGTAGGTGGACAGGGAGGGGCTCCATGCTAGTGTATCACAAAAATTCAGGGTGTCCACATTCCAAACAAGAAAGCCCTTGATATCGATCAGCCGCAGTTTCATTCAGTCTTCAACAGGACGCAGTAGAGGTAACGAGGTCCTTGTCCTGGGAGCCACGTAGCACAAAAAGCCCCCTAACGGCTCGTAATCTCGTTCATACCCCTCTGCCAAATCAAGGGTTGACACTACTCTGCATTCGCATGTAAGCAGCAGGCTTCCCAGTAAACAACGGTTCGGCATACGCAATACATGGCTTAAGAAACGGAGTTTCTGGTGCTGAGTACGTCCTCAATGGAAGTATCAGTTAAACAACCGAACTCTTTCTGCTTCATTACGGATTCGTCACACGAGCTATGGTTCTGAGATAACGGTTGTAAAAGACCTGAAGACGTTTCAGTTCCGCTGCTCAAACAGACCAAATCTCCCAGCCTAAAAAACAACAGCCTGCCTTCACGGATTCACGGATTGATACACAGGATCGAGGCTTTCGCCCAAGATTCCCGGGTCGGTTTTGTTCTTGTCGTTCAGCCGGCTGTCGTTCACCTGAAAGGCACAAGTGAAAAGATGTAGCACCGCTCTTTAAGTTCTCAGCGCGGGGCAGTATGTTTGCCAGCGCGAGGACTCGCGTAAATAAGTTCCAATAGTGTTTGAACTGAGTTCTAGAGCGTGGACAACCGTCTCAGGAAGGTTATTCCACGCAGCAACTACCCGAAATGAGAAAAAGTTTGCCTAATGAAGGTGTGCGCTCTGAGCTTAAAAATCTTCTTACCATGTCCCCGCCGTGTGTTTGCTGGGTCAACGGTGAAAAACCTGTTGGCCAAGCCTGTTCAAACAGGGCGTAAGTAAGAATTAAGTCCCCTCGGAGGCGACGATACTCAAGGGAAAGAGGTCGAGCACCACGAGACGCGTTTCGTAGTCCATGGACTTGAGACCGGCAACCATTTTCGTAGCAGCTCGCTGGACACGCTCAATGAGGATTACGTCTTTCGTGCGTCCTGAGTAGACAACCGGGTTGGCATATTCAAGGAGCGGTCTGACATAGGCCCCATAGAGTATTAGGAAGTCCGTGCGAGTAATACGAGAGAAGGTACGCCGAATCATCCGTAGAACAGCGAATGCCTTCTGAGCCGATTTCTCAAGGTGCAGTGAGAAGGACAGGTTTGGAGAGAGCCAGATACCCAAATCCTTTTTGGCATCTATCCTCGTGATGTCTTCTGCTCCTTTCTCACCATGCATGACAAAGGAGTTCGCTAAGTCTCCTCCAAATGACTTATGGACGCACTTTTCGTCATTCAGGAGGAAGGTGCCAGTCCAACGACCACTGCTTTGCGGCGTCTACATCAATTTGGAGGGCACTGGCATTGGAACTCCACGATTTCAAGTCGTCCGCAAAAAGTAGACATGGACTTGAAAGAACATCTGGAAGGTCATTGACGTATATCAGAAACAGCAAAGGTCCCAAAACGGAGCCCTGAGGAACTCCAATGGAGACCGGCGCCGCAGAAGTGTAGGTCGAGCCTACTTTCACTCGGAATGATCTGTCTGATAGGAATGCCTTGATCAGTGTAGGATTTTCCCTTGAATCCCGTAAGACTCGAGTTTGTGGAGCAGCGGGACGTGTGGGACTCGATCGAAATGCTTTGAGAAGTCGAAAATTATGGCATCCGATATGAGTCCCTCGTCCTTGGCTTGGAAGTTAAGCTGTCCATAAATACGAGCATGTTCGTCACGCAAGAACGGTTCAGGAAGATATCCGTGCTGAACTGGAGATATCAAGTTGTTGGAAGTAAGGTGATCTAGAATGGCTTCGCTTCAGAATGCGTTCCGTTACCTTGCATGGCACGCTGGTTGGAAGCTTATAGGCCTTTAGCTGCCAGGCGATAGTCCACGGTCCGGTCAACGCGCAGAATGGTTGATCTTGTGCGGGAGTTGACGAATGTTTTCCACAGAGTGAATACCAAGTCGGTTAAGGTCGTTCGTAGTTACGGCTTGACAAGGTTGGATGTGACGAGGACGCTGGGACTGAATACAGACCTGCATAGTGATCTCTGTAGAACTCAGATACCACTATTGGGTCACTCGTGGGTTCCCCGTTCCTGTCCCTCAGGAGAACGCGGATGGCTTGTTTCTTCGGCGATGTTTGATGTATTTGAACAGCACATTTCTGTTCTTCCGGGCGAGGTCTAGAATGGTGGCTTGTTTTCGTATGTTCCATTGGCGGATTTCCGATTTACAGCGGTTCCGCATTTTACGAAATGCCAGCTCATCTTCTGTGTCACCTGTAGTCAACTTTTTGAAAAATAGTTGTGACCTCTTTTCCAGAAGACGCCGGATCCTTTTGGGTAGCTTACGGCTCATCCGACTGCGTGCTGGTTTTTGGGACGAACATCTGGACAATAGTCCTATATAAGTCTTCCACTGAGGCTGGTCCCAGTTTAACTTGGTCAAGAAAGATGCGCATTCCCGAAAAGTCTGCACGGCAGAAGTTTCAAATCCACGTTTGGGGTTCGGGATTTCTGGCCCAATAGCAGATGAAATCAAAGGTCAGCACACGTGGTCGCTATGTCCCAGTGGAGCGTTAATTGTCACCTGATCAACGAAATGTCTTTCGTTGGTGATGACCAAATCCAGGAGGACGGTTGTTGGCCCGCGCGGTATCTGGTGGGTGCAACGACATGTTGAGTCCAAGCGCTCTGTTGAACGACTTCGGTCAACGCCGCTGCAGAATCCCTTGATCCGACGCACTGGAGCTCCCGTCCAGGGGCCTTTGGAGCGTTGAAGTCACCTACCAGCAGGAGATGAGTGAAGTGGTACCTGGAGAGAGAGTTGCTCAAGGGTTCGTATGAGGAAGTGATCATCTTCCAGGAGGACTCGAGAGGCTACGGTAGACCACACCGAGAGGGCGAATCGAACCCGCGCAGCGGGACTTGAAGCCACAGTGCATCGCAAAAGGTGCAGGAGTGGTATCAGGAGGACAATCGGGTTGGCAGGGCCGCATAAGTACAAGCAACCAACCAGCCCCTCCCTCGTTTTGAGCCAAACAATAAGAGTAGCCGTCTATTGAGATCTCTGCGTCAGGACATCTGGTGTGAGCCAGGTCTCTGTGAGTGCGATAATGGACGGCTGTTCAAGACAAACTGACTGTTTAATATCGCAAAGTTTGTTGAAAGGCTAAAACAGTTGTGGACAAGCATTTCAACACTGTTTCTGCTGCCTCCGAAGGTGAGGAGCCGAGGTTGTGTAACCAGGGAGGTTAGCAGGCTTAACTAGCTGTACGTCGGGTTTGAGTCGACGGCTCCGAAGGGACCTCTGAAGCATACTTGTCTGGTCCTCGATTGGTGGTTTCGTGGGTTGCTTTTCATTTGCAGGTTTTTGCCCTGTGGGGCCCGGTTTGCGCGGGCCTATTAACTTTTTGGTGGACGAAGTCTTTTTCCCGTGGGCAAAATTTCGACCATTGCTACTTGTAGCCCTTTCAGTAACGTCTTTTGGACGGCCAGGTTTGCTGTTGCTCAAGGGGCGATCTTGCGTCTGTTTGGCTTCTTGAGCATGTTGACGCGGTTTGGTCGGAAAGATGTCTCCGTGATGCTTTGAGCTGGGTGGCAGCACCGGTAGTTCTTTTGTTGGGTGCTCCATGAGGCTGGTTTTCTCAGAGAACTGCCCCTTGAAGCCAGCCAGCAGTTTTCTGATTTGGCGCGCTGGCAAACATACTGCCCCGCGCTGAGAACTTAAAGAGCAGTGCTACACCCTTTTTTCACTTGTGCCTTTCAGGTGAACGACAGCCGCTGAACGACAAGAACAAAACCGACCCGGGAATCTTGGGCGAAAGCCTCGATCCTGTGTATCAATCCGTGAATCCGTGAATTAAGGGACGTACCGCTTTGACATCATAGTTCTCAATTTAGAAAACGTGACCCGAGCCTCGCAGATTCCTGAATTAACCTCATCTGTCATGGTAGAACCATGACCAATACAACTTTCAACATGCTTAAAACGTTCCACAGTTTTGAATACCTCTCCCTGAATTATAAGTGGGGTGTTCAGTGATGACATATCCACGAGCGTGACCCTACACTTTCTGGGTGCAAAGTATATACCAGAGGACAATATTATTCTAGTCAGTTCATCCAAAAACACTTGGGCTTTCTTCTCCTCTTCGAAGAGGAGAACGGTATTGTATCTATATTCTAGATCGACAAAGTTGTTGTCAGGGGCCATTCGAACACCAGGGTTTTGGAGACCTTCCAGCATTCGTCTCATCCTCTCATCGGTTACGAAATTAACTAGGAGTGGAGAGAGTAGGCATTGCCAACTGACCCCGCTTTGTGCGTGGAAGCCTTCAGGGAGTTCTTTATATACTTGTGCACGTCCAGAATTATGGGAGTTGAAAGAAATTATGTTCACAAACTTCAAGATGGGGATTGTGAAGGAGAACAGATCGGTCGACCAAGTTGAATGCATCTTGGAAATCCAGGAATACCAGCACTGTTGTTCGTTTGTATCTTTGGTGTTTTCCTGGCGCCTAACGGAATGTGCTAGCCCTAAACATCTATTGAATCTTTTCTCATCTTGTTCGCTGCTCCTGTCCTCGACGATGCGAAATGCTGCGCGATTGACAATTCTTAATTCAACTGAATGCCCTTTCCTCAGCGACATTCCATACCCTAAGCTGAGCTGTATACTCTGCCTTCTGCAACAGAGGAAAGGGAGAACTAAAATAGCGTAAAGTTTCGTTGAACGCCTATGCCGCTGTCATCTGCTTCCATAGGAATATCGATTGACGGATTCACAGACTGACACACGATCGAGGCCTTTGCCCAAACTTCCCGCGACGGGGTTGTTTTTGTCATTCAGCGGCTTCTGTTCACCATGCAGTATCACACACAGCAGAGAACCGTTTTTGAAATCAGGCAGCGCCACTTCACTACAGTAGTCGGAAATTTTGGCCATTCTTGGCTGTCTGTTAGTTCCAGCCACAGTCTCACTCATACCATAGTGCCATCCAGCAGAGCTCTTTGACACGTTTTCCTGTTTTGGGCGTCCAATGTATACACAACTGTCTTGTTGCCTCGTTTGAATGGTAGAAATATACCACACTGCGCCCTCAATAAACTTAAGAATATCCTCGATCCAAGCTTGTTTTACTTTGTCACGATTCTGCGGCCATCCTAACTAACATGACAACTATAAATGACTCACCTACGATGTTCATATGCGGGGCTGCCCACGAGCCCAAGTACGACGTCGCAATGGTGGTACCGAGAATGCCATGTCCATTCTGATGACTTGCCCGTAGGTCACCATATCCCTAATTTTCCCCGACCTAGCGTGTTGCATTGGCCTAAAAGAATTGAATATCTGCCAGCACTTCAAGGCACTGAGAGCCATATTGTACTGTCTGCTCTTTCTGTCGACTTCACTATCAAGGAGCCAGTATGCCTGTAAGGATGAAACTTAGGGAGTGCGCCTAAGGGCCGGCGTTGTCACCGCTGCCTGGCCTGCAATGTTGGGAGATACGCGGAAAATTACGTCGGATTGGAAGTGAAAGTGAACAAAATAACTGCGGCCAAAGTCATCTGTATCGATCGAAGGCCGGGAGCGCTTTACATAAGAGATAATAATAGGATGGGCTTTGCGTATATGACGGGGTAACTGGGCTTATTACATGATACGGAATGTTGAACAGCGAAGAACATACCAAGGAAGGAAAGATAGGCAGCGGCTGAAAGCACAAGAATAAGGGGGGACAAGCAGGGACTACATTAAGAGCCATCTGAGTGCGCGTACCGCCAACGTGACCACAATTCGGAACATCGGCAGACAACAGTGCAAGTTGGTACTTAGTCTGGTAGATATGCTATCCGTCAGGATACCGCAGGACATGTGGCATGAAAACTTGTAGTTGAAGGTGACAGTCGTTTACACTGCGTTGCCATTTTTCGGCTGGGAGGCTGGGATATCTGAGAAACAAAATATTTCGCCATCAGAGGGTTTCACGCTTAACGGAAATCCATGGGTCTTTTTGACCAGGCTTAAAAACGAAAATTCAGGAGATCCACATGGAAGCAACTTATACACACAATAACTTTAAGTTGAACGGACTGACTAATCCGCATAATACAGATTTCCGGTTTGTTTGGAAAATACCTGCAGGTCTTACCATTATATTACGCCTTAGACCATCCAAAAGCATACACTGATTTTTGTAAACTAATGCCATGAGTCTGATCAGCAAAAGGGTTCAGCCCGGAAAGATCACCGAGATAAATTATGTGAAGAATAAGTCCCTACATCAGCGAATTCACGGCCAAAAACGTTGGTCGAAGAATATATTGTTGACTAAAGTTAGAGCGGCAGCCTTGCTGCATTCCGGCTTGTTGTTTAAATGCACAGGGACCTTAGTGCAGAGAAAAGTTGATAGTTTGAAGGTGCTGCTTAATATACTCCAAACAACTTCGACTCGAAGTGAGTCAATAGGACCCAAAGGCCAAACAGACACTATTTTCAGTCCTTATAAGTGACTTTAGTATGTTTATTGCAAGTGGGAAAGGCCCGGGAAGCTCCAATGTCCAGTGTATTTCAATACCTCGATGAACTCCAACACGTATCTGACGTATTATGTCAATTGACGACTAGTCTTCCTACGTCCGACTTACTGATGAGAGATTTTGGTTGTGACTTTTAAGCGGATCCCAGATGAAGCAATTTCCTGTGAATTAGCTGGTGTCTGGCTGACAGCATACATTGGTCTTGGAGCGACTGACACTTACACTGACCAGGTAGTTATTTTTATACTTCACCGCACTGATCCTTGGCCAGAAAATGCAATTTTCTCTGACAGATTTGGATAGAATAGAAAATTACTTAAAAATGTTGCATTCTGCTGTACGTGTGTAAAACTAAAACCCCCATAATCTGCCTCAATTGTATTCAAATTTTTAAAATATTATTTTCCCTCCTTAATTGAATTGAATTTGAATTGATTGATTGAACTGATTGAATTGCATTTCCAAGCTGCAGTGCTATGGCTTCAGGTGTGGCTTCAGATGTTTGTTGAAAAGTTGGCGCGTGTCCAGTTTTCATTCTTCAGAGCATTTGAGAAGCCGTTAAATGGATGCATGAAGAATAACCTTGATACCTGTGCGTGCAGCGAGTAATCAATGCACCGACGTTGTTTTGCGTTACAAGGGAGTGCACTGCATATGCGGCAGGTAGCCAGCGAAACCGACGGAAAGCCAAGGAGAGAGGAGAAGCCATTAGTTTGAGCGTATTTACAAATAGCAAACAGTAGGCTAAGTCCCGACCGTTTGTTTTTTTCCGTCTAAAGGTACATGGAAGCCATCTCTTATTATTTAAGTTGTACCTTCGTCCAATTCAGAGGTGATTTGAATCCCATTCATAAGCAATAGCAGGGGGCAGTACGGTATTGAGTAGGACGGCTGTGGCTTCACACGTAAGAAAGTTATCTACAAACTGCGAAAACATGCG
Source organism: Clonorchis sinensis (assembly GCA_003604175.2). Lineage (NCBI taxonomy): Eukaryota > Metazoa > Platyhelminthes > Trematoda > Opisthorchiida > Opisthorchiidae > Clonorchis > Clonorchis sinensis. The sequence goes on from CM030373.1 coordinate 7,225,045, forward strand.
TTAGTGTGCGATATTTCGGAACCAGTCGGGGAAACGGTCCGAGATGCGAGTGTAGAAAACTAGGAAGGAGTTGTGGCGTAGGTTTGTAAGCGCTGGAGGGCACACCAAAAAATTACTGGATATATATATATATATATTTATAGCAAGTAAATGGACTTCGCATTGAGCTTCTTGGCCATACTTGCTTAAGCCCAAACTGTTGGAATAAGTTTTTAGTGAGTGAACGTTGGACGTTCTCAAGTGCAACTCCAAATCTCCGCAAATCCGGGCAGAGAAACTAGGACATAATTTCACAAAAGCTTTTGAATCGACGCAACTGCAAGCTTGAACCTTTCACTTCGTAAGCTGGAATATTTGGCGTTCCGGACTCAATGAATGGACAGAGAAGAGGCACTAGGTCCCAAATCTAATTCTTTCGATGATCGTTCTTCCTTCCTTACTGCTGACGGCACTAGTTTTGACATTATCTGACAAGTGAGGGCAGATGTATTTTGCATCTGAAGCACTGAAAGAAGTAATGGTTAAAATTTTTTTATCAATGAAGTAAAAATTCACACCAAGGAACTGTTCATGCTGCTGTGGAAGACCATAGATCCCCAGCGTAGCACGTAGGATTAAACACGGTTTTCAAAGCGGGTTTGTAATCAGCGGATGCTATGCAGCCAACCTTGTTGTAGTCAGTGATTGGTGGTCTGGAGATATCTGCAGGTTGACAGACGGGCGATGTGCGCATGGCTTTCGTAAAACGTAGTAAGATTGGGGCATCCTGTTTACTTGCAATCGGCCGTCAATATTGACTTCGCTATCGTTGTAAAATAGACATAGGAACATCTTCCGGATTGGGGTATCTCGTTCAAAGTGGATGGAGTGCAACCCGGAGGTCTCAAGTTGGGCAAGTTTGGTGAGGGGGCTGCAGATATGCCTTCAAGCATAAGAGGGTAAACAGCTAATTTTCGCCTATGGTTTGAATACATGCGGAGTGGTGAAAGTTACGCATAGAAGTTATAAAATGTGGCTTAACATCAAGAGAACTGCCACATGGCAATCGAGGCCACATCAACACCTCCAGTCAGACCAGAGCAATTCCGCAAGGCGTTGTAAACCAAAAACGTCACTTGCAATAGATATATTAAAAGGCTTGGGTGCAGATAAAGTCACCTAAAACTGTCACCATATGCTGGCGATGCATCTTATGCTTAGTAGTTATTGTGGTAGACAAATAAGTTTATGTCCACATTGTTGAAACGATAGTACCGGCGTTCTTCTGGGCGTCAAAACAGGATGCCGCGGAAGGATTTCGTGAATATTCGCCTTGAAGTTTCCCAAGTTTTAATAAGTGTCACACAACCCGCATGCTTTACTCTAAGCACATATAACCTAGTTTACCGAGGGAAACTTATGGACCTCGTTTTTGCATAAAGTGTTGTCTCTGTTCAGAATCTACGGAGATTTTGTAGAACTGCCACCTGCACTGGTGTGTCACACTGGTAAAGGTGGCAAACCACTATCTTTTAAAAAATTCCGCAGTTATTTTACTGCCTACAAGTAAATAAACGGAAGCGTCTGCTGACTAACACTATCAAGACACTCATGTTTGATATGTTTGGACGGATGATGGAGCAACACTTACGGTATAACTCAACTACTTTGAAAAGTAGCCTCACAAGATCTACCCGCATAATGCGTCTTCCCACTTGATGAGGACGTCTAAGCCGTGTTCAACACAGACGAACTACTGACCTATGTCTAGTGAAACAGGGACAATAAGTCTGATCGGGGATGCGGGGGCCATTTGTGAAGCCATATGCAGGCCCCTCAAAACAGGAACTGTTTTCCGGAAATAGGACTTACTACGGGCGAGCTATACAAATTACAACAAAGCCAACATTATGTGCAAACGCGAGATAACAACGGCTGTGTTATGAGACGCGACCGAAGCGGCGATTAATTTTGCAGATGATCGTTGTGTCCAGAGTGTGTTCGTTTATGCAATCCTGCCTCGAACGGCTGTCACCCTGAGCACTAAACAGAGGACTTGATTTAACGAGAGAGGGGCATATGAAAGCAGGCGGCGCCAAATAAGGGGTCTTTATCTTAGACAACCAAAATTGGAAATCGCACAAAGCTCTAGAAAAAGTGAGGTTTATGGGCCTAAAATCTTATAAATTATGTCCCACACAAACCAGGCATGAAATATGTGGTCCCAAGGGAGAAGACTGCCTGTTGTGAAGAGAAATGGGAGCACGCCAAATTTCACGACAAAAGAAAACATCTTGTCATTGTGCCTTAGGCGATGGAGTCATCGAAAACATCAGAAAGCAAATAAGATCAGTTGATCCTTTCCAAAGTCCAGGATTAGAACCATTATCAAACTTCTATCCGTCCCACTCGTCTATTGGCTCAGCGTCTGCTAGCTCATCGCCTTTGGAGTTCGTTGGAAAAGTTTGTTGTATCTATCCAAAAACAACTCAATCACAAGGACAACCCCACGGTACCCAGTGTTTGCCTTGTGTTGATCGGTGATTTATCTCAGTGCCGCTCTCAGAATGCAAATTAACAGGCTGCAGAAGTCTCAGACGATCAAAAACTGAATATGACTGTGCACAACCCAAGAAGAGAGTGCCGACAGTGGCATTAGGGCCAGAACTTTCTGAAAGTTCTACGTCCAGTAGTTGACTAGTGTTGACTACAAGATATAAGCCGTTCATCTCTAGTGCTAGAAAACCGTTAGGAGAAACACCGGTCAGTTTTCAACTGATGAACGATAGACCACAAGTGTACGGCTTTAAAACATTTTTTCTATACGACGGCCAAGCGATTGCCATCTACACGCTTCCACAGCCTACCAGCAAGGACGTAATGCGCGTCAGCACAAACGCGGACAGCAAGAGTAGTATTCGGCTGCTACGTCATGTTGTGCTACATTCCTATTTGTAAAGCTACAAGGAAGCAAGTACGTATCACACAACATCAATGCTTGTTTGGCCACAAACACACTCTGCAAAAAGCCGGCACATATTCCACAGTGTGGCTAGCCTGGGCAACGCCGTACAGCAGCTTTTGTTTGTCATAATACGGACACAGGTTCCGACAAGATCTACAAATACTGCACAGCACGGATTCGCGATTTATCTCAACCATTACGGCCAGCTTGCTGTACATCACCCGCAAATGGGCTGTACACGCACAATCCGGGATGTTCCATTTTGGTAATGTGACCAACAACCGTCCAACAAATGGCCGCCTGGAAAACCGGGTGCACCACTCAGATACGCTGAAGCACGCCATGCAGGTGTCCCGGAGCGCCAAGTGGCTCATGTGAGGATACGACATGCATAAGTCATATCAATGCGACCGACCGAGAGAGAAGGCTACGTTGTAAACGTTGTCTGTTGAATGAGTATGTATGCATGTTTTCTCGTTTTCAGGCACGACCAACAAGGATGTTTTATCGTTGCGTTGAAAAACAAGGTGAGGTCTACTTACGTTAAGTAAGTTATAGTTATTGGTGCAAACACCCAGGTGTTCCCAAACGGTTGATACCTTTGCTGGAGAATGCACGTACCTATTCCACCGGGCGATGCGGCTCCCCTACATCGATTCATTCTCTCTCGCTTTCAAGCAGTAAGAAATATTATTCAGTGGTGTTTTCTTAGGTTGCTTCTTTATCCACAAAAGGTGGCTGCAGCCGTCGCTGATTCTTCAGGGGCCAATCCAGCTGCACCAAGCCTCGACGTCCGCAACGACGATCTGCCAACGGTGGTTGAGGGTGAGTATTTTTAAAATGAATGATGGTCTAGTGACATAGACTGGGGATTTCGTGCGCTCTTCTACCAGCCGGCTAGTACCAGTGATTGCGTATCACATCAGGTCGCCTTTTACGACGGTGGACTCTGCAGGCTGCGCGTTGGTGCGCTTCAGGCTTCGCTCAAAGTTGAGTCCACAGATGGATAATTTATCTTTGGTTCTTATCTCACGGACCGTCCAAACAACACAAAGATGTGTTTGCCAACCGGTCCGCAGAGAAGTCGTCTTATGATCCTGACCTGGACCGAAGCGCAGAGTACCACAACAGCATATCCCGATAGTCTGCAATCGTCCGTATTTTTTGGCTCCAAGAGGGAGCTAATTGTGAGAGTTAAGTTCCGCACGTATATCAGTATAACCAGACGAACTAGAAATCCAGAATTCAGTGCAGCGCAACAAGTAGCACGTATGTATTCGAATTGGCGTATATGTACAGCATATGGAATATTAAAACAAGAGAATAATGAATAGAGCAATGAATAGAGTGTCAATCATGTTCATCACACTAATCGACAGCTAGGATTTATTCTCTTACTTCTAGGACTAACGCTGCAGAGCATCAGCTAGAGGGCGGAGAGGACGACGATACCGTGTGACTCATACAAGGCCCCTCAGCTCCAAACTTTTCGCCTGATAATGAGGTCTCATTCACTTTGTGTAAGCTCGTATTTCTTGAAAGTTATAGTCGACAGGCACCAATGTACAAAAATCGCGCAAGGCGAATCAGCCGTTGAAGATGGCTTTGAGTAAAATGCCTCTGCAAAACTGTCGCCGCTGAAATGTTCCACGTATAGGGCAATTATTGCTCTTAGTCTACCAGCCGCCTATCTCGTAGCGGTAGTTCGATGAACTAAACTGCATTTTCCTCTCATTTCGGGACATCGATGGCTCATGACCATTAAGAAAGCCATATGCTTTTGACAGGACATTTGTACCAATAAAAACGACCGATACAACTAATCTTTTCATGTAATACAGTTTGAACGTCCGACTTTTCCCGGTAGAGCCAGATAAACTGGATTCGGCCAGCTGCTTCGGCCTCGTGGACCCCCCGCCGCATGATAGTCGTGCGTGTCAGCTAGGTTCGTTCATCAACATCCGCAAGCCTCACGTAATTTCAACCTCGCACGATTTATCCGGCAGTAATGAATGCGACTCCCGCGATGTTAACTCGGAATAGCAGTAAACGAGGTCCCTGAACATATAATTCGGTATTTGAGCAGTAAAGCAAATAAAAATAGCAGAAATTATTTATGGGATTGGCATCTCCACATATTTCGCATCCAAAAAATACATGTACTTTGTAGAAGGCTGAAGGAATTATGCAAATTTCGTCCATTGTAAGCGGTTCACGTTTTACCGCAATTTGCGGTAACTTATAACATTAGACAACCAAATTGCTGGCCCAAAAAGGAATCGTCGTGGCCCACAAACCGAACGCGACGTTGCGGAAACTGATCTCCAGACCGAAGGGCAGCCAAGACAAAATCAAGAGGAATAATGTCGTATACCAAATCAACCGCAACAACTGCAACAAATTCTACGTTGGACAAACTGGGAGGAAATTATGCACACGAACAAAGGAACGCAACGCGGCCGTCAGGAGACATGACCCCCTATCCTTGATATCCATACACGAAGACCAAGAAGGCCACAAATTCAACATGGAAAACGTGAAAATTTTGGCATACGGAGACACGAAGCACGGAAGGGAATTTCTGGAGGCATGGTACTCCACGGCTGATTCGATCAACCGATGCATTGAACTGGACCCAATTTACGCACCACTACGTGCAAAGGACCAACTTCTCCACCGGAATATTCGAGAGGAGCCAAATATCGGATTCACAAACCAAGAAGCAAGGAACTGCTGGGAGTCGGATCAACAAAGGTCACAAGCCGGAACCCAGAGAGGTCAACGACAGAGGTCACCCCAGCATCGATCAGAACACGAGGGTACGGGAGGCCAGGCCCACAACTCACGTGGTCATCGATCAATCAGGACACGGGATAACAGAACAACCAGTGGAACCGACCGACTGAACAACCAATCGTGACCGAAGGTCAACCCCGGCTAATAGCATGCATATTAACACACACGCAACACTACTCAAAGCACAACCACCAACCCATCGCTACGCTCCACCACGCTCCCTACCAACGCAATGATGTTGTCACCTCGATTGGTGATGAACCGTTTGCAATCAAATTGCCCAGCTCAGCGAACAAACCAACGACCATATATACTACCTGAGCTACCAACATTCTCCTCTATAGCAAACTTAAACAAATCCCCCAGTCAGATAATTTGCAGAATGATTTATTTTACGTGCACATTCTTCACTATGACGTGTCAACCCAGAAAACGTGGCCTCTGACAAATACATTTCATTGTGCTTCCACTGAGCTTTGCAGCTGATAGCTTATGATTATAATATGTTCACGGTAAAAATTCAGACAAGGCAATGCTATTGGATTGCACTTAATCAGCTGTCACCCCACACTTTTTGTTATACACATGGCCTGGCTTTGAAATGAAGACGAAAACAGATGATATGGTGAAATTGTCTTTGAAACTTATTGCTAGTATGTTTGCTGCCTTTACTGGTGCATTTGTTACCGCATAATTCTCACATCCATAAAAATGAACTACGGAACTGAGCTTTTGACTGTGTTCCTTGATAATTCGACTTTCAAGGTATGTAAATGGATATGGGATTACTTTCTCAAGGTTTAGGGATGAAATTGAAGAATGTACGAACTGGTATTGCATGAATTTCGTTACATCCGGTGTAAAGAACAGGATAAATCAATCCTGTTCCGAACTATTATGGTTGTCTTCTGCATACTCAGCCCCCCGCGACTTCTTTATCAGCCTGTTAGAAAACGTCATGTACACCGCAAAGCATGACAGAATAGCCTACTTTTAGTAAGGAAACTTAAAAAAATTCGAAGTTAATGAGCAAACAAATAATGAAGGTATATTTATGGTCCCTCTCCTGAGTTATATCACAGGTGAATATTCATTAGCTGTTTCGATTTCTTAGGCGTGGTAAACCGCTGCGTCGCCAGCCCTTACCAGACCTGTGGAAGAAGTAAACAACCTCGGCACGTACCCCTCCGTTCAGTAAAAAATAAAACGTCTGGAATGGCTCGAAAGATTTTTCTGCGTTTGCCGATTTCCAGATCCACATATACATCAGTCTTCGATTTAACTCATACGCGCATCCCGTGACATCGGGTTGTGTTATCATTAACAAGAGACAATGCCGCCACAATGCATGATCCTCCCGGGCCAGCGACAGCTCGGTGCAGCAAGACCTCTTTTTTGTGAAATCGGGTTGCTGGGCGACTGGAATCGCGCTGACCACCATGAGGTCACTGAAGATTATCCTTACCCACCTCTACACAATCTTTCATAATGATGCAGTCAGACACATGGGACGGCAGATGCCATGACGTTCCGTCTCTTGCAAAGATTCACCCACTGTCTGCTTAAGGTACCGAGCTCGTCTCCAATGGTCCATCGAATTTGTGCCGCCGGTACTTGTACTTTGTGATGGAGCGCCAGAAGAACATTGCGCCATCCATTTAGATTCCATGTGGCCTGTCGACCGTTGGTTTTTTCTGTCCGGTTGGCTTGGCTTCGTTTGCAATCAGCACACTTGTTTAGAACCCTCTTTACCTGCTATTGTCCTCACTTGTACGAATGTGTAGCTCACTTCCGGGAGCACCGATCTTCATTTAGCGCAAAAACAGAAAAATTAAACCCAGCTGGAGAAATGAACGAAGAGTGAAGCTAGATATAGGTTGGGAATCAGGACCTCCGCTGAAGGAGTCGAGGTCTTGAAACAATTTCTGGCTGGTGAGGTCTTAAAAAGCACTTCAGTGTCTTTCTTTGATCACACCAATCAGGTCATTTGAAATACCTCATCGAGAACAACAATGTGATCCTAAGGTATTTCTGAAAGTTACTGCGACACTAGAAAGAACAAAACACTTTCTGGGTGGTTGGATGGACCACTGTACCCCAACCGGATGGACATACGTGACCGGTGCATTTCTTCGACTGGTGTGTGTGCTCAGAATCCCATATAAGGATACGATTATCTGCTCTACTGAATTTAAAACGATAGAGACAGTCTCGTGATTTAGACAGATCACCGTCATCTTCCTTCCAGATTTCATTCGGTTGAATCATATGCAGAGATTCGCCGAGGGTGTTTCGAACAGCTTTCCAAGACTTGGGTGGTCAGTAAAAAATATTTCAGCAGTGGATAAAAAAATGGATTTATTTTTCACCAATCCGGGCGGAATCTGAGCCTAGAAGGCGGGCCGTTTTTATCCACCAAGTCAGTAACGACCCACCGATGTATACCAGTGTAACGGCGGATACTACTGATGAGGCATGTGTGTATTATGTGGTTTCTCGTAACTCCGCCTCGCGTCCACTGGAAGGTAAGGTTTGCTACGAAACCGGTGGAACTGTTTTTCAGCGCTCGTTTGCATTTGCGTGATAGACAAAGATTATCCATGAAAGTTCAAGAAGACACGTGAGGATGTTCAGTTTTAAAAATGAGGTGCATATTAGATATTCACTTCCCTGTCCAAGAGTTCGTAACCGTTTTGTTGGCGTGTGCTACTGCAGATGACTGTAGCAAGTTCACTGGAACATCACACCCTGACGATTTTGCGGCTATTAGATTTGAAACTAAACCGCAGACCAGTCGGAGCAAATGAGACACAGCAGCTGTTCAGCCCTTGGCGTCCAGCACTGGAAAACCTCCTACATCAGTCCATTGTTTCGAATCGTACCAGCAGCCTGGAACTGTGTACCCTCGGTCCCCACCCTATATCCTACACTCTCATGTTCAGGCGGATCGTTCCATTGCCGTCCGGAAAGTCAGTGTGGAATGACCGGCAGGAGAAACATCACAACGTTCACACAGAGGCCTGATGCTGATTCGAGGATGTGGAACGCTGTCATCGGTGATCACAAGGTCAAACACTACGTCAAGCACATAGAGCAAATCAGATCACAGACAAATACGTTAAGCGAGTCAACTTCAGACGACAGAACGTGGCCCCATGATAGAACCACGTCGCATGAGATACCGAAGAGTCGCGATATACCAGATCAATATGATGACTGCGATAGGGAAGGACAGACATGTAACAACATTCCCCAGAACTGAGAACGAAGCAGTGGTTGGATGAACAGCGCCCTCAAGAGGGAGGTGTCCAGAGGCCAATCGCTCTTCATAACCAAACACAACGATTGGACGGACGTGTCAATTGCGGGATAGGGACTGAAGGAAGTCATGCCGTGATAGGTCACAATGTCAGCCAACCAGAATCGAGCGTTTGAAACTCGTCATTCCTCACTCCCTCACAGAGGTTCTAGCGTGACCTTGCGGAAGTCAGTGAATGCCCTATAAATACAACAGTAATAATATTTCTTTTTCTTTGTAGAGGGCTGTGCCAGGCTAACGTGTTTTCTGACAAACGGGAGTGGGCTAGCGATGAGCCGAGGACTGACATGGCAGTTGCACTGTCAGCAGGTCACAACATTTTGGAAGTAATAGACCCGACTTACATTGTGAAACGTGCTATAGTGGTGCGGAATACTAGTAGAACCATCTGCGGTCGAATGTGAGAACCAACTCGTGGTTAGAAAACCAAGAGACACTTGTTCACAATAAAACAACATATAAACAACAACAATATATAAACAACATATAAACAACATTCAGATAAAGGGAAATAAGTTTGTCCATCAAATCGGCCCCCTCCACGGTAACCAGTTGGAATCCGCCCTCAAATGTCACCCACCCAAGCGCTCCATATCTCCTTTGGCCGACCACCAAGCTGCATTCACATCCTCTGCAGGAGCACGGCGATGTGCTCGACAGGTTGATGCATGAACTCACTGACCGCTCAGTCCAGGGTTCGAACCTAACGTCTGCTTCTCAACTGCTGCTGTCTAGGCTAGGGCAGTATCTCATCCCATGCATTTCCTTCGGGTGACATGGCAGCTTTGGAGTGGATGTGCTACAGCTGAACGATTATTACTCCATTTATTATTGTCGACTTCGCAGTGGTCCCGCGAGAGTTGGCTTGAAACAGATAACCCTGGAGAGGCCACTCTCAAATTCAAAAAGGGGGAAAGCCTCCCCTCAACAACAAAGACTGGGATGCAAACCTTGTGTGTTTGGATCTCCTACATCGAGACAACAACAGGCGCATGACTAAAGCAGCACACACAAATTCATTTTGAGGTTCCCAAACACGACTTTCAGCTACATGAACTAGGTATTCTCCGGAAAGTAGATCTCCCGGATAGAGATACCGTCATGAAGGGGCTATAGTGGGATTACCTGTCGTCCAAAACTGAACAGATAGATCAAATTACACCTTGGTGACTTACTGGAATGTACGGAACCGATGAGGTACTTAGAAACGAGAATTGAAATCCAACATGTGGAACGCGGCAATGGTCGAACATCAGCCGCGTTCGCTTCAATTCAAAGGGAACTTCTGAGTTTTGTGTAGTGCAGTGTTCCTCACACACGCAGATAATCAATCCTTAGCGTTAAGTGCACGGCACTGTCAACCATACTTTTTCACATAAAAAGTTATCACTAGAGCCAAAATTATTAAAGTAACAATGTTGTAAATTGTTCGACATTAACATATTAGCACACAATAGATACCTCTCTGACCAAAGGCCACGACCATTGACAGTACACATCACTCCCCAAAAGGCAAGATAGTGTCTGAAACATCCTTAAAAACTACTCCCTTTAAAGTTTCGGTACTTCACTCTAGATTAACATCCTGAATAACACGTGCACAGGCTGATGTTGCTTGTCGAGGAAAGGCATAAATGCTTTCATGGGATCCACAAACTGCTGACAGCGTGTTTCTACCATGAGATAGAGCTTGTATCCACTTTGATGATTCTGAAATGAGGCTTTGGTATTTTAGACAGTCCTAAACGCCAGGATAGAGGTCAGAAATTCATCAGAAGTTATCAGGACACACATGGGTTCATAACTCAATGATTGAAAATGTAGGGTGTAGACAGGGAGGTTTCCTACAAGGGCACATTATCAAATGGGAGTTTGGCCGCATACACGCAGATGTGTCTGGATAATTTAGTACGATAACACTAGATTCGTGTGGGGACAGTTAACTGTCTCATACAGTGGTGTGGTCAGCGCAACACAAATCGGATCGGCTAGTGCTGACTAGTTTTTACCATAGTGTGACACTGTGCAGTTGTAAGGTTCTTATCAAGGTCTACCCCCAGAGAAAGCAAGTTTGCGCTGACTACGAGGAGTAGGGTCGCATTCAACAAAAAGCCCAGTGGCAAGCGAGTGCTTTCTAGCACAGAACAAACCAGTTAGCAATAACCATACCTAGACCATACCGGGTGGTTTATACATGTTTAAAATTTACGACCCACAGGTCTGTTGCGTTGGGCAAAGAAGCACATTAACAGTGTCTCCTACGATGGTGCGGTAGCACCTAGCTTGAAGTCAAATAGACATTTCGATAAACAAGACTGGCTGCCGCCTAATAAGAGATGCCCACGATAGTAACCACTCAAAAGTCCCCAGAAGAAACTAGACCCCAACAAAAACACCTCAGTCCGGTTTTTGAAATTAATACTGTTTGAAAGACCCGCTTCCCCATCTCTCAACTTACAGCGAACTCACCGATCGTTCATCGAGAATCCCACTTGAACAAAGAATAGGACGCATGATTCGTGTGTTGAGATTTACACCAAATGGATGTCTGAACGATGGCACGAATACGACACTTCTCTTCAAATAAACGGATATTGCAAAACATGCTTTTAGTCTGCAACTATCAATCTGCAAAGTCAGCATTTCGGATGGGGCCAGTTGTGGGCGGTTGCTTGGGGGTCTTGAGAACGGTTGGGTCCCGTCTATATGGGGCTAATTAGTAAAGAAATAACTTTGGCGGACCCTGCAGTTTTTGTGGGTGGAACAACTTCGCCACACTTATTTGGCATGGCGTCGCCATATGATAAGATCGATCAGATGTTCCATTTTAAAGAAGCACAAAATTGTACTCTCGTTCATTCTCCCTTCTGAGGATGCCCCCTTACAGATAGACAGATGAAACTTTAGAACAATGACTTTAACCTGTGGAGATTGCTACTACAGCGAAATTGAATCAGAATGTCGCTCGAAGATGCCACACGGATGCTGTCTGACAACGAATATAAATATAGGAACAGACAGCCTCGATACTACTAGAGTTGTCTTCCACTGGATAGAACGGCCACGGAGGAGCGTTGATCGCCACAAGATTTGGCCCAAATTAGTCTCTGGTGCGATTTCGACTGGTATTTGCAGGGTGATGGCTTCCTAACGGGAATCTGGTTGTTTTCTACTGTGCTGATGGTGACCACAGAGAGTAAAGATGACCACTACGACGAGCGTTTGTTCTGTTGTGTTTGCTGTAAAGAATGGATCACAAAACTAACGGCATATCCTCTGTTCAAGAGTGCACAATAATATCTGCCCGCACGGTGGTGGACAGTGTTCCACCAGCTGTAACACCCTTTCAGTGCCTAGCTGACATGCCCCCCAAAGGAAGCACGAGGGCTGGGATACTGCCAGGTTGCCCAAGCTTAGACAGGGGAAGTCGAAATATAGAGGTCAGGTTCGAACCTCGGACCTTCCGGTCAGTAAATTCGCCGTTTAACTACTGCGCTGTCTCGCCCTTCACCTAAGACCGGTCGAGCAGTTAACCTCGAGTGGAGACTACTGTACTCCGGTATCTTGAATATCTTTCTAACCGAAAGATGAGGTGGCCCTTGTGCAGCTGGCGATTCAGTCGAGTTTTTCGTTACTGCATCCTAATTCGCACACCGCTCTCTATCGCCAACAAAGCCAAGCCTATCATCAGCTTGCCACACATATCGGATGTCCGGCGCAACCAAAGACGTGGAGTACTGATGAGCCTCCATAAGGACAAAGCTGCAGTTCACTACATCCTCCTCTGATGCGGACTAAGAACGGTAGTCACGTCAAGGGCACAGAATGATGATAACTGGACAAAAACGAAACAAACGTTCGGCTGGAAAGGAGCTCCGATGCACAGTTGCTGTGCGACTCTGAGGAAGCATGAGAGTTCAGATACTGCTAGGTTCTCACAGCCCTAGGCGGGAAGAGAAAAATAAGGTAATTTTAGTAGTTTAGTTTACTAATCGCCTAGACTAGAGATCAATACTAGCTACTTTTTTACCGTGTCCTGGAGCACTAGGGGCTTGTGGAAACCACCAGTATGGCTTTGCGTCAATTTTCTAACCCATACAGTGAATTAGTATCCGGAAATTGATCTTACAGTTGCGGTAGTTCAGTTTTTTGGCATTATGAAAGGTTATTTTCTCGTCTCGGTAAAACTTTCTGTAACCCTATTTATGCTTATCCGCATTTTCAGCGTGATACATCGACTTCTTGGTTCAATCAATACACAGTAATCGCCTGTGAGTGCAGGAGAGCAGCGAGCATCATTCCGTCTTAGTCATGGATTAAATGAAAATAATCAAGTTGCGCGTCGCATTGAATCGGATTCCTCTCACTCCATCCAGAATGCAAGAAAGTTATTCTGTGAGTAGTTGAGGCTGTAACTTGGCTTCGCAGCTAGTTTGAAAGTAACTCACAAGTGACTAAATATGGAAACAAACCCTAATCAGTAAGACTAGTGTTTTTATCCTGTGATCTGACTCACCGAACAACATTCACGTTGTTCCTTCGTGGCATGCTTACGCAATCATGCAGAGTGCGATGTGAACATATGCTCCAAACTCTTGGTTTGAAAAGCGTTAAACTGTGCTTGGCACAGAGGAAAGGTTGCTGTATAGGATGCTGGTTGGGCTATTACAAACCAGATTCTGAATAGAAATCTCACTGTACTGGCCCTAGACAGGAGGAGGACGTAAGAGTTACAGTTTAAGTCAGTGGATCAGGTTAAGAATAAGGCCCAAAAGTGGCTCAAAGTAGATGGTTCAACAGCATCAGCACACTTCTTGAGAAATCTTCAGCTTGAGGCGGTTGAATGAGGTCATCTTGTTTTCCGCAACTTCCATGGATACTTACAGCACTCGGCACGGAAGCTAAATATTTCTTGGACAGAGTGAGCGTCGATTGTCAAACAGTAACACTGAGAACAGATCTTTAGGCGTGAGAAGTGGCTCACTGAGAATTACCCACCTTCCACAGTATCGAAAAAGGCACCTGTGGAAATGGCCCGACTTGCCCCGAGGGAAGCCCGAGTTCAAGCCATGAAAAAAGTCCGTCCGCTTCCTTCTAGCAACTACTTGGCAGGTCACTCTCTCAGCCATAGAATACGGCGCCAAAAACAACTTGCTGTGAGGGCTATCGGAGTGCAGGCGGTCCCTTACGAGTAAGTAGACAGTTAAGGACCACATCCGATTGACCAGGAATGAAAACGACTGGCTTCATCAAAACACATGGCTGATGATGAAAATATCTGAATATTACGAAAAAAATACGCACACAAGCAAGGTCACATCACCGGCCTAGAACGATACGGGACCATTGGCAACCAGAGAAACAGTACGTATGTCGGAGAAGGAGAGTGAACGCAGAACCCAACGGTTTCCATATGAGTTTTTCAGCCACAGCCGAAATGGCGTTCACAAATCCGACCGGCCGATGTTGATCCACGTTCGATTCAGTTGATTTCAATATCAATGTGCATCATCCCGGGAAATTCTTTCTGTAGTTTGAAAAGATAAAAAACGGTCAAAGGCAGATAGGACAACAAAGGTGGTGATACTGTAAAAAAAGTAAGGCAGAAAATCCAATCCGATTTCAGCTGGTAAACAAAGGCCCAAACGGCGCTCAGGAATGACATACTGAATCCTCAGACGGCGGTATTTTTCCTCCACTGCTGCCTGATCGATGAATTTAGGTCAAAGTTAGAAGTCCAGAAAGAAACAGCTTTGCAACTACTTGTTTGGAAAGAGTAAAGCTGTGTAATGGTCCAAGAGGTATGCAAAGTATACATGAGAGAACCACCTGTTTCTCGGACTTGGAAGCGTGCAACATGAGGACAACCGCTATTGATTTAGTAGAGATAGTTCAGTTTGTAAGGGCACCCAGTGGTCAAAGATTCGACTAAAAGCCGACGGCAAATGGCTGCGATTTAAGAAAAGGCGTAGTTCGGGGAGGTAGCGTAAAATAAAGAAGCTGACTGACCTTGATTTTCGCCTCAATCTGATTGATCTCGGCACCCAAAGTATTGACCAGATTATCCCCGTGTTTGAGCATAAAATGGACAAGTTGTTGCTCTGTTTGAATACTCTTCACCTCCTGCCAATGAATGGAGGACAAATTGATATAAACTTCGTATAAAACGGCGGGTTACTTTTTGAGCTGGGTGCTCATAGAGCTGGAGTAGGAAGACTTGAGAGAACATACTTTAGGTCGCACAAGGTTGTAAACCATGCTTCAAGATAAACGGAGGTCAAATAGACTACCTAGTCGGAGGTAGTAATACGAAACGATTCGGACACAACAAATGAAAATAAAAAGTTGTTGAGTAGGGTCGTCAGTCAACCTTATGCCTGCAGAGGAGCAACTGGGTGCACGCGGTGAACTGATGGCCTTTCCTTCAGCAGTGGCAGTGCCCAACTGATAACAACTGTGAGACCGAAGCAAAGAATGGAAGCTGAAAATGCATGACAGACACTGGTGTGAGTTGGAAATGGCGTGGCGCACAAGCAGTAAACTGCTAGACAAAACGTAAGTTGTTCGAGTCTAGCTCTGGCACCGCGACAGTTTCCATCTAGGCTAGGACAACCTGATAGCACCTCAGCTTCTTTGTTTTTTTACAGGGTTCCTATAATCAGAATGAACTTCGATGTAGCTTGGAAATTCGAACCGAGGATGCCAGGACTACACGGTGCGGTCAAAGACGGCAGAAGCATGGATTGGCTACGCTAAACTGTCATTCTGCGCCAACGGAATTAGGTGTGGTGGTCCTGAAGCGGACAGAAGATAGGAGTATCAATTCCGAGTAGTGAGTTAATACAACAAAAATACCCTAAACCTGGTAGTAAGTGATTGGAGTTAGCATCCATTAGGTATAACAGTATAGTTCTTTCGCATATCTAGTCCACACAAGCTGGTCCTCCTAACGTGAATTCCAAAAAGGCCAACTGGGTTTGTTCCACACAGTCCAAAGCCATGTGTACGCAAAGAAGGAGACGACGGTTAACGTCTGGTTAAACAATGAAGAGGTTCAATGTGATCGAGCTGCCAAAACTGGTGCACGCGTGTGTGGCTGAGGTTAATGTATCAGGGTGTGCGGGAGCACGAAAACGGGTATGTCATGGGCCAAATCCGGAAAAAGGTTATGGCAAAAGTACACAGCAGAAAGAACGAAAAGGAAACGCTGCAGTCTTACATTACAACCTGAACACAAACCACGATCCACTGAAATATTCACTGTCCACGATCACAACCGTGAATCACGCTCCGATACATCATGAGGTTCGAGGAAACCTACCGGACGAATTTGGGGGCCGAAGCATAGGAATCATATTCCAATGCCAAATAGTGTCGCTAAAGTTTAAACTCAGTGCAATGGCCATGTAACAGGGATAGCTCGCGGGACTTGCTCAAAGTGGTTCTTTTTGGAAGGAAGTCCCTATTCACAGGGATCCACAAAGTCCCCCTTCTTAAAGAAAACAAAACGGTCTCTGAATCAATTGGTTGATGTTTAAGTGGATCTGTTACACGCTTGCGTTCAGAATAATATTCACTTTAACAGGAGCGAAACAGGCCGGGGGCTGTCGAAGAGTTTTCAGCAACTTTGTGAGTAGTTCCCTTTACGAGAATATACTGCGATTTCTCAAATATCGCACCAACTGAAACACGAGGCAGCGTATGTGCAGCACACTCAGTTGAAAAACACATAACTCCAGTGAAAACCGAATTGATACGCGAATGACTGTATTTGTCGAAATCTGTCCAATTTGGGTTCATGCAGAACGCAAGGTTGACGGAAACTCTGAGACTGCATTTACCTGATGAGCCCCAACAAGGGCGAAACCGGTCGTGGGTTGCCGACGAGTTTTCAGCAACCTTATGAGTAGTGCGTTACACATATACATGTATCGCGATATCTCGAATATCGTAGCAACTGGAACATGAGGCGGCCTGGTGCAGCACATTCAGTTGCCTGGAAACATCAAAAACGGGAGATTCAGCTGGGTTCCAGGTGAATCTCTCGCAAAAACCAAATTGATTTGCAAATGAGTGTATTTATCGAAATCAGTCCAATTTGGGTTCAAGTAGAACATAGGGTTGACGGACACGCGGGGACTACGCCTACCTGATGAGCCCCAACAAGGGCGAAACCGGTCGTGGGTTGTCGACAAGTTTTCAGCAACACTGTAGGCAGGGTCCTTTACGAAACCATTCACTTTATTAAAAGCGTTTTAAAAAGTTCGCATGGCGTGCTACTTGGACCACCAAAACCTTTTTAACGGTTTTGAAATCTATCTGATTTCATCATTGTTCCATATCCAAATTTTAAAGTGCATTTGTTCTTCGAAAATATGTTCAATACGAGTTAGTTGATACACCAAGGTTGGCATATTGGTCAACTCTCATGACCCCCGCGGTAGACGGCGCGGTCGAGCTGTAGGAAGCCTGGTTTTTACCTGGTGTTCGTCCATACTGATGGATACGCCATGACCACAGTCACCATAGCAGTGTTGACACGGAGTCAAACCTGAATTGTCGGTAACTTGGCACTTTTATGCCTTCAGCTTACTCGGATAATAGAGTGAAACAGAAGGGTATGCGGGAACTACGCCTATCTGATGAGTCCCACGAAGAGCGAAACCAAGTCAAGCACGAAGGCAAAGCCTTTTACCTCTTCAACTGCAATACTGAAAACCATCAGTTTCACACCACAAATAGGGTTAAATAGCGGTGAACAGTGGACCAATCAGGTTAGGCTCTGAAATCCAAGGCAAGCTGATAGCTTGTGTCGGGTTCTGCTGTGTGCACAAGCTGGATCGGTATTGAGTGATGATCGACATGGTCCCACTGAAAGCAAACAATTTCGAGTTGATGCTGCACAGTAAAATTCTAAGCGACGTACTAGGACAACCCTGTGTATAGTGCATAGAATGTGGTTGGTGATCGATGAGGTAGGTTTTCGGGTCTCACCCAGCAGGCCGTCGGTCGATCGATTAGTCACCTGGCTCAACTAATGAGGCATCTGGTTTGAGACGCGTTCGCATAAGCTCCTATTTGCTCTGCCAATGTATGTTTCACCGCAACTGCGTATGAATGAACTGGTACCTAACGTGTGAAGCAGGGCGACTTAGTAGAATACACGGCGCATATCGGATACTGAGCGACTGCGTACGTGCAACCGATCACAGTACTTAATTTGTGCCGTACGACTGTGGTTAGGTGATCTCCCTTGAACTAAAGTCCGGTAAAAAAACTTCCCCATTCTGCTGAATAGTCAGGCTACCGCTTATGCCGTGGCATGTTGTGGACGTTGATAAATGCCTCTGCCTCACAGGTTGTGTACCAGTTCATATACAGTTGCTACGGGACATACACTGGTAGAACAGATAGGAGCTTATGCGAACGCGTCTCAGAAAATTCGCTTCGTCATTTGAACCATGTGACTAATCAATCAATGAACGGTCTGCAAGGTGAGACTTGAAAATCTGCCTCATCGACCGTCAAACACATTCCATCCATTGAGGAGAATGTCGATAGCTCGGGTAGCGTTTACAGTCAGATTGCCCAGGTCAGCGAACAAAACAATGACCTGGATACAGAGTTGACCATAGTACAGCGTTTATAATTTTACCGCGCAATGTCAACTCGAAAATGTCGATCGATCAATACCGACCCAGCCTGCTCACACTATAGACCGGGACAAACTATCAGCTTGCCTTGGAGTTAAGAACCGGACCTGATTGGCCCAACACACAATTGGCTCCGTGTTGATGATATCAACACGGTATCGTGGGTGAAGAGCCAAAAGCGGAATGTCGACACCCCGTAGCTAGCATACTGACTGAACCTACTTGACAGCTGGTCTAACACTGGAGTTGTTAGGTTATTTCGAAGCGAACGAGGTTTTCAAAGCTGTATTGGACTATGTTCTATTTGCGGGGTTGGTGTGCTCGGCAGTCCCAGCTATGTTTTGCGTGAATCCTATCCCGCGTTTTATATTTTCTTGATGTTAGATTTGGTTGAATTTTTTTCGTCGTATGAGCACATTGCGTTTCGCTCATGTGTGGCCTAACGATGAAGATGTGAGATTTATCGTATGTGATGGTTACTGCCTCTCTGCTACACATACGGATGTTGAAGCGTCCTAGAGCGAACACCACTACTTTAGTTGCGCGTAGTCCTGTTCAGATTTGGACAGGCTACAACTCATGTGGTCTCCTTGGTACATCACTGCTAAGAAACGGGATTGGCCACATTTGCTCATGTAGATCACAGTAAGCCTCCATAAGTCACAACTTCACCACTTTGAAGGCCGTTTACACCTCCATTCCGTTTCCTCCGTGCATCAGGGTACAGCCGGTTCAATATACGATTATTTTGATCGAAAACGGCTCAGATAACTAACGTCGTTAAAAATACCTGAGATAGACATTTTTTGAATTGAACGCATTTTGTACGGGTTTTCACGCAAACCATTTGATGGCAGCAGATATCAGCGAAAAGTAACGGGCTCAGATAGGTGTTCCACTTAATCCCGAAAGGGAAGAGCACAATGTTCAACAGAAAGAATGACAAAGCATCGTAAATTTTTAGAGTTTACCTTGAGAGAAACACGTTGAGAGGAACGCAGATCATGTTTAAAGGTTAGCCTGACATTTCATTTTCTAAAGTACCTTGCTAAGTGGCTACAACCTGAATAGGAGATAAAGAAATTCGAATAGGCCGATGAGTGAGGCAAGTCGTGACATAGCTAGATTAATCATTGAATTTCCGTTGCCTGAAAAAATCTGCGAAGCAGAATTCCACACAGCTATCGCTCGCAGTTAGGCGCCGCTACAGCCGAGAAGGCTATCCCGCACAAGATTGGCCAAAACTTCGGGCCGCTTGCTTGTCCGGCATCAAAGCGAGCTCTGATTGGTCGAAAGCCTGGGCCCAACAGCCAATCATGACCCAGTATTCGCCGAATGCCGGTTGTCAATGGCGGATCCAGAAGGCATCAAAATGTCCAAAATGTCGCGGCATACACTTTATATAGGAAACGCTGTACAAGTCCACTTGATCTGATTTTGGTAAATCGTGCACCTTTGATGGTTGTTTTTGACGGGAAAGCTGGCTTGGGAGGCTCAGACCGGGAACTGAGCTGAGGAAAATAAGTGATATACTATGCTTAATATATAGCTTCACCATACACAGATCTGGAGTTCTGAAAAGGAAATGACGGCATGAATGCCACTGACATCGAGTAGTAGCTATTTATCGCAACGAGTGTGGAATGTGCCCTTCGAAATTTGTACGGCGAAATCCACGGGCCATAAAGACACGTCTTGAGTGTATTGATCAGGGGATTTTGTGCACGAATGCACACCTGAGTCCAACTGAAACGAGAAACATTGGCATTCCACAGGCAATTTAACAAAGATTTCTGCTGCAAATTTGCTTCACCCTCCGCTGATACGACATTTCACTGGGTCCACCTTGAAAGGGTTTGACGATGGTCAATAGGCAAAGTAATCCTGTTTGCCATATTGCTAGTATGCTCGTCGCCCAAATAGTGTAAACCATCATGTTATTCATCATGACCACCGTTAGCTCCATTGGGTGGGTTCACAAACGAGATGCCACGTAGAAGACACAGCAGCAGCGACTTCACTAAGGAGCTGATGAATTGGCCAAGAGATGGCAAGTGAGTAGACTTTTTGTGGTCGTGTTTCCATAATCAACAAGCGAATGCAACGTTCGTTGATCTCACCAATCTTTGAAGGCACTAGTCTCATGACGAACGAGAGGGCTTTAGACGTATCGGTGCGTGCGGTTCCTCCTGACTCGATGAATTCGGTGACCGCACTGCCAACGTTTGGTCAGCAGTCGAGTTGACATCAGTGTGCGAGCGCACATAGTTTCTTAAGTCACTGCTTATCCGCGGGATGGCTTTGCTTAACTTCATCGGAGCGTTTAGAATCTGTGCTGCGTTGCAATCTCAGTTCATTCCGTTGATAGGCTCTATTTCAGTGGTTGTGATTTTCTGTTGCGGATACTAAATTCGCTCATCACGCTGTAGTCCGCTTACGTGTCACTTGAAGGGGCGATTGAACAAACACTTATCTACATGAGTTATCTTTCTGTGATTTGATTGATTCATTTGTCACCGCTCGGTTTCCACCCGGTTTACAGTTGAGCCACAATGCAGTTTTCATTATTCATAGAGGTTGCTGGACTGCGTCGATATCTACGAGTCAACCGATCGATTCTTCTGCCCCGTTCTTTCAAAATGCAAAAGAGCATCTCAACATTGGCTTAAATAAACTGATATCCTTATTTGTCTCCGTAAAATGAAAAAAAGTGACACTGGATCTTGTCTTCTGGTGGACAGCAAGCGTTTAAGTATTCCGGTATTACAAACATGTTTGTTCGACGCATTAAAACAAAGCTGGTAGATAACGTTTGTTTTCTTCATTTTCCTTCGGATCATATAGAATGCAGGTGAAATCCTTCTGTTTTCAGGTTGTATAGACTGTCGTCAGATTTTGATTCCTTCAGGATTATGTTCTGCAAGTGGTCAGTGCTTCGTCATGTATAGTAACGACGCCATTCTACTTTCGTCTTCGTTTCCGTGGTGCATCACGATTCGTTTGAATAAAGTTCAAACGCAACTCTGTTTGTGACAGTTTTGGTTGTTGCTAACCTGGTTCAGAATCTGATTCGTAATTGTTTCCTTGGGACTGTTCTAGTGACGAGTGCATCCATTACAGCTGATTCGTTGTTCTTTTCTTTCTCCACTGTGAGGTGCATCTCGTGCGGCATGTCGTTCACCAGTAGGGTCGTGCACAACAGCTCCGTCTTATTCATAAAAGCGAACGTGTCAACCCCATGTCTACTTCACATTTCTAGATTGATATGTGGTAGTACCAGCGGTGTGGGGTTTGGCATCGTAACTTCTACAACGAACCCCGTAATCGGTGAGCACATCGGAATTCCTTGGAACTGTTTACGACATTCTCCATTGGATTCAATATGGCTTAGATCCAATAACTCCTTAGCAGAATGTTCGGACCAGATGGTCCACCAGATGCCTACAAAATCCGCAACTGTCATCCTTAGCGCACTGGTGCGAATAGCGAAGCTAGATTGAAAGACAACTACTTCGTCCACTTCGATTTCCGCCTACCCCAATCTCTTCAGAACGTGTTGTGTATAGGCTCGAGAACCGGGTGGAAAGTCGAACAATGGAATGATGAAGACTAGATCAGGAAATTCAATGAAATAAATCGCTAGAAGCAGGTTGTTCGGTTGATTGGAAGCGGACCAATAGTAACAGAAACATAACTACTGAAACAGAGGCGGTGAACGAACAAACTAGGTACAGGGAACTGGGGCCGCAAGGCAATGCGGATTCCAAACGATCCTATCAAGACTGGTCCGATCGTGACGGGATAATTAAATACTCTTTAGAAACTCCGAAGCAACAGAGAAAGAAATACGAAATCAACCATGAACTGATGAGGTTTCGTCGACTGGTGGCTAAACGTTTGCAATCCGACTGTCAAGCTCGGAGAACGAACTAACAATCAGGCGCAATCAAAGCCAGCCGCGTATTGCAGCCTTGTCAGTTCCTCTTTACAGTTGCGAAGATTGGCCTGTGTGTGTGTTTGTCTACAGGACACTGTAAGACTGTCTATACTGAAACAGGAAGTTTGCTAGTATCGCACAAACACACGAATGGGAGAGAACCACAATAAGACATGGTCGAGAGAGTCACCTGCAAAAGCGCGTCCAGCGGTAATGTTTCCATATACCGTTTGGTCAATTCTCTCCCATCAATATCCACCTCGGCTTTGAATCGCATTGCATCCCCACCCATCATTGTTGCTTTTATATCGTATGTGCCGCGGATCACTTTCATGTTGTCGATCAACCGCATGATAGCTTCCTGCTTCTCCAATGGGATGGAGCTGTAGAACGGGATGAGGTGAAAACAGAGGGTGGTAGAAGCAGTCTAACCATAGAACAGCTAACTGGAAAAATACAGACACAGTGGTGTTTTGTTTGAGTTGTCGGTTCAAACTGGTATAAAGGATCGGAACCGGACGAAACTGACAGTGGTTACGATTGGCCTCATGGAAAATACCATTGTAGGGGAGTTGCCAGGACTTTTGTGACTTTTGCCAGGTCCCCCCCGGTATACTCGAATGTACACGGAAACTATAAAAAATAGTAGCGCTCAGTGACACAGGGAATGTCGTCAAGCAACACTCAAAGACCACAACGGAGAACACAAATAGCTTGAAAGCGCCAAATAACGAAAAACGCAGAGGAAAGCGAAAGAAAACAGTCAAATCCGTTTACAAAGGACTGACAAAAGAACTGGCGTAATGACCGACCTGGCCGTCTTTGAACTGTCAGCTGGAAGTGACTGGTGAATCCGTGCGTGGTTATAATCGAAAACAGAAATACAACGTCGGAAAATTCAGACACACAAAAAAGGTCAGATCCAAGCACTTCGCATCATTCACTTGTCGAAAGAGTAGACATGGTTCGGAGACTTAGTTTAACAATTCGGTGACGGACCACATGGTTTGGAGACAGGCTGAGTATAGGATGGGACGTGACATACGTGATGAAACTTTCACGATCGTCATCATTACCTCATCGCCTACAAACAAATTACCTTATGTGAAGAAGGCTCTGGTGCGTAGAGAAGATATAAGGTAGAGTAGGAGAGCGGCTGCCAAAGTGGTGTACGAGTTGCACAGATGACAGTATGACGAAGGAATCACCCACAGTATTTGCCGCTTATGATCGCACGAGTGACAACGAAGCGCCGAACAATTTCAAACTTAGGGGAGACAAGTTTCTACAGACAGCTAGCTAACAGCTGGCTAACCAGAAGTCCTTGGACAGTAAAAGAGGCATGTACATGTTTGTTACCAAGCGTAGAAGGAAACCATCTACAGCCAGAGGATATAAGTCTACATTGGAGTTCAAGCGACAGTACCAGGAGAGTACGAGAAAATTTCCAAACGTCATCGTGAAATGGTTTATGTAGGATTTAGATTAAGAAAAAGCGATGAAAACTGACCACTGGAATCTGAAGACACTCGTCAGTTTATTGTACATGAATGTGGATCCATGCTAATCATGTTTTTCATTTCCATTACTAGTGTGAAACCTTGCTTTGTCTGGTCAAATGATGCAGAAGTTGAACTTACCGACCAATCAGCATTTCCGTATTCGTACGAATGATCAGAGCTGCCACAGCGCCTAGAATCCCGCTGACACCGATAGCCCCTACAGCATCAGGGAGCGAAGATCCGGTTAAGGCAGTGATACTCATTGCCGTGCCAGCCACCAGCACTCCTAAGACAGCGGCCAAGTCTTCCAACAGCACGACACTTGTACTGGGATCGACACCGGCCATAAGCCATTGTCGCACAGAGTCGTAGTTGTGTCTTTTGGCGCCTCGACGTGCTTCGCGGTAAGCTAGAGCTAAGGTGCCTGTAAACGAAACGATCGACCTTGAGGGCAGGTAAAGTAAACATGATTGCAAGCTAGCAAAAGAAGAAATCAAGTGAAGTCAACCCTTAGTAGATCGACGGACGCGGTCAGATGACCAAAAAGTACAACCTTGACCTTCTTCACATGGAGCGCAGCCATACATACAAACATACAAGCTTGGCGAAAACAGTGGCACGTTGTCTTCGCGTCAGACGGGAAATCCGCACACGATTGGTCAATGACGACGCACCCTCAATGGAAAAGGTCTAACTCAAACGGGCAGGAAACCATACCCCCCAACATTCTCCCCGAAGGCTGTCAGTGAAAGCAGACAGTCGTGTCACAAGAAGACACGGTAACCAAAGTGAGAAAATCCTATGAAGGTTTGGTGCAACAGTAATGGCAATAACGTTCGTCACGGACTGATCAACAGACAGACATTAAAAGGAACGAGTAAGGTTTCTCAATCTGAAGAGGACATGTTCGAAAAGTTGTACCCAACGGTCGAAGTTTCAGAAGCCACACTCCTTGCCAGGTGCCCACATGTTACTTCAAGACTACCTTATGGCAACACACACACACCAAGTACTGCTCAAGTGCCTTTGCCCATTTATACCGCAAGAGACTGTAGATCCAATGGCAATAAAAGGTTGGTAGACGAACGGAGGGAAACCTGTTCTGAAGAGGCACCATCACGGACGAACAATCACCGATACGATAGGACGAGTGATGGGGAAGTTGGACGCGGTCTGGACTGATTCTCACAAAGAAGGGGATTTTTAGAAAATCTCATCACCTCAGGGATATCGTTTGCTTTGCATGAACGTATGCGCGAAATATCGGTAATCCACTGACAGCCGTTTGATATGTTTGATAGTGAGACTCATGTGCTAACAGGAAGGGGTAAAGAAAAGGGATGGATTTCGAGAGACAACTTACTGCCTTCACTGACGAACGAACCCAACAGCACGAGCAGCGCCTGATATGCAGATAAAAAAAGATATGAAACGGGATTGAAACGTATAACACGGTAAATGGGAGCACAAGTTAGGGATAGTGGGAGCAAAAACATAGGCTGCAGTCTTCAGAGCAAGAGTGATCCAAGTTATCGTTGGAGGAATGGTGAACAAAGGGTTGAAAGAATGAGTTCGTAGACGCTAATCGGATCTCCGGCAAGCAACCCTCTGGAAACTTTGTAATGGTAAAATTTGGTCAACTTAATGTGGCCAACTTAGCGTAGAATCTATCAGCAGCAGAAACAGAAATATACTGAACTCACAAACGATTTAAACTAACCTAAATAACTCTGCCGCACGGTTTGGCATGCGCTTCACACCCGCAAAGTGTAAAGTGTTGCTACAAGAGTGGGTGGGATCAAACCCGCACCTCATGCTTGCAGGTGAGCCAGTCGACGTGGTAGGTAATTTTGTTTACCTGGACAGCTGTATAATTTCTGATGGACTGCCTGGAGATGAGAATACTTCTCGAATCGGGAAAGTCAGGGCAGCTTTAGCCAACCTCTGACACTCCCAATCGCGCAGTCAGTGGCGCTCGTGCATCAGAGCTATCGCCTTCAATGCGTAGCTACTCGATTTCCGAACAAACTGAACATGCCTTCGCCTCCAAGGCTTCGTTGTACGTTCTACATTCCCGCTTTCCGGCGATCGAAACTGTAGCAGCTGCAACCAATGTATGTGCCTATGGCACACGGTTTATGGCTGATACTTGAAACTGAATTTAAAACTCACAAACAATTTTCGGTGATGCGAACTGAATAAATAATGGAATTGATGGCTAACCGATCAGTCTCTGATGGTCATTAATGCTAGGCGGGAAGTTGCAGGTTGAAACCTATCTGGAGAGGTGCGAACTGTTGCTGATTCCCGCTAAGGACAACACACAGCTGTGCAATACTTCTCGGATTGTCAGCATAGATGGACTTTGCTTATAGGATGAAAGCTCGACTGAAGAAAATCTCAAATCTTCTCCCACTATTGAAAATCTTGAAAAAAATTAGCGATTCGGTTTCTCGGAATGGAATGGTGTCTTTTGAAGTTTTAATCACAAAGTTTATGATGAAAGGTCAGAACTACAGAATGAGTGGTGATTTACTCACAATTCCTCAGAGGGCTAACAGGGACTAGTTATCTGATCTACTCCAGGCCCGATTAGTGTCATACCTAACTCTGATAAAAACAATAGTGTGCAACCAAAGGTCGTCACAGTAACGGAGCTTAGGTACAACGGTGCTAGATGAGTGATCCAGGGCATTCTCGTGAGGTACCGGCAAAACAGTAAATAAAAAATACCCCAACTGAAATCGTGGATACCTACGGAGAAAGGGCAGTGGCGAGCGCTGCAAGGATTCCAGCGGCTTTGGTTCTGGTAGTGAACACATCCTACGTTAAATTACGTGGTCATCCGCTGCCATAACAAGACCTGCATCACTTTCGAAAGCAGCCAAACGAGATTTCGTTGGAATTCATTTAACATTGACAGGTTGGCTTATTAATTCTACTCGATACAAAATTTATGGATTTTTAAATGATTTCAGGGTTGCTATCAACCACTTAGTAGTCATCCATTTTTGGAGTGAATGATATCGGCGTTAACTAACGCATAGCACCAACTGTCACCATATAAATCTACAAGCAAGACATTCCCAACAAATCAGCATTTGTATTGGTCCTTCTAAACAATGTTATACTGTATATTCGTAATGCACTACTTATAAGGTTGCTGAAAACTCCTAGACAGCCCACGACCGGTTTCGCCCTTGTTGGGGCTCATCAGGTAGGCGCAGTCCCCGAGTTTCTGTCAACCTTATGTTCTACTTGAACCCAAATTGGACTGTTTTTCGAGAAATACACTCATCTGCAAATCAACTTGGTTTTTGCGAGAGACTCACCTGGAACCCAGCTGAATCTCTCGTTTGTGATGATTTCAGGCAACTGAATGTGCTGCACCAGGCCGCCTCATGTTCCAGTTGCTACGATATTCGAGATATCGCGATACATGTATATTCGTAATGCACTACTACACAGTGTTATACTGTTGTGTATGTTGCGTTCAAGTGGATGTATATTCGTAATGCACTACTACACAGTGGTACACTGTTGTGCATGTTACGTTCAAGTGGCTCTTAGTGCATACTCTAGGCGACACCGCAAAACGGATTCTTTCCGATAAAGCTAAGTAACACACAATATATCCCAAGTGTGCCAATGATTTGGTCGACGGTCAGAAACATCCAAACTCCTCAGTAGTAGGCATCCGCTCAGAAAGAGGACTGAAAGGGACAAGCTACCAAAGAAGGATATGGTTTTCAGTAGTAGATACGTGCAGTATGAATTTATGGTAAAACTGTATAATCAACATGCTACCGCGCAGTCAGGTAATCCACGAGGTTTACTGTATAAGATTGCGTCAACTTAGCTGGGTCGATTTCCTGTTTGGTTGCAAATGTATTATTCCATCCATAAGGAAGCAGCCCGTTGGGAATACCAAGTTGACTTATTGACAGAGGCCTGAAAAAGTGTTAGACACTTCCTACGCCTCGTGAATCCGACTGATAAAAGTACCGCACGTTTGGATGATTAGAGCAACAGATGGCACGCAATGAATATACCGGAAAACCAAATAGCTGTGAATATGTGGAAATGACATATACTCAAATCATTCAGCTATAGCACCCTTTCGGTGCCTAACTAACTGCCATGCCACCAGAGGGGAGCACGAGGACTGGGATGCTGTCAGGTTGCCAAAGCATAGACAGGGGAGGTCGGGTTCGAACCACGGACGTTCCGGTCTGTAAATTCGCGCCCTAACCACTGGGCCATCTCGCCCCGACATATACGGGTCTATCAGCAAGATGCAAGGGCATGCTTTATGCCCGAGCCAATCCTCTGATAAATCGGATCAGTTTTGTATTTTGCTAACCAGGCTCAAGCAATAACCAAGAAGCATGTGGTGATGTATCTAACATTAAAAATCATTGGGAACGGGGAAATAATGAGTGCTCGTGTGTGACTTTATCCTAGTATCCAGCTTCTGCAGGCTCAATTCACATCGTAACTGTGTTTCATGTTTAAGAAGGCAGTTTTGTTCTAATTTTCTGGTAAAACGAGTCGAGTCGCGTTGATAAAAACCGGTGAAGTTTATCGGATGGTGTGGGTAATACTTCTGGTGACAGGTGACTTGTGTGTCGGCGCGAATAGCAAAACACGGAACCGTTGTGATGCATCCTCCTTGGGGATAATTCTGCATGTTCCCGGAGGACCACAGACTGTCTCCTGTGTGTGAAGGAGAAGATATGATATGGTCTTACCAAATGATGCAATAAGCTCACAAAAATTAAAGATAGGCGTGGTAGTTCACAAAGAATCCGTTCCTTGCAAACTGCCATGAGATTACGAATTTGCCAAATCCATTTCCATTTGCACATAATCCGTCAGAATGACATGTTTTTCAAGTCTTATTCAGTTGTATCAATGGAAATCGGGTTTCACGTTCTGGTTTAGCTCAATCTGCTTTACACTTTCTGTGCACTGTTCACATCTAGCAAAACCATGACCTTCTCCAAGTTATAACAGATGTCGGCATTAGACAACGATGGGACCATCACATGAATCACTGTGATGGTTGCCCTAATTTCCGACTGCACCGCTTGATCGAATTAGTTAGATCCCATGCCTGATCTCGATTCCCTGTTGAGAGAGACCGATTGGAAACCAGTTGCGTTATAAATTCCACTTGGGCAATGCGTCAAGTAGCTGTTGATGTTGACGGTGTACATGAACTGAGAGAAATTGTCGGTGCCTAGAATCGGGCCCACAGTTGACCAAAAGTCCTCTCTGAAGTGCTCGATGCATACACATGCGATTGCCACTCTCTCTTTTGAGTTGCATAGATGTGTGGCTCGAGGAAGGTCAGCGAACTTACCGGAACTGACTGAAAGATTCGTAGTTCGAACCTAAGCTCTGCATCTTGACTGCGAAAACATCACAAACGGGAGATTCAGCTGGGTTCCAGGTGAGTCTCTCGCAAAACCAAATTGATTTGCAAATGAGTGTATTTCTCGAAAAGCGAGACGATTTCTTTTATTCTGGTCTGTTATCCGAGTGTGAGCAGGCCGCTAGATCAACTGGGGTGTGCAACTGTAATGCGATGGGCATTCTGAGACGAACGGAGAAGTTGTAAATTGATCGATCTGCGTGTGGACCGAGTAATTTTATCTCTCCGAACGAAAGGGTATCGGACCAGGCTAGGTTCGGTATTGCGGCGTGCGACATGGTAACCAAGTTTGACTGGGCAACGAACTTCCAACTTCAACTTAACTACACGCATTCAAACTGAATCAGGTGAGATAAAATGAGCACCACTCGAATCTTGTCTGCTCTACACCATATAGGTACAATGCAGAGACGACCCATCGGCAAACCTAGTCAGTTGGAAAGACCAAATCATCCAACTCACACAGATCCATCGCTCTAAAACAAGTGGGGCCACTTTAGCACTCATGCCGCATTCATGATCGTTTCCAAGGATCGACCTAGTGGCTTGCTCACACCCGGATGACAAGCCACACATCAACACAACTCAACTGAGAACACAATGGCAATCATGTGTGCTTTGGACGCGTGTGTATATGTGACGATTTTCGGTTACCCATGGACTAGAAGTTGCCTGTCTAGGCTTGGGCAACCAGGCAGTATCCCAGCCCTCGTGCAACCTTCCGGTGGCATGGCAGTTAGGCACCGAAAGGGTGCTACAGCTGAACGAAGAAGTTGCCTAGTGACAAGTTATATCAATTCATTGACAAGGGCAGCTTTCTGTTCAAATGGAAGTGAAAAGAAGATTACCTTATCCGAAGCTAAAAAAGTGACACTTTTCCACTCTGAAAAGCACGTGAACAGCTCGTTGTTGAACGATAGAACCCTATTCAAATAAACTCACATGGTTGTACGGCACCGAAGCACCAACAATCTTCGCTGATGCAACGGCACACTTGAATGACCCTTTATCAATGTTCCATGGAATACGTAGGACACATTCCAGAACGTTAGAAAAAAGCAACAGGGGCTAATAAATGCATCGTGCTTTGCTGTGAGATCGAAAATTTGAGGTCCTTCAATTGGTATCACCTGATGTCAATCAATTCCCCAATGCAGAAAGCGTACTGGTTTAGGTTATAAGTTGAATCCTCGGGAAAATTTCCCAATTGTTTAAGCTACTCCGTTCTTGTTTGCTAGGAGTTCCATTGTAAGGAAGGAGTTTAAATCGATCTTTTTGAGATCAGGTTTTTTCTGCATGACGGTTGAATCAGTTTGATGAAGAATTCCGGTACAAGCTTTTACGATATGCAGCACTACGTTGAAGTTAATTTGGCGATGTGTGCACATCTATTGTTAGATTCCGGCTGAGTTAAGCGGCTCTATCGGTGCAGATTGACACAATGAATTATCGAACGGGAAAGCTACAAGTGCAAAAACACTCGACATCCCGGATAGGTGGAGAGCTATGTGAGAAAGTGAACCAAAGGTATCAAGCGTAGTAAAGACAGCTGAGTAACCATTGAAATCAATCAATCAAACAAACAACAGTGCGTTTACATAATCCTGCTCTCGTGATTAAATATGACCTTTAAAAAACAGAAATACATTTAGCAAGTGTTCCCAAACTCTTCCGAAAACAACCAAACAACCTTTCTTTCGTGCTAAAAACTCCACTGACGTGGGCTCATGCAGTCACAGGCGAGATAACAATCAAATAAACTTGTTAGACACCTAACTCCTGGCAGTGTCATTCAAATGTCTCAATAGCAAGGTGTTTTCAGTTCACAGCAACCGCTCAACAACGCAGAATCTAAGCAACTAACTGGAAACTTGTACACAGCACCAACTTGTTTTGAACAGTCAGAATCCAAAGCTGTGAATGAGTAACTTGTTAAAGGTCACTGACAGAATGTTCTATACACACGCAACCTTGGGCCAGCCACTGAATGTAATTTTCGCCAACTGAGACCATCACCACAGCTCAAGTACCTAGCCAACCGGTGTTTAGACAGTCGTAGCCCCATTTCTCGCGAATACATCCCAGTCAACGGAAACATATTACAGGCTGGCAATAAGATTAGCCGTCTGAAGGGCATCGTTCAGCTGTAACACCCTTTCGGTGCCTAGCTGCCATGCCACCCGAAGGAAGCACGAGGGCTCGGATACTGCCCGGTTGCCCAAGCCTAAACAGGGGAAGTCGAGAGGCAGAGGTGGGGTTCGAACCAAGGACCTTCCGGTCAGTACGCTCGCGCTCTAACCACTTGAGCCATCTCGCCCCAAGGGCATAGAAGAAATACAATGAAGGGCAATGAAGACCGTTTCGATGAAAGGCGCGTCATACTCAGAGGTACGCAAGACTTCAAAAGAGTGAACGGCATAAGCCTGAGTAAAAATGATAAATGTGTTTCAATGAAATGCGCGAAATGGTGTTTGAGCCTACACATCATGAAATGGAATGGATATTTTCTCTCAAATAAGAGTCTGTCCAGTTATTCTACAAGCAACCGTCACAGCTCACAGTAAATTGCCCGTGGTAGCTGCGCAGAAATGTGAAATGTGAACTTCAATCGAGGATTACGGACGAGATCTTACCAGTAACAATGCAATTACTGTCGCCATTAAAGTCCCTGAAAATTCTGAATGGCTGGGCATTCTAAAACGAGTTCTGCCTTTTCTTAAAACATGTATAAAGCCCAGTCGAGCAGCTCTTACCTGTCAAGATTTAAGATCCAAACTGACGGCTTAAAAACTGATCAAGGCATAACTGTTAACGTTTATGCAGACTCCATCTGCACAAATCGGTCACTGTTTCTGGGAAGTGAAAGCGTTGCACACAAGTTGAAAACTGACTTGGTTGGACATACGCGAAATCTGGGCCGGAATTGTGACTGTGCATCAAATACCAGACTCAATCCATTAAATCGCAAAAGGATAGACACAGATCATTGCTGATTCAGGCGATTTAGAAGTCCTCCGGGAGAGTGAATGCAAAATCGCGCGCTACCACACTGTTTTGTCTGGCGGTCGCTATCAGGTCGCGCTTAGTGGACCAAATAAACGTGGACAAATGCACATGTCATGAAAATTCTACATACAACTGTATCCCAAACACTGTATGTCATTCCTCTATGCTAGGGTAACTCGGTTCCGGTCGGTAGTCTAAACCCCGTGAGTAAGAGCGGATTTACTTTAAGCAAACTCCCCAAGAGGGTTGGAACGCTGCAACCCATATGATTTGTGTTATTATTCGATTCGTGGTAGAATCCTAATGTGAATCAGCATGGCATTTGACGTTTTCACACGTCCAACTAACTATAGGTTAGATAGTCAGCAGAAGCATAAGACGTTCGTGAAGTTTTCGGGGCCCTTCCAACGCACTCAGCGAAGTTAGAGTCCAACACAAGTGGCGTCCGCGATGATTCTGGTGTTCTTTGATTATTGAGGAACTTTTAAAAAGCCGATAAGCTAATAGTGTGTCCGGTTTCGGTTATCAGATATGTTGCAAATTAAATCAGACTGGTTAGTGACGAACCTAAGATCTCTATGACCAATGCAGTTATTGAGTGTTCACAGTTTGTCTTCGGTTGACTTTAAATTTCAATTAACAAAAAAATTGTGCATTTTGTGGAATGGTGCTTTTTTCACACGCTCCTATACTTCACGTTTCTCTGGTAAAAACTTGGATGCACGGAAAACTGACTGCTCGTAAGGACTAGTCGAAAACCGAGGACCGGAATCGACGTGAAGGTCTTGACCAATCAAAAACTTCACTAAAGGAATAATGGTTCATAGTCACGTTCGAGAGAGCTTTTTGTATTCGACTGTTATTTGATTAGCAGGTTTTTGTATGCTGTACAACAAAAGCTGTACAACCTGGGTTAGGTATGTATTTTTTTATACTTGTAAAGGTCAAAGTAGTAAGCTGACACGTAAAAGGTTCATGCAATACGAATTGGAGGATGTTGAATCGGGAGTTCCCGATTTCATAAAGATGTATAGGACTGATTTGTATAAAATGTATTTACCATGAGGTATCAAATTGTAGGACTGCTAAGTCTTGCAATTCACTTTCTATTAGAATCCAATCCAATAGAACAGGACAACCGCAAACCGCATTATATAAAGACGCGCTACACATGAGTACCGATTTTTACGGACTTATGTGTGCCTCAACCCTCTGAATAAGTCTCGGGGGTTAGAAAGTGTTCGGTAGACAGGAATTCCCCGTATAATACCAAATCAAAACTTTTAGACTGATGGGTACTGTCGTATTTAATGACAGCAGAACCCTACAATAAATTCAGTTAACCTACATAAGGAACTTGACCCAATCTGTGAGATTCTCAGAGCAAAAGAGTAACAACTCAATGGGGGAATTTAAATGCAACGGCATGCCGGGCGAAAGGATTAGCTGACGAGGCCGACCGTGGAGGGAAAGGAGCAAAGATCGGTGAGTAGAGACCAGAGAGGTCAAAACCAAACAACGAGCAATGACAACATCAGTCAACCAACCAATCAACCAAATAGATTAACCATCCACACCACCCACTGCAAAAGTCACTCGTGCCCCAACGTTTAGGAGTTCAAACTTGTAGCTGGGTTGTCGAGGGTTCGACGCTCTCTGGAGTTTCGCGAGAAGCACACTGCTGATGAGTCCCAATTGTACAGCGTTTCTCGTATTTTCAGCGTAGATTGGCTTCCCTCACAGGACTAGAGCTCCACACAAGTCAACCTACACCTAGCCGAATCTACACGTACACGGGCGCAACACGGCTGAACCGGTAAAACACGACTGATCGTTACACTAGCATGCACTGATGAAGTTACCTCGTTTGAAGACGAAAAGTGTGCTACAAAATTGTCAAACTTAGCGGATAACTGAAGAGTCAATGGATGGATTCTCCTTTGCAAGGTGAGTGAAGTGAGTACGTCCAACAGCTTTGATGGCTGAGTGTGGATTCAAAGTTAGATGGTCCCCCAATCGGAAGTCAAACTAAACTGTGAGATTGAGTACAGCATTTTAACAGAAAATCCGAATGCGCTAGGAAATTCGGACAGGACTAACAGCTGATTGATCCCTGTTTTGAAAGGTGTTCAACTCTATTTGTCCCGTCCGGTTTACTGGACAATTTGGGTTATCAGTAGAAAAACAGGAATTTTGATCGCTGATGTATATGCAGCTAACAAGTGCTTCAAAAGTAGCTGAGGTTTGAAACCAATGGCCCAAGTGGTTAGAGCGCGCATTTACTGACCGGTAGGTCCGTGTTTCGAACCCGACCTCTGCCTCTCGACTTCCCCTGTCTAGGCTTGGGCAACCTAAAAGTATCCCAGCCCTCATGCTTCCTCCGGGTGGCATGGCAGTTAGGCACCGAAAGGGTGCTACAGCTGAACGAGGTTTGAACTTCAACTCGACTGTAATCCACCACTCACGTATAGCTCTACCCTGAATTGGAACACTGATTTAGGCACGTAAAAACCACAAGGGAGATGAAGTTCAGCGATATACTGGAAAGATTGCGCGGCACGAAGCAGGAGGAAAACCAGCGCACCACATAATTCAACTTCTGTAGATGGATGACACTTTCATTCCCAAGGACTTACATAGGATGAAAACTTAATAACTTAACTTCACTTAACCTAATAACATAATAAAAATTACAGCGATTCCGTCTTCACCATCGAGGCACACTAACTTGAGGAAAATAAACCGGTTCATAACATTTCGATTCCATAATTGACAAGTGAGAGAGACCTAGCAAACGAATAACTGGAAGAGTAAAAAAAATTCATTTCGTCATATACTCAGGCTGATCTGAAACAATGAGGATGGTGTATAGTCCAACAGCCTGCTTCTTCCTCAACTTGTCATGCAACAAAGTTGCCATGTCGACACTTGTTCTTCACAGGTCTCTGCACGTGTCATTTTGCTGCTAATGTGCCGACATAGTACCCGTGTTATCAAAGGAAATCTCATCCCGTTCAGTATTATGTGTAACCCTATTGACGATTAATCTATTGCATCTGTTTAGAGAATGAGATATGCGGACATTAGGCCCTACAGAAGTCTAGTGGAATACAGGCATCATCATCATCATTTTCAGCTGTAAGAACCGTGTACTTGTCGTACAGTGGTTGTAGCTGTTACAGTTTCGTTCACGATGATTTGGGGAAGTGATGCAGGTAGCTGCGCATTGGAGGCAGGACATGATAAATCGGTGCGTAAATACACCATTGTCAGTGGACTGTTAAGTGGGGGGAGTGGCAAGGGAGCTATGCAGTGAAGGCAACAGCTTGGAGCATCGACTCCGAATCGACCGCCCAAATGTGATTCCGAGGAGCTAAGACGACCTCTTGAGCATTCAGATCGCCTGCAAAAACCACAATATCAGTGCTTTTTGCCTGACGAATGAGCCCGGATAGTTCTCGATAAAAGGTATCCTTCTCAACATCAGAACTGTAGTCCGTTGGGGCATAAGCCGACACTATAAACAGGCACCACTTTTTATGCCGAGAGGCACTGAGCTTGATTGAACTGGATAACCGGACGGCGCAAAGCCGACTGTTCACTGGGATCCAATCCAGCAAAGCGCGTTCAGCTCTGGGGCTGAGTGCAACTCCCACACCATATAGTCCACGAGTCATCGCTTCTGGGTCACCGGACACACGGAGGGAGAAATGTGAAAGAGCTGAGTTCATCCTTGGCGTTCTGAGGTGCATAATCACGCTCGAGTCTTGTATGCTTGTTTCGGAGACACAGCATACATTAATTTTAAGGGAGTATAAGGTTTCAGCAAGCATTGCCTGTCTGCCAAGTTGACATAGAGTACGGACGTTAAAAGCTCCTATATAGAAAGGACCTTGTGGATTTAGAAGGGTGTTATTTTGTTTACTGTTAATAGGCAGCAAGGGGCATAGGGCCTTTCGGTCAGATAACTGACAGTCAAGTGACCCAGTGACGTTTGCTTGTGTGGTGGGAACGGGTTGGGGAGGGACATCGGTGGACACCGAACTGCGCGGGCAGATGATAACTCCCGGTTGCCCAGGCCGAGGAAGGGGGTTTGGTTGAGGTACCTCACCTTAAGCCTTTGACTCAAAAGTCTGACCCACAAAGCAGTGGGAGAATGTAGGGTTTTGTTCGGGGACCCTGCCCCTAGCCTCTGACTTAAAAGTCTGATCCACGAGGCAGCGGGCAGTAGGGTTTTCTTTGGAGACCCTGCCCGGAGCCGATGACCCAATAGTCTGACCTACTCGGCTGCAGGGATTTGGCCTAACCCGAGGGCGCAGGGAATAAGGCATTACTGTCTTATTCCTGATGCGGCTGCGCACAGCAGGTGCCTTTTGAGCAGCACCGGACTCTTTGGTTTTAAAAGTACTTCGACCGTAGTGGATAATGCGCCGGCGGTCACAGTTAACCGTTGGGCGATCGGAGTGTGCGGTTTTTCGGGCCGACATTTTCTAACCCGCCCTTCCTCGGGGGAAGGCAGCATCGCTGTTTCCATAAATATGGACA
Organism: Clonorchis sinensis; assembly: GCA_003604175.2. Lineage (NCBI taxonomy): Eukaryota > Metazoa > Platyhelminthes > Trematoda > Opisthorchiida > Opisthorchiidae > Clonorchis > Clonorchis sinensis. Next base: position 7,262,184 of record CM030373.1, read on the forward strand.
TGCTGATCGTCTGGGGGAAACACCTTACTGCCTTCAAACTCCTGTCGCAGAGGACAGTACAACTTTACCCCCAGACCGCCTCGTAGCACGATTACTCGTAGTACGGGGTCTCGCTGCTCTTGGTCTGACTGCTCCCCTTTGGGCTTTCTGACATGGTTGCACCTTGTGGAACGACGTTCCAGCCAGTGTAGCCCGCGGGATCATTGCAACACTCAAGCCCGACCACCAAGTCAAGGTGGCAGTTTTAGGTCGAGTACAGGCAAGAGAGCAAATCACGAGTTGATAAGTTCCTCAGTCCTGAAAGTTAGGAAATGACACCAAACGTTGCGACTTGCGACGAATTCACTAAAGATATGCATTTCTGGAATAAAAAAGGCTGAGCCCGAAAGCACTTGAAGACCAATCAATCACCGTAATTTTCGCTTACCCAATAAAGTGGTTCAACGTCGTGGGGTTCTAACAAACCGCGAACACCGTGATAAAATGTGAAACCGGCACCAAGGAAGAAAATAGCCACGCCACTGATTAGCGAAGACACATTACGCATGGGAATGTAACCATAGCTGAAACGGAAAAGCGTACAGTATGATGTACAGGTGAATTTTGTACAATAAATTTTTTAAAGGACAAAGTTAACAAATGCTGACGATACTTGAAACCTTTCTCCATTTACATACAAGAATGTGACGTGTAAGATACGGAAAATCAGCTAACAGGGTTAGAATTCCTCACACAAGGGAGTCATTTAAGATGTTACCGTCTGAGTGAAACTAACAATGGCATCAGGCCATCCACCGACCATTAATATCATCCGCAACTTTTCCCCTCATGTGGTCCTCCCTGCGAACTGTACCGATTATTGTTCGTCTTTTGACCAACACACGGGAGACTCACCTGAAACCCAGCTGAATCTCTTGTTTATGATGGGATGCAAATGAGTGTATCAATCGAATTTCGTTAAGTTTGGGTTCAAGTAGAACATAAAGTTGATGGAAACTTAGGGACCGCGTCCACCCGATGATACTGAAGAAAGACGGAACCCGTTGTGGGCTGTTGAAGAGTGTTCAGCAACCTTATGAGTAGTGTATTAGGTCTACACAACGCATGGAGATATTCCAAATATCGTGCTAACTGAAACATGAGGCGGCCTGACATGGCACCTTCAGCTGAAGAAGAGAGCTTCATCTGTGTTTCAGGTGGGTATCTTGTGAAAACCAAATTGATATGCAGATGAGAGTATTAGTGAAACTTCGTGCAGTTTGGGTTTAAGATGGACATAAGGTTGACGGAAACTCGGTGAATGAGTCTAACTGACAAACCCCAGGAAGGGCGAAGCTGGTCGCGGGGTATGGATCCAAACCCTTCAACCTTTAATTCGTTATATATATATATATAATCCTCAGAAATCTGGGTTTCAGTTAAAAAGAGACCACCTGGAGCACATGAAAAGAGAATATACTTAAAAGGAGTACATTTCAAAGACAACAGTCTGAACGATGGTAAAACCTTGGTGGCATTAGCAATTTTGTTTCCGAGATAGATTAAACCTCAAATGTTTGTGAAAACAGAAACAGATAACCAAACCAACGAAATTGAGAGGACGCATCAAACGATTTTCGCGGAAGGAGGGTGGTAGATTGAGCGAACAGCACGAGCATTCACCCAAATTATTCACGTGCGGTCCGCATCTTATACCGATCGACTAGATCTAGTCGACTGACAAACATTTAGCGATCGGTTAGCAAACTCATATGAGTTATTGCCAGGTCTACTTGTTCAGTCAAGGAAGAAATTTCGACGGTATACTCAGAACATATTGACGGCGTTCGGTCAATTTGGGTGACTGGAACAACCCATGGTAGAGATTATCTCACGGGTTGTTTTTGATTCTCTCTAAATTGGATTCGGCAGAGCAAGAATGGGAAGTCATTCTGTCTCGTTCTCCGAAATGTAAACACTGTACACACGTGCACACAAATGGGGTACCAACTGTTTTTGCGTTCTTTAAATTTCTCAACTATTAGCTAGCGGATGTATGAAGAATGATACCCGGGGCGTCTACCACAAGTGAGCGCACATTCTCACAGACAACAAATCTGACAAATAGGTGGGAAAACTTACGGATGCATCTCATCCGGCTTTTGAAAAGAAGAATGGAGGCCGTAGGCGACCAGAATCTGTTCAGTACACAAAAAGAGGAACGGAGAGTAATATACTACTAAATACTAGGGTACAAAAAATGGCAATATCATCACAGCAGTAATATCTACAGACGCTTAACTGCGATGCAACCATGAGGAAAGAAAGCCCCGGTAAGGTGTGGGAGGAAAAGCCAACGGCAAGGTCTTTGAGCGTCGTTAAGGAAAACGGTCCGGAATATGCTTATACTCTTGAGCAACATGAAAATAAACACATCTGGCTCGACGGAAAGCCGTCACCTTGTCGTGGTGGTCGGACTTCAGTGTTGAAATGATCCTGCGGCCTCTACTGGCTGGAACTCAGTTCCCCAAGGTTCAACCATACCCGACGAAGAGCAACAAGTCCTCATACTGCAAAAAATTGCATTACGAAATGGGGTGAAGAAGTTGTTTTGTCTTCTGCGATAGGAGTGTGAAGGTAGTATGTGTTTTCTCCGGGCGACCAGCATTTCCATATCTATGGTAGAAGCGATGCTGTCTTCCCTCAGAAAGGAAGGTTTAGAAAAGGTTGGTCCTAGAAACCGCAGACTCTGATCTTCCAACGGTTGACCGTGTCCATCGACGCATTATTCAATACGGTCAAAATAGCTTTGAAATCAAAGAGTTTGGTGCTGCTCAAAAGGCACCTACTGTGCGCAGCCGCATTAGGAATTAGACAGTTATGCCTTGCTCCTTGTGCCAACGAGTCAGGCCAGCCATCCACAGCCGTCAGTCAGCCTATTGAGTCATTAGATCCGGGCTGCTTCCTCCAAACCCTAACAGCTACTATCCCGTGATTCATATTTCGAGCCAGACGCTGGGAAAAGGGTTCCCGAACAAAAGCTTACATCATTCCAGTGCATTGTTTTACGGACTTTGAGTTAAAGGCCCAAGGTCTGGTACCTCGACCAAACCCTCTCCGTCGGCCTGGGCAACCTTGAAGCATCATTCGCCCTTACACATATTCGTTCACTGACTCCTCCCCATACGTCCCTCACCCAAGTCCTTCTAACTCATTTAGCTGTCAACCACCTCACCGTTGCTCCGTATATAGGCTTCTGTCCAGTAAAACAAATAAAAATAACCCTCTATTAAATACAACAGATCTGTTCCACATTGTCACCTTCGGCTTCTGTACTCTGTGTCAGATTGGCCAACAGGTAGCTCTTACTCATACCTTGTTTTCCCTTTCAATCGATGCGTGTGTGTCTCCAAAGCGCGCATATAATACCCCACTTCGTTCACACATCTCAAACTGCTCGGATTTCTCGCATTTTACTCCTCGGATGTCCGATGTTCCTGATGCAATGGTTCGTGGCATCTATGGCGTGGGAATAGCGCTTAGTCTCAGGGCTGGATGAAACTAACTGGACAGGATCCCAGTAAAAAGTCCTGTTTTTGCTGTTAGGTTGACTGGTTCAATCAAGATGAGTGCATCTCGACGGAGTAAAAGGTGTTTGTTTGTTGTGTCAGCATGTGCTCCGATGGACGGCAGTTAGGAGACTGAGAATGACGGCTTCTACAGATATTTGTCACGGTTGCTCTAGTCAGTGAGAAGTACAGATATCGTGATTCTGGCAGGTAATATAAATGCTCAGGTTGGCCGACTAAGTCCTGATGAAGCCCTTGTTAGCAGCCGACTCAGAGTTGGCGCTCATCACTCAGACAATGGAGAGCGAATTCTTCAAAGATGTGCTGAGAATCATTTGCTTTTAGCTAGCACAAACTTTCAGCACAAGCGCTCACACTATCTGACTTGGAGGCCAACAACTACAAACCAGCCATGGACTTAGCTGGACCATGTGGGAATCACTTACCGGTGTAGAGCTTCGAATCGCGCCGGTTGGTACAAAGGCATTCAGTTCACAACCTGCAAAGTATCCCTGTAGCTCAACTATATCGAGCTGAGTTGGCTGAGGGGCTCCCGGAACTCCATGGGCACAAAGGTGATTTGGATGACAGGCTGGAGAAAGGTGAGAGGCCAAGATCACAACATTCGAAACCGTCTGTCCGGGGATGCTTGCACCACTCAAGGAACACTGGATCTCACCACGATCAACAGCTCTTATTGAAAACAGGAAAACGATGGTGGCGAAAAGCGCAGAACCGTCAAACACGCTAGCGGATCACAAAAGCCTCAGAAAAAAGATTTTAGCAATGGGGATTAATCCCACCCTGCTCCAGACAATTCCATCACCTAGTCTGAGGGTGGGCGTTAGTGAAACGATCTCCGAAAAGGGCGGGGCCTCAATGCGTCCACAGAAACGTCGTGTTGAACGATGGGCTGAAAACTGCAAAGAACAGTTCAGTTGGGCTTCCAACTCACCTTCTAGAAGTACTAGACGAATCAGAGTGCGACGAGGGATGTCCAGCGTGCAATCTTATTGCTTCAACGCAACAAAGGACCTGGACCAGGCAGTTTGCACCATAAGCTCTTGAAAGAAGTTGGCGAGTCCATCGTGGCTAACCTAACGACCCTACTACAAAAGGTTTGAAATGAGGAAATACCTACAACAGAATGAAGTGTCTCAACGATGATTCCCATATTCAGAAAGGACACAAGAACATCGTGCGGAAACCATCGGCGCATCAGCCTAGTGGCCGTAGCTTCCAAGGTGTTCTCTGGCATTATCCTGTACAGGTTGACCCGTCATCGGAAGAATCAGATTCGTGAAGATCAAGCTAGGTTTCGCCCTGGCCGGGGTTACATTGATCATATCTTGACCTTGCAGCAAGTGTTGGAACTGCGCCACTCCTTCCGACTATGATCGTATTTCTTGATCTCAAGTCTGCTTTTGACTCCGTTGATCGTCAGAAACTCTGGTATTTTCTGGCGATGAAGGCTATCGCTTCACAGTTTTAGTCTCTTATAAAGGCTTTATATGCCTGCTCTTGTGGTTGCGTACGTGTCTACGGTAGGAACTTCTCCTGAGTTCACAACATCCAATGTTGTCAGGCAAGAATGTCCTCTGTCAGCCTACATCTTACAACTGAACGATTATCCTTAGCCAACTTTATGCTGCTTCAATCTTCTTTACCTACCTCTATCACCTCAGCGATCGATTACTACCGGGCGTTCGCTCACTGGGATTGAATACGCCAGGGACACTGCTTTTCTTGGATCAAACCCTTTAGAAATACAAACTATTTTGGATAATTCTGCTGTACAACTGGGTATGCGCTTGACACTTGTAAAGTCTAAGGGTGCTGTTGCAAGGTTGAGTAAGATCAAGTCCCAAACTCGTGCATACAGGTGAACCGAGAGATGTAGTGTATAAGGTCTTTACCTGGGCAGGTACATACGTCCCGGCGGTCTGAAGAAAGACGAAGTCCCTTCTCGAATTGAGAAGTCTAGGGTAGCGTTCACTAATATCCGACATTTGTGGCACCGAAGTAACACCAGCTTGACTCTTCAGGATAGAGTGTACGATGCCGCGGTCCGATCAGTTTTATTTCGTGGATCAGAGGCGTGGCCACTACGTGCGGAATACCTTTGAAGGCTTTGTGTTTGATCATAGGCGCCTCCGAGGCATTGCACGAATCTGGTGGGAACAGCCGATCGGTAATGGCGAAGTACGCCGGATGGTTTTCGGGAAAGTCCATTCTCCCTCGATAGATCATATGTTCACACTCCATAGCCTATGCTGGATAGGCATGTGCTTCGTATGTCACAGGACCGTTTGTTTCATTCACCGCTGCTCACCTAGCCTTGTGTCGGATGGTAACAACCCAGAGGCGACGTGGTAAAGAAACATAAAAGACCTTACCAGTCAATTCAGTCACTTTGATGATGATGACGAGGAGGAGGATGAGTCACTTTAGTAAATGTTATCTTCCCGGGAGGGTACCACGGGACAAGAGAAACCAATGGTTAGTGAAACTGACATATACAGATGTGTCACGCATCAAATGGTGGCATTGCATCAAAGATATCGCCATCACTGCGTAGCTCTCCATCCTTGCCACAGCGGGAAAAAAGAACCACGCAACGGCAGTGAATTGATTGGCTCATCGACTCAAACGCGTGACTCTTACTTCCTTGTTCCCCTTATCCTCAGTGAACGAATCAGTAACAGCTGGGACCACTGCATTTCGATGCAGTGATGAAAAACGGACTGAAGTGACTGAGACACATCTGGGCGTGATGTTGAATGAAAGTACAGTCAACCACATGCAAGCAGGTTCACGCGCACCACAGCTAGGAAGATGTGAAGATTCCACAGTACTCAGTTTGACAGTAGCCCCTTTTCATTTCACGTTGCCATGTCATGGCCCGTAGCTCGCCAGCCCTTCGCCAACAGTAGCTTGCAACGGAAAATGACGCGTTCTTGGGCAGAGAGCGGTTGGATATGCGCACATGTTTCAACCATTTAAATCTGATAAGTTTAATCTACTAATCGAACGAATCTAATTCGTGTTCAAGTAACCATGTCGTTGCAGCCAGCAAAATCTTACTATGTTACGGACGCGCGGGTGAACAAAACTTTTAAGATATCTAAGGACCTCGGGGTGGTGTGGCCAAGCCTCAAAAACGCAGAGTACGAACAGTCTTACAGTTAGTTTTTAAGAAGGGCTCTTTGGCTTTAGCGAGATTCGCCTGACTCCATAAATGACGCAAGTTGGCGAACGCCGCGTGCGCCTTGATTATCAATGTACTTACTTTATCCGTTGCAGTAAAATCGCAGCTTACGCGGCTACCAAGATACGCGAACGTGCAGAACGCATACTGAAACAAGGAGCCAATTCCGACATCCTCCCTATAGTACAGTGAGCGTAGAAATAATCGTCCAAAAAGAATACGATGTCTGGATTATCCAGGTCCATCAGCCTCGCATCAGACACGATTTTGATTTGATTGGAGGAGGCGCCCGTCCAACAAAACAAATTACCAAATTAACTGGCAGTCGCAGGGACATCAGCCGTTGCAATAGAGAAAATACGGTGAAACAATCAACCAATCACTCTCGAGAAAATCAGACCACAACTCAATGTAAATCGAGAAGGGGGCGAATCAAAGCCAGGGAAGAAACTGATTGCTCGCGAGTAACCCACTTACGGAAAGCCTTTTCGTTCAGTTTTGGAACAGCTTTCGCGTACTCTCAAACTTAGTGGCCTCCATGAACTTTCTGATTCCACCACTCCTCTCTGCCCACGCACAGACCACTTTGGGCAATCGTCCAATCAATCGGTCGCTTAAATGAATGGTACCCGAAGGGATAGAGTGACCAGCATGAGGGGAAGAAAGTAACTAACCTAAGATCCATGTAAGCGTTCCGAAAAGACGCACCATTCAGTTGCGATCAATATCCTAAGAGGAGGCCGCTCGCAAAGCATTGCATGGTCAGTTTGTGACACGTTTCCCTACCTTCGACTCCCAAGGCTTTTCTACTGTGAAATGAGGGAAAATACAATGAAAATTTGCCACGTACTAGAACGTGATCTGATACAACTTGTGTACTCCAAAATGATCGGAAATGACTGAACTGTGCCGTCAGCAGCTGGCGTAGACTGGATCAGCTTAACTAGAAGGCTGCTCAGCGGTAGGTGGATTACAGACATGATGACGGCGCCCACTGTATTTAAATCCGAGGCTTCCGGGAAGCAGCTAGTGATCAGTGCAAGAAACGCCCAACACTACCACTGCACGTTGTGTCCAGTCGCCGTCAAGGCGTCCTGTCAGTGCATTGAATTCTCGATAAAAGGTGGGTTCTGATGAATCAGACCTAATTAGTTGGTGCACGAACGAACACGAGAGACGAATAGCTTTCAGTAGTTCGACCAGTGCGAGCTTTCACAGGAATGCGAAATGGGCGACACAAAGTCGGTTGTTTGTAGATATCCAGTCGACTAATGAGGTCTCAGCCCCCAAGCTGGTACCAACACCGTCCCAACCTGTTGCAGCAGTTGCATGATTGCCCCAAGTTTGTGGTCGATAGGCTCTAGATAGAGACGGTGCCGTGACATACAGCAGACCTCAATCGATACGAGTACGCACAAAAGGTCCTGATGCTTGATTCGCATAAAACTCCCTACACGGAAACAGAGGAACGACACTCGAAAAGCGGACCGGGAGGGGTAGATGTGCGCGCTGGCGTGCAGTGTCAAGATGCCTAAATGTCATACAGATGGGATCTAAAGCCGAGTGATTACCAATTGGGACAGGAAGGGAGGTAAAAGTTGGCAATGGAAAAAAATGGGAGACTTCACAGATCGCATTTTTTCGCCGTGCTGTACGGCCTGGATGATGTTACCACTAGACTGTCGATGCGGCGTGTCAAGTTCATGACCGTAAGGCAGCGGTGCTCACTGTAAGAGTACTAAAGGGGCAAGGATTTCAAGAAACAGATCGATCGCCACATTTATTCCAAGGCCGACTTCTATCCACTGACCAATCAGGCAGCAGATTGCGGATGTTGAATGGGCATCCTCCAGTACAGCGCTCCAAAGAGGCAATGGTAACATAAAAAAACGGTACCTGTTTGGAAGTGGTACCAGTGATCTCGCCACTGCCAAAATATCACAAATCTCATGAATGTGGGTTTTGTGATGTGGACTCACTTGCCCAGTGCTAACACATAAAGAAGACGAAAAATATAGGAGACACTCATTTAGTCCAATGTGAGGCGGAATCGGTTAAATTACTTAAGGTTGGCAGGGCCGTATTCATAAATTTGATGGTTATACAATCGATAGTATTGAAAAAGACTTGCCTGGTTAAATGTGTCGGCAATCGAATGCATTACTTCAGAGAATATACTCTTTGAGCCAGTGTACCACCATGCGATTGCTTTAGCCGCGACATTCAAGGAATTCCTGCGAGAAGGAGAAGACAAAGGAATTGACATAAAATGAAAAAAACGAAGTCATTGATAAACAGAGGTAACGTATGCAGTTTATCCACACGTTCCGGCTATGCTCTTGTCAGATGAGAGTGAGTGGGTATGAGAAGAAACCTCCATAACTGCTATCTGAGGGATCTGTTTAGTTAGGTGCAGTGCAAGGCATTAAGGAGAGCTAACTTGAGCACCTTATGTGAACCGGGAGCATAGTTTACGTTGAGACTTCCGTCAATTCATATTGTTCCATTAACACACTGCCTTTGTCGGTATTCTGCGTCACGAGTTGGTTAATCAGGGAAATCACCCCAGCTTTCTGCATCTTGATTGGTCTGTTGTCTCTAAAAGAGTTCAGATTTCTATGGTTACTTCAAATTGTGAGATACAATTCAAGAGTATTGTCACAGTCCTCTTTCCACCGGGCGAGCGGTGTGAGGTATGAGTGTTCTCGCAAGTATTTCAGATGACTGTGATATCCCTCTTGTGTAGAAGGATGATGCTCGGTTACAATAAGCCGGCACAGAAATCAACCACTGTGCTACTTTTTAAGGAGATCAATATCAGGATGAAAATGTTTCCAAAATTGTTGCATTTACACGCAGGAAGTTTCATTACTATTCCCCTTCGGCTATTCCTATGCCGAAGGTCCGTGGTTCGAACCCGACCTCTGACTCTCGACTTTCCCTGTCTAGGCTTGGGCAACCTGGCAGCATCTCAGCCCTCGTGCTTCCTTCGGGTAGCATGGCAGCTAGGCACCGGAAGGGTGTTACAGCTGAACGATTCATATGCTGCTGAAAGAATGACGTGTGCATACAACAAGCGCGAATTTATTGACTGGAAGATCCTGGTTCGAACCCGACCTCTGACTCTCGACTTTCCCTGTCTAGGCTTGGGCAACCTGGCAGCATCTCAGCCCTCGTGCTTCCTTCGGGTAGCATGGCAGCTAGGCACCGGAAGGGTGTTACAGCTGAACGATTCATATGCTGCTGAAAGAATGACGTGTGCATACAACAGTTTGCGGAAAATACAAGGTAATACATCATACTGGGATGAGATTTGTAAAAGACTTGGCCTCGTTGATCCACATCATCGTGATTTTTACCACATGCAAAAGTGAACTATAGATGATAGGAACACCCGTTATCAGAGGCCCTCCGTATAAGGTGTTAGTAAAAGCCTAACAACATAGAACACGACGCATCTAAAGTAGTTTGCTGAGATTGTTATGTCTGCTGATTCGCCAGTCTGCTGTATCTGACTGCTGACCCGCTCCAGTGCCTAATGCCGGAAAAAAATACTCACAGAAAGGAACACAACAACTACATTCCGAACAAGCGAGTGCGAGAATACAACTGTCTCAAGCTGGTTATTGGAGGGACACTGTCTAACTTGGTCCAATGCTGACGCACGCGGTCTGGCCTTGGTACAAGGCTGCGACGCGCTGCATATTGCAGGGGCGTTGTCTGTCTGGTCAACATCTAGCAGAGCTGAGGGTCTCAGTAGATTTCGGGCATTCAGTGGTTGCTTTCAGGAATCTGACCTTCCTGATAGAGATCCGTCTTAAAATCAATCTGCAAAAATCTATAGCGGTAGGGTGGGAGAGAATTTCAAGGTCTGGTGGTTGGGGGAAAGGATGAAGAGATCGGTTCGAAAACGAGGAACAGTGGACTTGATTGCAAGCAGCATACAACAGATGCGGAGAGCGGATGCTGTCTCACGACGAAACCATCCGTGTTAGTAGCGATACAACAAGGATGGGAATGCTATAGCTTGATGAAGAGAGAGGTCAGAGAAGAATATTATTAGTCGAGGAAGGAATGGCAATTAAACAGGTCACCCTCTTTATAATTTGACTGAGTACCTTGAGCTGAAAAGGGAGGTTATACTCTGAATATGATAACGGTATTATTCAGCAAGGCGAATTCGATAGCGCGCAAGATGGAACTCTGCGTCACGACCCGCGTGATCTATTTCATAGGAGAACTATTTGGGATTGTTTGTCGAAGTGCCCAAGATACTCATCTCGCCAGGGAATGCTCCTCAGCTAATCAACCCAAGGTTCTTATTCAGCGGGGCGAAAAAATCCGGATGCACCATTGCCGTTGTGAAGGGTAAACATAACTAGAGGCAAAATACCGGAGATTCTAATTAAATATGCCAGGCATTGAAGGATTGGAATCATTGAGCGAAAAGATGTCGTAGAATTCGTTCAGCTGTAGCACACATTCGATACCTAACTGTCATGCCACCAGAAGGAGGCACGAGGGCTGGGATACTGTCAGGTTTTCCAAGCCTAGACAGGGGGAGTCGAGAGACAGAGGTCGGGTTCGAACCACGGACCTTCCCGTCAGTAAATTCGTGCTCTAATCACTTGAGCTAAATCAACTTGAGTCAGCTCAATAGTTTCATCAAGACAGTTCAAGAATTATCAGGGTGACCTAAATGGTAGACATAGTGAACACCTATTTTGAAGCCCATATTGTGTTAAGTTTACATCAAAATAGAAATGGGGCTAACTAGCGTTATCACCGTTCATTCATGTAAAGCTTACTCATGCAGTCCGCAAAAAAGCTTTGCAAACATTCCTGTCAGCGTAAACATTTGTGCGCATCAGCCGAGTCACATGACTTGTGGGAAGCTTGTAGGCACCCCGGGGTTTCGATTAAACCTATGCATTAATCGCGCAGTTTGTGAACAGATATGTGGCGAAAGGCTTTAAACACAATCCCCGTTAATAGGAAGGATATGGAATGAATCGCAAATAATCTGATTTGCGGTTTAGTTTTCCGAGACCATACCATCTAGCTTTAGTGCAGTGCCCGAGTAAGGTGTCTTTGAGCAGTGTAGCTTCCCCTTGGTGACAAAAGAATGAACACGAAGTGTCGAAGATGAAGCAAGAACTGCGAAATGTCTAAAAAAAAAACAGCACTGGGTGGAGATGGCTAAATAGAAGCCCTGTTCGCGTCCGCCAAAATGTACTCAAGGGGCGAGATGGCGCAAGTGGTTGGAGGGCGAATTTACTGACCGGAGGGTCCGACCTCTGCCTCTCGACTCCTCCTGTCTAGGTCTGGGCAACCTGGAAGTATCCCAGCCCTCGTGCTTCCCTCGGGTGGGATGGCACCGGAAGGGTGTTCATCATCATCATCGACAGCATGACATCAGTGTTGAACACCGATGCTTCGCTGCCGTACAACCATGATTTATTTGAAAGCCTTATTGTGAAGAAAAAGAATAAAGATGGATGGGGAGGGGACTTATTGCTG